>JAJEJO010046715.1:0-167708 GCA_020662805.1 Glaucomys volans
TTTTCTCCATTGTATGTTTTTGGCTCCTTTGTGTAGTATGAGAAAACTGTATTTTTGTGGGTTTGTCTCTGTGTCTTCTATTCTGTACCATTGGTCTGCCTGTCTATTTTGGTGCCATACCATGCTGTTTTTGTTACTATTGCTCTGTAGTACAGTTTAAGGTCTGGTATTGTGATACCTCCTGCTTCACTCTTTCTGCTCAGGATTGTTTTGACTATTCAAGTTCTCTTATTCTTCCAGATGAAGTTCACGATTGCCTTCTCTATTTCTATGAGGAATGTCATTGGAATTTTAACTGGAATTGCATTGAATCTGTATAGAGCCTTTGGTAGAATGGCATTTTGACAATATTTATTCTGCCTATCCAAGAACATGGGAGATCTTTCCATCTTCTAAGGTTTTCTTCAATTTCTTTCTTTAGCATTCTGTAGCTTTCTTTGTAGAGGTCTTTCACCTCTTTTGTTAGATTGATTTCCAAGTATTTTATTTTTTTTTTGAGGTAATTGTGAATGGAGTGGTTTTCCTAATTTCTCTTTCAGAAGATTCATTATTTATGAATAGAAATGCATTAGATTTATGCATATTGATTTTATATCCTGCTAATTTCCTGAATTCATTTATTAGTTCTGGAAGTTTTCTAGTGGAGTTTTTTGGATTCTCTAAATATAGAATCATGTCATTGGCAAATAGCGACGACTTGAGTTCTTCTTTTCCTGTTTGTATTCCTTTCATTTGTTTGATCTGTCTAATAGCTCTGGCTAGTGTTTCAGGGACAATGTTGAATAGAAGTGGTGAAAGAGGGCATCCCTGACTTGTTCCAGTTTTCAGGGAGAATGCTTTCAGTTTTTCTCCATTTAGAATGATGTTGACTGTCGGATTAGTATAGATAGCTTTTACAATGTTGAGGTATGTTCCTACTATCCCTATTTTTTCCAGTGTTTTAAGCCTGAAGGGGTGTTATATTTTATCAAATGCTTTCTCAGCATCTATTGACATAATCATATGATTCTTAACTTTAAGTCTATTGATGTGATGAATTACACTTAATGATTTCCAGATGTTGAACCAACCTTGCATCCCTGGGATAAACCCCACTTGATCATGGTGCACTATCTTTTTAGTATGTTTTGTATGTGATTTGCCAGAATTTTGTTAAGGATTTTTGCACCTACATTCATCAGGGATATTGATCTAAAGTTTTCTTTCCTTGATGTGTCTTCAAATACAGAACTAATCTCCAAAATTTATAAAGAACTTACAAAACTTTACACCAAAAATTCAATGAACCCAATCAATAAACGGACCAAGGAAATGGACAGACACTTTAAAGAAGAAGATATACAGGTGATTAATAAATATATGAGCCAGCCATGGTGACACTCTCCTGTAATCCCAGAGGCTTGGGAGGCAGAGGCAGGAGGATCTAGAGTTCAAAGCCAGCCTCAGCAAGGGCAAGGTGCTAAGCAACTCAGTGAGACCCTGTCTCTAAATAAAATACAAAATAGGGCTGGGGATGTGGCTCAGTGGCCAAGTGTCCCTGAGTTCAATACCTGGTTCCAAAAAAAACCCCCCAAAACAAAAAAAAAACATAAATATATGAAACAGTGTTCAACATCTCTAGTAATTAGAGAAATGCAAATTAAAACAACTCTAAGATTTCATCTTTCTCCAATTAGATTGGTATTATCAGGAACACAAATAATAATAGATATTGGCATGGCTGAGGGGGAAAAGGCACACTTTTATATTGCTGGTGGAGTTGCCAATTGGTACAGCCACTCTGGAAAGCAGTGTGGAGATTCCTCGGAAAACTTGGAATGGACCCACCTTTTGACCCAGTTATCCCACTCCTTGGTTTATATGCAAAGGACTTAAAATCAGCATATTACAGTGATGCAGCCACATCAATGTTTATAGCAGCTCAATTCACAATAGCTAGATTGTGGAACCAACCTATATGACCTTCAATAGATGAATGGATAAAGAAACTGTGTACACAATGGAATATTATTCAGCCATAAAGAAGAATAATATTATGGCATTTGCAGGTAAATGGATGGAATTGGAGAATATCATGCTAAGTGAAATAAACCAATCCCCAAAAAACCAAAGACCAAATGTTTTCCCTGATAAGTGGATGATGATATATAATCAGGTTGGGGGCGTGGGAGGTGAGAGAAGAATGGAGGAACTTTAGATTCTGTAAAGGGAAATGAGCAGGGGAGGGAAGGGGGCATGAAAAATGGTGGAATGAGACAGACATCATTACCCTATGTACATGTATGATTACATGAATGGTATGAATCCACATTGTGCACAACCATAGAAATTAAAAGTTGTACCCCATTTGTGTACAATGAGTCAAAACGTAGTCTGTAAAAATTAAAAAAATAAAAAAGCAATGTACAATAAAATTTTAAAATATGAAAAACTGAAATAACTCATACAATAGGAAGAATAATTTCAAATCATATATTTCATGAGATATGTTTAGAACATGTACTTAGAATATGCAAAAACTCTTACAACTTAACAAAAAGAGAAACTAATTTTAAAAATGGGCAAAGGTTCTAAATAGACATTTTTCTAAAGAAAATACATGAATGATCTATGAGCCCATGGGAAGATGATCAGTCTCAATCACTAAGAAATACAAATCATGAAATACCCACTTTAACACTTCATACTCACTTGATAATAACTTCATAACAACCTGAGCAGCTAAAATAAAAAGAAAGATACTAAAAAATATTGGTGAAGTTGTGGAGAAAAGGCAATCCTTGTACATCAGAGGGGGATTGTAAGACGGTGTAGCTACTCTGGATAACACTTTGGCAGTTCCTCAGAATGTTAAATGTATGGTAACATTATCACCCAGCAATGCTGTTCACAGATTTGTGCCCATAAGCATTGAAAAATCATGCAAAATTATTCATAATAGCCAAAATTGGAAACTGCTGATAAATGGATTAAAAATCCATACAGTGGAATGTTATTAAGCAATAAAAAAGAACGAAGTACTGACACATACTACATCATGGATGAAAATTGAAAATATCATTCTCAGTGAAAGAAGTCAGCCATCCAAGGACACACATTCTATGACTCCATTTACATGAAATGTCTGGAATATTTATAGAGATAAAAGATAGATGATGGTTGCCAGGAGGTTGGAGAAGAGGGGAACTGGGGAGTTATTGCTAATTGGTATATGGTTTCTTTTGGAAATATTCTAAAAAATATTCAGGGAGTGGTAATGTTTGCACAATTCTGAGAATATACAATAAAACACTGAATTATACAATTTAAAGGGTGAATTATGGTATGCCAATTTTTCCCAATAAATTATTGAAAAAGCTTTGCTCTCCACCTAAGAATATCATTATCTCTTAGCCATTATCATAGACCCTAATAGGTCAAAGCACTCTGATTGACATCATGGTTTTGTTATCCATTTCAGTAATTATGTGCATCTTGCCTCTGAAAGTGAAGTGTTTTCATCTTGTCTCTGCATTTCAGGATTCTACCATCTTTATTGATATTAGGGAGTCCAAATTCAAAGAGCAATAATCACACTTGAGTTACGGAAGACATCTAGTACAGAATTTCTAAAAACTACTGCTGCCCTTTTCAAAGGATTACAGTAACTGCCTTTGTTAATTGTTGCTAAAGATCCTCTCATGAAAAATAGGTGGAAGTTCTTGAATCATATGTAATAAATCCATCTTAATGTTTCCACCTCTCTGAGCCTTCTAACTGCTTCTTCCATTCTATGCCAAAGATGTTCTCTCAATCCCACTTCAATTATAGTAGGTCATAATCAAATCTGGATTTCAAAGAGCTGCCCAACCAAACCACTGGGAGCTCTTCCATGTGTTCTTGCTAAAATATTGAATCCTGACTGAAGGGCTAGTATGCACCTGTTAGTATACTCCTCCACATCTTGCCATGAATTCTGTGTCCACCGTCCCCACAGTGTTGTCAAAATCCACTCCTACATGTGTTCCTTCAGTTTCTGCCTGGACACATTTGCAAGATTCTGCAATGCCTTAGGGCTTATACTTCTCTACTTAGGGTATGATAAAACTTAACTCACCTTGAGCCAGGAAGCAAAGAGGAAGAGGCAAGTTTTGTGGAGATACAAATTTCTATTGTTGTCTTGTTTGACTTACTTCCTAATAAAAAGTTCACAGAGGAAAATGAGGAGTGGGGAGGGGGCGGAGGGGTGGGGGAGGAAAGTAATAGAACGAGACAAATTAAACATCATTACCCTATGAACATGTATGATTACTCAAACAGTGTGACTCTTTCATGTACAACCAGAGAAACGAAAGTTGTACCCCATTTGTGTACAATGAATCTAAATTAAAAAAAGTTCGCCAGCTTAAAATATACTCAAAAATAGGTATTCATAGCATGTTCATATTTTGTGTCTCATTGTGCAAATATCAACTTGGTAATATTTGAGGTAGATGCTTTTGATCATGAAGAAATTTTTTTCATTGATGATTGTGGAAAACTGATCACAAAGAAAATTCTTCTTCAATAGTTCTCTACCTGAAAATTCAATAGGTAATGATTGTTAGGTAAAAGAATATACTTACAAAATAAATTGATATAATAATTTGCCTGGTCTTTTAGAAGCTTATTTGGATTACAATCCTATTGATCAAGCAAAGAATAGAGGCAAGGATATTTGTCTGGGAAACTATTCAGCAGAGTTCCCCCTAGAAGGAGACCCCAATATGAGAAGATAGTGAATGTAGTTTGTTCAGGGCCTGTGCTCCCAGGAAGAAGTAGTGGGCAAAAGGGAGAAGTGAGCCAGGAAAGAAGAAAATACCAACTCAGTACATTAGTGAGCAGTTGCCATTGTGGGCGACTGGCACCTAATCCCTCTGGAGAATCTTTGGAAGATGTGTGCATGTGAAATCCTCTATTCCATCCAAGGAGCAAAGAAGCAGAGGAGTCAACTTTGCAACGCCTGTCACTCGCTGAAGGCTGCCTCGAAGAGTGTTGACTCCTGGTATTGGGGTTATCCCAGCTCACTGGAAACATGCCCTCAAAGGTAGAGATACAGGTTCTCACAACTGGACACCACTGCCCTGAAGGAAGACAGCGAGTGAGTTCCAGGGGACATGGGCAGGCTCTCAACCAACTCCAGATAAAGAGATCCCGAATCCATTAGTCTTTGGCTCTCAATATCACAAATTAAGTGTAAGGAATCTGTTTTTTGGTCTCCATGAAGCTCTCCAGTATTTAGTAGAATATCACTTAGTGTTTAATTGGTGACATTGTCATGACTTCTTTCTCACATTTTTGAAATGGAAGTTCTCTCTTTTTTTGAGATGGGTTTTGCTATATTGCTGAAATTGGTTTTGAACTGCTAGACTCAAGAGATTCTCCTGCCTCAGCTTCCTGAGTAGCTGAGACAACAGGTTTGCGCCACTGCACCTGGCTTCTCTTTCTTAATTTGTCAAATAATGGAACAGAGATCTCTACAAGGTATTAATAAGTTACCAGAGTGTGGTAAAATGTAGGCACTTAGTAAGTATTAGTAGAATGAACAAATGAACCAGAGAAAGTCATTATTAGATAATGTTACTTTTTTTTATCATGCTATATGCATTTCAAGTAATTCTAACCCTTAGCTATTAGAATTATTAATATGTTATGCTTTAATGGAATTAAAGGGCTTTATATACTGATTATTACTAGAAGACATAATTCATAAAAGACACATGAGTTTATTTAGTCTTCATATACTATTAGTTATATTTTATGTGGACTTTGAAATTTTAGTTTGTGTCTACATTAAGGAATATTTTTACTTTTGAAATGCACATAACACAAACACCTGTGTGCACACACACAACCAGCCATTCTCCATTATCATGGAGATAGAGAAGGTTCTGCTTCCCTCAGAACAATTTATATTTGGCAATGGAATATATTAAATAATTTATTTTGCAAAACATTAAGAAACTATATTTTCCCCTTAGGTTTTTTTTTTTTTTTGTGTGTGTGTGTGGTGTTGGGGATTGAACCCAGGAGCAAGCACTCTACCAACTGAGCTATATCCCCAGCTTCCCCTTAGATTTTTAAAATTGGTTTGCATGTCATGGAATAGTTGAGAGTGGAGGGAAATCTGACCCAGAAAATTTTGGGGTACAGCGGCAAATAAAACATGGACTTCAGATGATCTATAAAATAGGGATACAGCTCTATAGTTTGCTTTTGTTTAGCCACCATTAGAATATTTATTTCTATTTTCACCTTATCTCTTTTTTTTCCCTTCACCTCCCTGGCCTAGACTATATCTGTGTATATATGGCTTTCTGTCCAATGACCTAGTTTTTTGTCCCATTACATGGCTAATTTCCCTGGTTTCTTTGATGTCCATCATTCTATCTGGGGTGCACCAGGGACATGTTTTTATCTGCAGGATAAGGGACTTTAGAATTCCTCTGCAGTTTTCCTTGTGGCATTTAAAAATAAACAGCAGATTTAACACTTGCAACGCTTGATTCAAAATTAGCTCCGATTATAAATTAGCTGCTCTGTGGCATATTTATTACAAATGCCTTGTGCTGTATTATCCAAAATGTATTTAGCTTTATAATGATTTTTTCATTTGGAAAATAACTGTAAGTTGAGGAAGGGGGCGAATATAAGTTTTGTGGAGTCAAAGAGTATAATTTCGAAAGGTGTTTTAAAATACAATATTGCGAATGCAAAATTAGGTACAACAGTGAATATTTATAGAAAAATTACAACTTATTACAAGTTCATTAAAGCTGAATAATTCTATATAGTCACAAAATCTGAAAAATAATGTAACTTCTTTTTAATTGCCTGAAACATATGGATAATAACTTTTTTCTACATTTTTGGTTATATATTTTAGAAAGTCTCAATTTTTCATAGAGAAAATAGAAAGTAATTTAGTCTTTCCTGTAAACATGATCAGTTAGAATTTGTTTTAATTTTTTTTAAGTTTTTAAAAATTTTTACAGACTTCATTTTGATTCATTGTATACAAATGGGGTAGAACTCTTCATTTCCGTGGTTGTACATGATGTAGATTCATACCATTCATGTAATCATACATGTACATGGGGTAATGATGTCTGTCTCATTCCACCATTTGTCATACCCCTCATTGATAATTTAGCAAATTTGCTTTCAGTTTCCTAATTTGTTATAGTAATGTCCTGCAATTGTGAGGATTGCTATCATGTTTGGGAAAAGTTCTTTCAGTTTGTTTTGTATTTGAACTATTAGATTACTGGGAATCACTAGCTGTCTCAATTCTTATCTCCCTCAGATGTATGTATGTGTGCAGAATATAATTTTTTTCTTCAATTTTTATTATTTTTTCTTTATTGTATTGACTCTTTTTGGTTGAGTTTAAATGTTTTTTCAATTCATTCTCTGGTTCAGGAAGTCATTTTCAGCTCCATTGTTAAACTGGTCTTTTGATTTTAAATTTCAATTATTAAATTTTTGATTTCTAGGAGTACAATTTGGTTCTTTTTCTGATTTGCTTAGTTATTTTTAAATTCCTCATTCTTTCCTTAAATTACGTATCCCTTTCTCATTTCCTTAAATCCTATTATTAATAGTTATTTGATACTTTGTTCTTATTCTAATATTAGAATATTTTATTGTAGTGTTTCTGCTTAGTTATGAAGGATACTTTCAACTCAGGGTCACTTTAAAATTAATGCTCAGCTTGAGGTTTTATTGATAAATTGTATTATTAATTAATTATGATTTTATTTTATTAATTAATAATAAATAAATAATTAACTAATAATTTATTTATTAATGTTGATCTTAAAAGTAGTATGCATTTGAGTGCGACTTGTATTTTTGAATTCCTGGGGAAGGCTCTCACCCTGGATTGAGTGCCAAAGTTACTACAAATATGTAGCCTTGAAATCCCCTTGGGTGGGATCTGCTTATTTATGGCTCTGCCTCCCATGGAGAGTGAGTCTTACTGACATCTCAAATTGATGTGGAGGTTCTTACTTGACCCCTGATCTTCATTGGACCCTGAACTTTGTCTCCTTTGCCTTTCAAGCAAGGGCTATCCAGAACTCAAACTCAAGTCCATCAGGGTTCAGTTGGTGGACTTAGGTGGAACCAGAGTCAGTACTCTGTTGTCTTTCTCAGTTCCCCTTTCATTTTGCTTTTTGCCTTTGAACATTCCCTACTTCCATTCCAGAACAGAAAAAAATACTTAAAAGATGTTTAAAAAATGTCCTGTGTCTTTATTGCTTTCAGCAAGATAATTTTTCAGGTTATCTACTTGTATCACTATGAAAATAGAAATCTTCTTTCTTTGCATTTAAAACAAGCAATCCAGGGGAGGTACTGGGGAATGAAATTGAGCAAATTAAACTGTTATATTGTGTGTTTGTATGAAGATGTACCAATGAATTCCATTATTAAGTATAATTTTGTGGGGGGTATGGATTGAATCAGGGGTGCTCAACCACTGAAACACATCCCCAGCCCTTTTTTTATTTTTTATTTTGAGACAGGGTCTCATTAAGTTGCTAAGTTGCTGAGGTTGGCTTTAAACTTGCAATCTTCCTGCCTTGGCCTCCTGGGCCACTGGGTTTACAGGCGTGTGCCACTGTGCCCAGCTATTATGTATAATTATAATGCAGGAAAAAAAGGAGGGAGAATCCATGGAAACAAGATGGACTTTGGATTCCCAGAAGTTTGTGTTTGGACACCAGCCCCACGAATAACTTAGATGCATAAACAAACTCATCACAACCTTTCTGAACCTGTTTCCTCCAAACCAGAGAGAATGACTATTACCTATTCTATGTGGTTGTCATAATTATTATCAATATTATCAAGTACATAGTTCAAGACCTAATACCCTGAAGATATTGACCATGACCGCTATCATCATCATCACCATAATATCATCCTGTACACAATTCTTTACATTATTCATTATTTTTAACATCTTATTCTGTATATGCACACATACATGCAATTTTGTATCTATTTAAACTAATACGTGTTTTCCCTTAACTTCTTTTGGTTTATGACTTACAACTATAGGTAAATGGATGGATTCTATAACACAACACTTTCCCAAATGTGTCCCAATGCCATTACCCTAGGCCAGACCACTTTCACCTCTCATCTGTATTAATGCCACAGCCTCTAAACCAGTCTTCCTCTAGTATTGGCTCCTTCCAATCTGTTCTTTACACCTGGATGAGAACGACCCTCCTGAAATGTATGTATGTCGATGGTTTCTGTTGTCCCTGTGGTGAAACAAAATTCCTTTGTGGAGCTGCTGAAGCCCCTGAGAGCTGTCCCTATCCCCTGTGTGCCAACTCACCTGGGCTTTGCCTCAAGTTTGCAGCTTCAGCCACAATGCTTTCCTCTAAGTCTTCCAGACGCCTCTTCCTTCCAGGTCTCAGCATAGTCTGTTCCTCTCTTCTTGAATATTCTTCCTCAGTCTCCTCTCCATGACAGTTTCTATTCATTCTATAAACTTTCTCTTAAATATCCCATTCTTCAGGAAGTCTTCCATAAATCTTTGGTCATTAAGTTAAAATGAGATGCTCCTGATGTGACAGGAATCTGAAAGGCTGTAGTTATTTTGCCAGGAATGTGGAATATTAAATGCTGAATCTAGAATCTGAAGCTAGGTCTCTCTTATCCAAGCCCATGCTTTTAGGCCATACCATACCTGTGACTGTCACAATGTTTGGGAACTAAAGAGAATGTGGTATCTTTTATTCTTCTCATTTGCTTTTTTTGTGTGTGTGTGAAAAAAAATAAAACTTGGTTTTAAATCATGAAACTATATGAAATTAAATAACGTTGTTCTAAAAGTCAATATTCTTTTTCACATAATAGTCTAAAATGCATTTGTACTTGCCTTTTTTTTTTTTTTTTTGGTACCAGGGATTGAATTTAGGGGCACTTAACCACTGAGCCACATCCCCAACCATTTTGTTATAGTTTATTTAGAGACAGGGTCTCACCAACTTGCTGTAGTTGCTTAGGGTCTTGTTATGTTGCTGAGGCTGGTTTTTTTTTTTTTTTTTTGCCATTATCCCAGTTCTTTTATTTTGTAAAATAAAGTCATTTTCAGTGGAAAATATTTCTTATGCTTATATTAATTTTTTTAAAATTTTTATTTATTTTTTATTTTTTAAATTTACTTATTGATTCATTGAACACAAATGGAGTACAGCTATTGTTTCAATGGTTGTACACAAAGTAGAGTCACACCATCTGTGCATTCATACATGTACACAGGGCAATGGTATCTGTCACACATTCTGTTATTATTTTTACCCCCCACCCCACCCCCACCCCTCCCTTCCCTCTATGCTATCTATCCTTCCTCCATTCTTGCCACCCTTCCACCCCCCCACCATTATGCATCATCATTCATTTATCAGTGAGACCATCCTGCCTTTGGATTTTTGGGATTGGCTGATCTCACTTAGCGTAACAGTCTCCAACATCATCCATTTACCTACAAATGCCATAATTTTATTCTTCTTTATGGCTGAGTAATATTCCATTGTGTATATATACCACAGTTTCTTTATCCATTCATCTACTGAAGGGCACCCAGGTTGGTTCCACAATCTAGCTATTGTGAATTGAGCAGCTATGAACATTGATGTGGCTGCATCACTGTAGCAATCTGATTTTAAGTCCTTTGGGTATAGGCCAAGGAGTGGGATAGCAGGGTCAAATGGTGGATCCATTCCAAGTTTTCTAAGGAATCTCCACACTGCTTTCCAGAGTGGCTGCACCAACTTGCAATCCCACCAGCAATGTATGAGTGTACCCTTTTCCCCACATCCTCGCCAACACCTGTTGTTGCCTGTATTTTTAATAAAAGACATTCTAATTGGGGTAAGATGAAATCTTAAGGTGGTTTTGATTTGCATTTCTCTTATAACGAGGGATGTTGAACATTTTTTCATAAATCGGTTGATTGCTTGTAGATCTTCCTCTGTAAAGTGTCTGTTCATTTCCTTGGCCCATTTATTGATTGGGTTATTAGTGTTCTTGGTGTAAGGATTTTTGAGTACTTTGTAGATTCTGGAGATTAGTGCTCTGTCCGAAGTGTGTGTGGCAAAGATTTTCTCCCACTCTGAAGGCTCTCTCTTCACATTGCTGATTGTTTCCTTTGCTGAGAAAAAGCTTTTTAGTTTGACTCTATCCCAATCATTGATTCGTGCTTTTATTTCTTGCGCTTTGGGAGTCATGTTAAGGAAATCTGGTCCTAGGCCAACGTGATGAAGATTTGGACCTATTTTCTCTTCTATTAGGTGCAGAGTCTCTGGTCTGATTTCTAGGTCCTTGATCCACTTTGAGTTGAGTTTTGTACAGGGTGAGAGATAAGGGTTTAGTTTCATTTTGCTGCATATGGATTTATAGATCAATTTCAAGCAATGAAATAGAGGAAGTCATCAAAAGCCTACCAACAAAGAAAAGTCCGGGACCAGATGGATTCACAGCCGAGTTCGACAAGACCTTCAAAGAAGAGCTCATTCCAATACTCCTCAAAGTATTTCACGAAATAGAGGAGGAGGGAACCCTTCCAAACTCATTCTATGAAGCTAATATCACCCTAATACCAAAACCAGAGAAGGACACATCAAAGAAAGAAAATTTCAGACCCATATCTCTAATGAACATAGATGCAAAAATTCTTAATAAAATTTTAGCGAATCGCATACAAAAGCATATTAAAAAGATAGTGCACCATGATCAAGTGGGTTTCATCCCGGGGATGCAAGGTTGGTTCAACATCCGGAAATCAATAAATGTAATTCACCACATCAACAGACTTAAAGTCAAGAACCATGATTATTTCAATAGATGCAGAGAAAGCATTTGATAAAATACAGCACCCCTTCATGCTCAAAACACTAGAAAAAATAGGGATAGTGGGGACATTCCTTAACATTGTAAAGGCTACCTATGCCAAGTCCACAGCTAACATCATTCTAAATGGAGAAAAATTGAAAGCATTCCCCCTGAGAACTGGAACAAGGCAGGGATGCCCTCTTTCGCCACTACTATTCAACATTGTCCTTGAAACTCTAGCCAGAGCAATTAGACAGACCAAAGAAATTAGAGGAATACGAATAGGTAAAGAAGAGATCAAACTATCCCTATTTGCAGATGACATGATTCTCTATTTAGAAGATCCTAAGAATTCCACCAGAAAACTTCTGGAACTCATTAGTGAATTCAGTAAGGTAGCAGGATATAAAATTAATGCTCATAAATCTAATGCATTTTTATTCGTAAGTGATGCATCCTCTGAGAGAGAAATTAGGAAAACTACCCCATTCACATTAATCTCAAAAAAAATAAAATACTTGGGAATCAATCTAACAAAAGGTGTGAAAGACCTCTACACTGAGAACTACGGAACGCTAAAGAAAGAAGTTAAAGAGCATCTGAGAAGATGGAAAGATCTCCCATGTTCTTGGATAGGCAGAATTAATATTGTCAAAATGGCCATACTTCCAAAAATGCTATACAAATTCAATGCAATTCCAATTAAAATCCCAACGATGGACCTCATAGAAATAGAGCAAGCAATCATGAAATTCATTTGGAGGAATAAGAGACCCAGAATTGCTAAAGCAATCCTTAGCAAGAAGAGCGAAGCAGGGGGTTTCACAATACCAGACCTTCAACTATACTACAGAGCAATAGTAACAAAAACAGCATGGTATTGGTACCAAAATAGACAGGTAGATCAATGGTACAGAATAGAGGACACAGAGATAAACCCGCATAAATACAGGTATCTCATACTTGACAAAGGAGGCAAAAACATGCAATGGAGAAAAGACAGCCTCTTCAACAAATGGTGCTGGGAAAACTGAGGCTGGTTTTGAACTGGAGATCCTCCTGCCTCAGCCTCCTGAGCTCCTGGGATTACGGGTGTATGCCACTGCACCAGGCTTGCACTTGCTTTTAAAAATATTTTTTAAAAGTTCTATTGATTTTCCTGATAATAAAGTGTAACCATTGCAAAAACTCACTTTATATAAAAAACATAAGAAGGCAAGTTTTACCACTTCCACTGTGAAGAAATAGTCACAATGTAGTTATGATTTTCTTTTGTGTGCACGGACATACATGTACACATACACATGTCAAACTTTTAAAAAATGAAAATATGACACAATGACAAAATCATAATGTATTAGGGGCATTTTCCTAAACTAGTAAATAGAAATCTATGTTATTACACTAGCTCAAAATGTTGCATTGGTAGAAAAATAATTTATTTAGCAAGTGTTTTATTAATGGATATTTGAATTATTTTCATTTTTCCACTTAGTATCAGTGTTGTGGATAACTACATAAAGTACATTATATATAAAACAAAAGTTTGGGTGTTGTGACAAATTATCCTCTGGAAACACTGCACTAATACATATGCCTATTGGAATTCAAAGTACCCATTTCTCCAATTTTTTGCCAGCATTTTACTTTTTGATAATCGTTTATTTACTCAGTGAAAACACATTTATGCTTCTTTGATTACATGTTATTTGTCACTTAATTATGACAAATTAGTATTTACTTCTTTGTTATATAGTACCTTGTTTTGTCCTTACAACAACTCTGAGAAACAGGCAAAATGGGAACTCATTTTTCTCATTTCATTGTCAAGGAAGTTGAGACAGAGAGAAATTAGTAACAAGTGCAAGCATGAAAGTCCACAGCTAGTAAGTATTCAGGTTAGAAGAAGAACATCAACTTAACTCCAGAATTCTTTCCCCACTAATTAAAATCTATTTAATTGTTTACATGTGCAGGTCTCCCACTCAGCACCCACGTCTTCTGGTCCAGTTTTCTTCCATTTGCATTTAGCAACAGTGGGAGGCTCATGGACGGTACTCACTAAACACTTAGTGATGGATGTTTTCCATCCATGAGGACGGTTTCTCTGAGTGATGACCACAGCTGACTGGTAATGGCTGCTTAGAGAACCATGGGAATGATTTTGAGGTGACATCTGAACTCAGCAGGAAAGAGTGTGAGTATTGAGGAGTGACATCTGTGTTTGTGTAGAAGGCCACATGTTCATGCTAATGAAGAGATGAGAATCATGAACTCAACTTATTTTTTGCTTTCAAATTCTGTATCTGATTTTTAAAGCAATCTTCCTTTCCAGTGCTTTCAAATTTATAGCTTAAAAATTTTTCAAGTCTAGGAGATATAAGGCATTTATCCTTGTTTTAAAATTATAATTTTATAAGTTACATATAGCGTGTGTGTGTGTGTGTGTGTGTGTGTGTGTTTGTGTGTGATGAAACAAATTCTTTGAATGTCCTTGGCTTTCTTGTTCATTGTGCATCCCTAGCACATGCACGTCCTAGGTATTAAATCCATATTCACTGAATGACTGAATCAGTATGATTTTCACATTTTTTTGAAGTCATGTTTCCTTTATGTGTTGCTTCTCATTGATCAGAAGCCTAAATTTATCATTTTCTTGGGATTGGATGAGTTCTTAAAATATTAGAATCAAAAACATTGTGACATTTAATTTCAGTGAATCTCTAGAGTGGCCTCACAGAGCTCTGGAAATATATGAATCCAAATTTTAAAACTATTTCTGTAGCTAGTGTTGAAGGCATATTTAGTTGAAAGATGGAGGCCACAGCCTGATTTATTTACCATTCTCTCCAACAGTATGAGCTCTTTGGGGGCATAGTGCTGACTTTTGTATCACTAACACCCAACACAGTAACTCGTACCTCTTTAGTCCAGTCTCATCTCAAAATTGGAGGAAGAATTTGGTAAGTGAATTGATCAGAGCTACATTTTATTAAATGCTTGGATCAAAGGCATTAAAACCCATCCCTCACTGATTTACTGATTTTCTCTTTCTTTCTTTTTTTTTTTTTTTCTTTTAAATGACTTCCTTTTTCCTAGGGAGGTCATGGCCATAAATGAAAGTCTCTCAACCCCATTTCCTTTGTTCATTGTAGCTAGATGATCAAGTGGATTCTAGGGTCCTTTTTCATCTGACCATCATTTTTTCTGAAGACAACTAATACATTCTGGACTCTAAATTTAGATTAGGAATGAATAGGAGTGGAAAGTGAAATGTCCCAGCTTAGACTAAGTTTGAGACCTACCTTTGACTAAATAATATTGAATCACCAATATTTTGATATTTTGACTCTTTTTCTATTACTCCTTGGGTATAAGGTCATTAATCTAAAATCTCTTAAGCAGAGAAATGAGTAGCAGCAGATTATTGGGGTATTCCAGTGTCATTGGTTTTGCTTCTGTTGGTTTAAACAGCAATAAAACTAGTCTGGTCATCTGCTAAGGCTTACTGTATTCACTCCATACAATTTTGTAGAGCAGTCAGTAGCTCATGTCCAGTTCACAACCTGAGGTCTGTTTCTTAAATTATTGGCCTCTTTTTGAATTATAAAATGTCAATTAGGACTAAAATTTAAAATTAGAGAATCAGAGTTCTGGTCTATTTTTATCTGAGGGAGAAAAAAATCTGATCATTGTAGACAGATGGTGGAGTTTGCACCTTAAAAAAAACCCCAAACAGGAGCTTTTGGAAGCCTAGTGCTAAAATCACATAAAAATAAAAATTAAGGAAGAAAAGATGGAATCTAGGAGGTCATTTTAATGCATTTTAGATATTTTACAGTTCTGCACAATGACAACTGATTTGTCAAACCAAGAGGAGCAAATCTATCAGTTTTCTCAGTGAAGAATCAGATAATTTCTAAATCAGAAAAGACCAAACATTTAATTGCTAAAAACACACCTAGAGCACATGGAGAAATGAAGGCATGTGTAAGTGAATGAAACAGAAGTCACTGGACTGAAGAAATGGTTTAATAGTCTACTGAGAAAAACTGCTTAACTGTTGAATGGAGTATCTATTGAAATGGGAGCAAATAGAAAAAGGGAACTAAAATGGGAAGCAGAACATATGTAGAACAGGAATTTTCAGATTTTGGTTTAGCCCACAGTCCCATCTTTTCTACCATTTAGGCCCCAGTTTGAATTCTATCATTTGGGGATTCTTATATTTTCATTCATAAATTCTTATGATAACTCAGTGAATCATTCTATCAAAACATGTTTTGGAGATTTCCATTCATTCAAAGCGAACATAGAGTTGGTCTGATTTTTAATGTTGGAGAAACCAGGAGAAAGGAGGGGAGTAAGAAGGGACTGGACAAGAGCCAGGAGTAAGGTATCATGTCCTGGGAGGACAGGGCTCATCAGCACTGAAGTAAGCAGGAGACCCTGCCATTCAACAGGGTTGTGTCCTCTGCCTAAAAGACTTCCCTTTAAGTAGGATGACTGTGTAATTTATTGTTGAAACAGAGACACAGAGGGAGTGCTGTTAGTAATTATGGTATGAATCAGACTTTCCTGGGGAAATTGTTGGGAATGGAGACATGACCTCTAAGTCCCTGTAGCTGTGAGCTCTACCTCCCAGAAAGGTCACCTTCATATCGCACATTCTGATGAGTGTGGCAGATCCCCAATACAATGGCTCTACTTAGGAATTTTTCTTTTTCTTTTATGATGATGCAGAAGTAATACACATCCAGTAGAAATCATGTTTCACCTTTTGAAATTTTGATCTTTTCCCAGCCTGGTGATATGCATTAAGATACTCTTATGATCCTGGGTACCAGCAACAAGCCATAGGTCCCAGTCAGCCTTGTGATCATCAGGGGAACAACCTATTCTCTTTAGTGTGCTGTGTTGCTAAGCAAGGATGTGTGGTAGGTCAGGTTTATTAAGAGCATTTTCAACTTATGACATTTCCAGTTTAGCATGGGTCTATCTGGATGTAAGCTTATTGTAAGTCAAGGAACACCAGCATCTCAATTGGACTCTGGCTCTTGAAAGAATGAAAGCCCTCCTTTGATTCCTTTATAACTCTTACAACACACAACTTTACATGATTAGAGCCAGTTCTGCTCCCTTTTAAGAGAACCTCTAGCCATTGCCTTTTCCTTTGACTTCTTGTTTGGATCATTCTGATCTTTGAATGTTTTGTATAGTGTGGTAAAACCAGACAGTAGCTTTTCCATTCTTGGGCTGAGTGCTTTTCTGCAAACTATTCTCTTCCTGCAGGTGGGTGTGTACTGGAGTTGTGAGCTTAGAGGTACAGAGACAAAAAGCCCTATTCTTTCTGCCATTGGCTAAAATGGCAGGGTTGCTGTAAGCCTGAGTAAAAATAATTTTCCACGTGTGTCAATTTAGTTGCTCAGGGTTCTGCCCTGAGATTTGAGTTCAGAGTTCCAACTGGTACTAAACTATTCCTTTTACCAGATTGTACCTAAGTAGACAAACACCTGGGGAACCTTTCCATTATAGCTTTCTTACGTTTTTTCATTTTAGTTCATAGTTTGATTTTCTTCAACATCCTGCCTAGCCTAGAAATGTCAGGCAACATCAGAAGCTTTTGGAGTTGTTTAAACAGTAGAAACCTGTGATTCTTCAGTTGGTTGCTTGTATCATGTTTGCTAATGGCTCCTTGGCCACAGCATTCACGTGTCCAAACCCTTATTTGAATAGTGGAAAAATAAACTTAACAGTTTCATGGGAGAAGTCCCAAAATGACATGGCAAAGGGTTATGCAGCCTGGAATGCAAGAGTTTTCTGAGCATTTTTAAAATCTGATCATTGTTTGATCTATCACTTGCAGAGAGAGAGGTGTGCTAAAAATCCCCTCATGTCATTTGGTCATTTTTTTTCTTTATAATTCTGTCAAAATTTGCTTTGCGTATTTTGAGGATATTTTATTTTAGAACTTGAATATTTTTCTGGAGAATTAAACCTTTTGCTATTACAAATTAGCTGTTTTTTCTCCTTTACCTCTTTGTTCCTTTTTGCTTCTCAGACCTTCTGTTTTATAAGACTGTCCAGCTGCCTGAAGTTTCCCAGAAATGGTCTATTGAAGGTGAAGTTATTAGGTTTATTTGATCAGAAAATATTTTAAATTTTGTCCTCACAGAAGTTTCCTAGAGATGGTCTATTGAAGGTGAAGTTATTAGGGTTTTTTGGTCAGAAAATATTTCTAATTTTGTCCTTATTGTTTAAAGATATTTTCATTGGATATAATAGACTGATTTTTTTTTCTCATCAATGAGAAGCCATGCTGTGTCTTCAGATTTCTATTATTCTTTAAGATTTGACTGGGAGTCTGGTTTGTACTCTCTTGAATATTTCTTCTCATGGCTGCTTTTTTCTCCTTCTTACTCTTTTTTTTTTTGATGCTATATATCATTTCACTGTACTGTGTGTTGGTATGGATTTCTTTTTATTTTGTCTGTGGAGAATTCAGTGGATTATTGAATTTTTGGATTGGTGGCTTTCATTACTTTTTAGCAATGATCTTTTTCAAACATTGCCTGTATGTTATTATTTTTCTTCTTTCCTTCTAAAATTTAATTAGGTATACATTCAAGTTGCTCACTATTATTTAATTTTCCCCATAGCATTATTCATAATTTAAGAATTTACCTTCACAAGTTCTAGGCACTATAAATCAAACAAAAGACGAACTGCTTTGTTCATTTATATTTGAAATATCTAATGTCATCATTTTGAAGTCTGTTTGTGTTCTTATTATTACTATTCCACATCCTTCTCTTCCTTTCTGCTCACCTATACTCTAGACTTCTGAAAACTATCTTTGGATTTCAGAGTATGTTGGTTGTTAGCTTAAAGAATGTTCACTTATAAGTCTTTCAATCAAGCTTCAAACACTGACATATCAGAATCACCTTTTATTTTTTATTTTTATTTTTTATTTTAATTTATTTTGATTCATTGTACCAAATGGAGTACAGCACTTGTTTCTCTGGTTGTACACGCAGTAGAGATACACCATTTGTGTAATTGTACATGTACATAGGGCAATGATGTCTGTTTCATTCTGTTATTATTCTTACCCCCAACCCGATCCCACTCCTCTTTTTCCTCTATGCAATCCATCCATTCTCCATTCTTGCCTCCCTCCCACTCCACATTATGTATCATCATCTACTTATCAGAGAGATCATTTGGCCTTTGGTTTTTGGGGATTGGCTAATCTCACTTAGCATGACCTTCTCCAACTTCATCCATTTACCTGCAGATGCCATAATTTTATTCTTCTTTATGGCTGAGTAATAGTCCATTGTGTACATATACCACAGTTTCTTTATCCATTCATCTATGGAAGGGCATCTAGGTTGGTTCCACAATCTAGCTATTGTGAATTGAGCAGCTATGAACATGATGTGGCTGCATCACTGTAGTATGCTGATTTTAAGTCCTTTGGGTATAGGCCAAGGAGTGGGATAGCTGCGTCAAATGGTGGATCCATTCCAAGTTTTCTAAGGAATCTCCATACAGCTTTCCAGAGTGGCTGCACTAATTTGCAACCCCACCAGCAATGTATAAGTGTATCTTTTTCCCCATATCCTTGCCAACACCTGTTGTTGCTTGTATTCTTGATAATGGACATTCTAATCTTAAGGTGGTTTTGATTTGCATTTCTCTTATGACTAGAAATGTTGAACATTTTTTCATATATCTGTTGATTACTTGTAGACCTTCTTCTGTGAAGTGTCTGCTCATTTCCTTAGCCCATTTATTGATTGGGTTATTTGTATTCTTGTGGTAAAGTTTTTTGAGTTCTTTGTAGGTTCTGGAAATGAGTCCTCTATCTGAAGTGTGTGTGGCAAAGATTTTCTCCTACTCTGTAGGAGCTCTCTTCACATTACTGATTGTTTACTTTGCTGAGAAAAAGCTTTTTAGTGTGACTCCATCCCAATTATTGATTCCTTCTTTTATTTCTTGTGCTTTGGGAGTCATATTCAGGAAGTCTGGTCCTAAGCCAACATGATGAAGATTTGAACTTACTTTTTCTTCTATTAGGTGCAGGGTCTCTGGTCTAATTTCTAGGTCCTTGATGCATTTTGAGTTGAGTTTTGTGCAGGGTGAGAGATAGGGGTTTAGTTTCATTTTGTTGCATATGGATTTCCAGTTTTCCCAGCACCATTTGTTGAAGAGACTATCTTTTCTATGTTTTTGGCTCTGTTGTCTAGTGTGAGAAAAACTGTATTTATGTGGGTTTGTCTCTGTGTCCTCTATTCTGTGCCATTGATCTACCTGTCTATTTTGGTGTCAATACCATGCCGTTTTTGTTACTATTGCTCTTTAGTGTAGTTGAAGGTCTGGTATTGTGATACCCTCTGTTTCACTCTTCTTGCTAAGAATTGCTTTAGCTATTCTGGGTCTCTTATTCCTCCAAATGAGTTTCATGATTTCTTGCTCTATTTCTATGAGGTCCGTCATTGGGATTTTAATTGGAATTGCATTGAATTTGTATAGTGCTTTTGGTAGTATGGCCATTTTGACAATATTAATTCTGCCTATCCAAGAACGTGGGAGATCTTTCCATCTTCTAAGGTTTTCTTTAATTTCTTTCTTTAGTGTTTTGTAGTTCTCCCTGTAAAGGTCTTTCATCTCTTTTGTTAGATTGATTCCCAAGTATTTTATTTTTTTTTTAGGCTTTTGTGAATGGGGTGTTTTCCTAATTTTCTTTCAGAGGATTCATCACTTATGAATAAAAATGCATTAGATTTATGAGCATTAATTTTATATCCTGCTACTTTACTGAATTCATTTATGAGTTCCAGAAGTTTTCTGGTGGAATTTTTAGGCTCCTCTAAATAGAGAATCATGTCATCAACAAATAGGGATAGTTTGAGCTCTTCTTTTCCTATTCGTACCCCTTTAATTTCTTTGGTCTGTCTAATTGCTCTGGCTAGAGTATGAAGGACGATGTTGAATATAAGTGGTGAAAGAGAGCATCCCTGCCTTGTTCCAGTTTTCAGGGGGAATGCTTTCAATTTTTCTCCATTTAGAATGATGTTGGCTGTAGGATTAGCATAGGTAGCCTTTACAATGTTAAGGAACGTTCCTACTATCCCTATTTTTTCTAGTGTTTTGAGCATGAAGGGGTGCTGTATTTTATCAAATGCTTTTTCTGCATCTATTGAAATAATCATGTGGTTCTTAACTTTTCTGTTGATGTGGCGAATTACATTTATTGATTTCTGGATGTTGAACCAACCTTGCATCCCTGGGATGAAACCCACTTGATCATGGTGCACTATCTTTTTAATATGCTTTTGTATGTGATTCACTAAAATTTTATTAAGAATTTTTGCACCTATGTTCATTAGGAATATTGGTCTGAAATTTTTTTTCTTCAATGTGTCTTTGTCTGGTTTTGGGATCAGGGTGATATTAGCTTCATAGAATGAGTTTGGAAGGGTTCCCTTCCCCTCTATTTCATGGAATACTTTGAAGAGTATTGGAATGAGCTCTTCTTTGAAAGTCTTGTAGAACTCAGCTGTGAGTCCATCCGGTCCTGGACTTTTCTTTGTTGGTAGGTTTTTGATGACTTCTTCTATTTCATTGCTTGAAATTGATCTATTTAAATTGTTTATGTCCTCCAGATTCAGTTTGTGTGGCTCATATGCCTCTAGGAACCTGTTGATGTCTTCAAGATTTTCTATTTTGTTGGAGTATAAATTTTCAAAATAGCTTGTAGTTATGTTTTGTATTTCAATAGTGTCTGTTGTGATATTTGTTTCCATCATGAATTTTAGTAATTTGAGTTTTCTCTCCTCTTCCTTAGTGTGGCAAAGGCTTTGCCATTTTTTTTTTATTTTTTCAAAGAACCAACTTTTTGTTTTGTCAATTTTTTGAATTGTTTCTTTTGTTTCAATTTCATTGATTTCTTCCTGATTTTAATTATTTCCTGTCTTCTACTACTATTTGGTGATGAACTGTTCCTCTTTTTCTATGGCTTTGAGCTGTAATATGAGGCAATTTATTTGTTCTCTTTTCATTGTTTTATTGATTGCGCTCCATGCAATGCATTTTCCTCTTAGTACTGCTTTCATAGTATCCCAGAGATTTTGATATGTTATTTCTTTGTTCTCATTGACCTCTAAGAATTTTTTAATTCCCCCCCTAATGTCTTCTGTTATCCATGCATCATTCAAAAGCATATTATTTAATCTCCAGGTGTTGGAGTAGTTTCTGTTTTTTTATTTTATCATTGATTTCTAATTTCATTCCACTATGATCTGATAGAATACAAGGTAGTATCTCTATGTTTTTGTATTTGCTAAGAGTAGCTTTGTGGCATAACATATGGTCTATTTTAGAGAAGGATCCATGAGCTGCTGAGAAAAAAGTGTATTTGCTTATTGATGAATGGAATATTCTATATATGTCTGTTAAGTCTGAGTTCGCGATTGTGTTATTGGGTTCTATGGCTTCTTTGTTCAATTTTTGCTTGGAAGATCTGTCCAATGGTGAGAGAGGTGTGTTAAAGTCACCCAGTGTTATTGTGTTTTGGTCTATTTGGTTCCTGGAATTGGGAAGGATTTGATTTACGTACATTGATGTGCCATTGTTTGGGGCATAAATATTTATGATTGCTATATCTTGCTGATTTATGTTTCCCTTAAGCAGTATGAAATATCCTTCTTTATCTCTTCTAACTAATTTTGACTTGAAGTCCACTTTATCTGATATGAGGATGGAACCCCCGCTTTTTTACTGAGTCCGTGGGCATGGCATGTTTTTTCCCATTCTTTCACCTTTAGTCTGTGGGTATCTTTTTCTATGAGTTGCGTCTCTTGGAGGCAGCATATTGTTGGGTCTTTCTTTTTAATCCAATATTTCAGTGTCTTTTGATTGATGAGTTTTGGCCATCATTCAGGGTTATTATTGAGATATGATTTGTATTCCCAGTCATTTTGGCTTATTTTTGGTTTTTAACTTGACTTGGTTTCTCCTTTATTTGGCTATTCCTTTAGGGTTAGTTCTTCCCTATGCTGATTTACATTGTTGTTTTTCATTTCTTCCTCATGGAATATTTTGTTTAGAATGTTCTGTAGTGCTGACTTTCTATTTGTAAATTCTTTTAGCTTGTGTTTATCGTGGAAAGATTTTATTTCATCTTCAAATCTGAAGGTAAGTTTTGCTGGTATGAGATTCTTGGTTGGCATCCATTTTCTTTCAGAGCTTGAAATATGTTGTTCTAGGCCCTTCTTGCTTTTAGAGTCTGTGTTGAGAAATCTGCTGATAACCATATTGGTTTCTCCCTGAATGTTATCTGATTTTTTCCTCTTGCAGCCTTTAAAATTTTGTCTTTATTTTGTATGTTAGGTATTTTCATTATAATGTGCCTTGGTGTTGACCTGTTGTAGTTTTGTACATTTGGTGTCCTGTAAGCCTCTTGTATTTGATTTTCCATTTCATTCTTCAGATGTGGGAAATTTTCTGTTATTATTTCACTGAATAGATTTTTCATTCCTTTGGTTTGTATCTCTGTGCCTTCATCAATCCCAATAACTCTCAAATTTGGTGTTTTCATGATATCCCATAATTCTTGTAGGCTTTGTTCATGAATTCTTACCATCTTCTCTGTTTGGTCAACTTTGTTTTCCAGATTAAATATTTTGTCTTCAATGTCTGAGGTTCTGTCCTCCTGGTGATCTACCCTGTTAGTTATGCTGTCTATTGAGTTTTTAATTTGGTTTATTATTTCCTTCATTTCAAGAATTTCTGTTTGTTTTTTTTTTTCACAATCTCTCTTTATTGAAATGATCTTTAGCTTCCTGTATCTGTTCTTTTAACTGTTGATTGGTGCAATCATTCATTGCCTACATTTGCTTTCTCATCACATTGTTTGCTTCTCTGATCATTTTAATTATGTACACTCTGAACTCCCTTTCTGACATTTCTTCTGCTATGCTATCACTGGGTTCTGTTGATGTAGCATCTAGGTTTGTTTGAGACACTTTCTTCCCGTTTTCTCATGTATCCTCCCCTCTATCAGTGAGAATCTGAGGTATTGCTGCTGTGCTGGCTGCCCCCATGTGGAAGTCCCACGGGCACACTCAGGGCCGACCCTTCCATGTGTGGAAGTCTCAGGGGTCTGTGCTGGGCTGAGCTTGATGTCTGTCTCTGATCCTGCCTCCAGGGCCTGGAAGTCTTGTGGGACTTGGCTGGGCTGATCTCAAGCCTCTGGGCTGGGCCTCCCCAAGTGGAAAACTCAAGTGTGAAAAGTGAAATACCACTTCTGTGCTGTGCCAGCTGCCTCCACTGGGAAGTCCCAAGGGTGCACTGAGGGCCATCGTCCTGGGGTGAAAGTCTCCCAGAATCACCTTCTAAACGAAGTATTATGTGTGTGTGTGTGTGTGTGTGTGTGTGTGTGTGCATGTGTTTGCATGGGTACATATGAGAATTATTTATCTGTCCACATCTTTTCATTAGAGAAAATCCATTCCATCAGGGAGGAAGACGGCAAGGTAGAGCGAACAATTAAGATTTCTTTTTTGCTTTTCTCACTTTTCCTCCCTTCAGGACAAGTGATATCTCTATTTAGGATAAAGTAATGTTTGACTTTCATATTAACTTCATGCGTCAGAGAGTGGGGTCAAAGCAGGGCAACTTGCCAGTTCTTTCTTGACTCTGTCAATCTTTGGGAACAGCCTGCACTTAATTATTTCTATCTCCATGAAATAAGCAAGTTAGGTCAGGTCTTTAGGGTCTTAGGCTTCCTCACCTGTGAGTTGGTGCTTGAGTCAGTCTGGTGTAGACACAGAATTCTGAGACTGGAGTTGGAAAAGTAGCCCTTCCTTAGTCTCCAATCTCATTGTTATCTGAGTGTCTTAAATAAAACTGATAATTTGTCCTGTTTAGGTTGATCTCATGTTTTCTTTTTTCCTTCTACAAGATAATTAAAATGGTTTAGATAAAACATTTTAAATATTTCTTGACATACTAAAATATAAACAATTACTTTATTTTTTGTTTGGTGTTGTTTTCAAGTTTGCCATTGATTAATTTTCCAGCTTTTGATGATTGCTGTAAAGTAGGGACCGGATTTATTAGAAGTCCTTGCATTTTTGAAATTACGCTGTAAAGATTTATTGAAATGAATACCTTCAATGCTCTATTCAATTTCTCAATCTATTTCCTGGAGAAAATTCTTAAAACCTTTATAGATAGAAGAAAAAGCAATCACCAAATCCAGCAAACAACATTCAAAGGACAGATCACCCATGGGTAAAGGCTCATAGAATACTCAGAGATAAAATGACCTGGCAGTATGCCCAGGATGGGAAAACACAGGTGCAAACTTCCTAACTGAAGAAGAAGCCATGTTCTTGAGGGTGCATTACTCATTGATGAAATATATACCAGCAATAATAAATATCAAGGATCCAAGACTCACCAACTGGCACATTTGTATGTATACATTGAAAAAAGGAAAAGTTAGAATGGTTTATGGAGATTTATTGTGGAACATACAAATGCATCACATGAAAGTCACATGGAATTTTGCATTCATTTTTTTCTGACTAGTTCACACTCTTTTATTTATACAGTATGAGAACAGTAGCTTGGAAAGGCTGAATAGTTTGTCAGAGTTGACTCAGCCAGTTTACAGAGAGGTGCTTCCTTGTTCTTGAACACAAATTCCTCCAATTAGAAAAACCACACAACAGTTCATAGCTATTTTCTCAGCAGTTCAACACCTCTTGGTGATACATAAAGAAATAGGGCCTGAGATTCATTTTGACTTTTATTTTCTTAATGTAGCTCTCAAATTTCATGTGCTAATGGTACTAAGAGATGGATCCTTTCAGGGGTAATTAGTCATGGTGGCAAAGCCTTAATTAATGGGATTAAAGACCTTATAAGAAAGCTTGAAGAGAGAGCACCCTAGACTTCTGTCATGTGAGGAAACAGCAAAAAAAGCACCATTTTGGAAACAGTGAGTTACCAGACACTGGTTCTGCCAGTGCCTTGATCTTTGAAATTTACAGCCTCTAGAACTGTGAAAAATAATTTTTTTTTTGCTAAATAACCAGTCTCAGATATTTTGTTATAGCAGCATAAATGAACCAAAAATGTTGGTGAATTCTGTGGTGTATCAGTCAGCTTTCTGTTACTATGACTTACTTTAGGCTCATTTTGGCTCACAGTTTTGAAAGTTCTAGTCCATGATTAATTGGCTTCATTGCTTTGGAGTTGGGAGCAAGGCAACACATCATTGCAGGAGGATATGGCAGAGCAAAACTGCTCATCTTATGGCGAAGAAACAAGAAGAGAAAGAGCTCTGGGGCCCTCCTACTCCCTCCATGATCATGCCCTCAATGACCTGAAGGCTTCCTGTTTGGCCCCATCTCTTAAAGATTCTGCTGTTCCAATAGTGCCAAGTTGGGGAACAAGCCTTTAATTCATGGGCTTTTGGGGGACAGTCAAGATGTTAATAATTTTTTTTTGTTGACATCTATTATGTTAACAAATGTGAGGAAAATGATTGATTTGTGCATATGAGAAAGTACACAAATTATTCATTGTTTAGTTTGTTGGATTTTTTTTTACCATAAAATGGAAAGGCAAAGTACAAAATATAGTAAATATATTTCATGACATTAAATCATACTTGCTCCTCGGGATCATATTTTTTAAATCAAATCGATCTATCTCAGAATTAAATAAGAAATAATTCAATGTGTTTGAGAAATTAGGCCATGACTTGTCTCTGTTTAAAACACAGTCTTGTGAGTTGTGATCCTTTGGCCATTATTCTTAGATGATTTTTTTTTCTTGTGACAATATTAAAATGTTAGCAATAAATGAATTCTTTCACAGATGAAAATATTGACATTGTAATACCATGCCTTGCAACAGAACCACATCAAAAAGCAATAAAAATTAAGATAGAATATAAATAGCTGTTTGGTATTAACATACCATATTTAATGTTTAATGTTTAGCATACATATTTAATGTTTCCTTCTACACTTCAGTTTTCGAAAAGAACAGCATGCACTCCAATTGTCTTTTTAAGGTTAACAGAGTAAGAAAAAATTAGCTTTTATGCACTTGAAACTAGTCTACAGACATGCCTTTGCTTTGACATTTTTCACATTCCCACATGTCCCTTTATTAAAGCTCTTAAAAATTTTTACCTATTAATAGAAAAATGAGAGTATTTAAAAGCAAAAATTTTATGAAACAAAACTAGCTTAAATTAAATCTCATTTTTATTTTCCAAGTACAACCTACTTGGCCACATCCAAAAGTTAATGCATGTTTCATTTTGCAAATTTTTTTTTGTTTTTCTTTTCTTGTTTTTTTTTGTACCAGGGATTGAATCCAGGGACCCTAAACCATTGAACCTCATCCTCAATCCTTTTTTATTTTGTTTCTTATTTTGAGTCAGGGTCTTGTTAAATTGCTTAGGGCCTCACTGAGTTGCTAAGGCTGGCTTTGAACCTGTGATCCTTTGGCCTCAGACTCTGGAGCTGCTAGGTTTACAGGTGTACACACTTCTCAAGCTTTTCTAATGCAAGCTTCTTTCTGCTTCCTCTAGCTCTTCCCTAAGCACAAGCTCACACACTCGGACACCCTTATTTGAGACCTGAGATCTTTTATGCTGCCTTGTTTTCCTTCTGCCTGTTTTCCTTCTCATAAGAAGCCAATGAACAAATGGTTGGTGACTATATAGTCTATTAGTCTTAGAAAAGGAATAAAAGAAAAGAGATCACATAACACCTGACAATCCTTTGTCAAATGTTGGTAAATAATCCCCATTTTCTTTTTCTTTTTTCTTTTTAATGAAAAATGGGGTAAAACTTGATCATCAGCATCCTAAAATAATCTGAAACACAGCTGGACATGGAGCACAATATCACAAAGGGTCATAATTTCTCATATGGGGAGAGAACCAATACCCCTCTGCCCTGTCTGATGGTCACATGGGCTTATTTCACAAAGCCTTGGTTGCTCCTGGAAGCTGTCCCTCTTAGGTCTGACCCCACTCTTCAGAGAGCCACACTGCTATGGACTTGAAGGCCACTCAGCAGGTTGCAGCCACCCTCCTCCCAGCACAGGGCTGGGGCAGTGTGAATTGTGATTATCTGGGTACAATTTGTTCTTTATTGGACAGGTACTAAAAGGAGAATTAAAAACTATTGCTTACTCTTGACTACTTGGTGTTCTGAAAATTTTCTCTCACTATAATTAAAAGATGCAAGGTAATCTCTTGCTTAGTTTAGGGAGGCACTTTAAATGTGGTGGTTCTTGACAAGTGCATATTGAATTTTTATTGGGTACAAAATAATGGAGTATATCATAAAGGAATAAAACAATCTGCAAGTGACTTATATGCAGTTGTGTTTTACATTTAATTCACAATGGGTTTCTTCACTTTTATGAATAGCATAATAACAAACATTCTTGGGATAGGTGTTCAAAGAGATCAATGATCTTTCCAGAATCACAAGTTTATCATCTCTCTGAGGTTTCTCTTCCTCTCTCTTATTTATAGTGGTGGTAGAAAAACAATGAAACTGTTGGATGTAACTTTCTTCTCCCAGAGACTACTGTTTACATTTTTATCATTATTATTTTACATTTTCCAGCTATCAATATTCTAAATTTCACAAACGTAATTTTTTTCCTAGGGACAGCTAATGCATGTCTTGGAGCATTTCTTGGAAGGGAGGAAAAAGAAGAAAAGCAATACTCACTTTGAAAGTTGCAACTTTGAAAGTTGCTTCATTATCTGCTTTTTACTTTTCACTTCCTCCTTTTCTTAGGTGGAAATGATCTTCATTATAAGACTCGATACATACTGTGAGGTGAAAGTAAAATAAACAATACGTGAAAAATTTTCTCTGAGAAGAGGAAAATTATTTTGTGGTTTTCTACAAGGCATAAATACATGAACATGTATAAAATAGTGGGTTACAAAATAAGCTGATGAAACCACTTGCAAAAGCAAAATCTGAACATATGTATGTATAATTTACATATTCAGGTGAAATAGTTCAGTTTTTAATCACGTTATTACTTTTTCTGTTTCATGCTTATTAATGACTTGAGCTGTTAGCTAGTGTCAGTTCAGAACAGATTCTCCTCCTGACACCCAGAATCTTTATATCTTAGAAAAATTTGCAAAACATATGCAACAAGGTAATCCAACAGAGAAATTGACTCTTATTCCCCACATTGAAGGTCAATTGTTAGTTCTTTCAAAGGCTGAGAAGCATTTTCCCATTCCTGTTCTTCCTGAGGGCCAATCATGCAGGTTGCAGGACCTAGTGTCTCTCCAAGTGTGGTCCTAGAAATATCTATTGCAGATTTGTCCAGGTCCCTTTCTGAAAATTTCTGGGATCTATACAAAATGGAGTGAATAAAACATGTTAAAAAGGCACTTTCATAGATTCTCATACATTAAACACATTAGTTGTGTTTTCAGACTAATTGATCAAGTATTCCTTCTCTTTCGTTTTGCATCTACTCCAATTTCAGCCATGTAGCGTTTGTTGGGGAAGTCAAACACAAGTACTGATGGAGTAGTTTCCAATGGGCATCTGAGGCTGATGCTGGTAAAGAAGAGAGCAGTCTAAGAAGGGATTTATCCAGCTGGGCAGAGCTGGGAGATGGATTCCATGCAAGACAGAGATCAACACAGCTCTTTAGAAGGTAGCAGGCCATTGATGTAATTGACTCTTGGACACTAGAGGACTGATCCTGTGGCCAGGCTGGCAGTTTGTATAGATGATCTCCAAGAAGACATTTCTCTGGTTTCCTCTGAGAAGCAGTGTCCAATGAATGCTCCAATGTGGCCTCAGAGAAAGAGAAAAAAGCCATAAATATGATAGAAACCACAGCAGACCAAAGACCAGACTGAACTTTACTTTTCTGATATCACATAAGGCTTCAAATTTTGCATAATTCAAAATCTGATGTATGGATATGGCAGGTAGAGGAATGAGAATGGACAGTTGATGCTCAAAATAGACTTTAACAAATTAAAAATACTCTAAGGACATTTGACAATTCTTATATTCAAGATATATGGATCCAATTCATATCATTTAAACATGGAGAACTTAAATATTCATTTAATATGTCTCAAAGGATTGCTGAATCTCTTTTTGTATTTTGTTTCTTATTTCAATATATATAAATATAAAATATTTAAAACAAAACATTTACTTTGTGAAACTTAGTGGAAGAATTTTCTATGGTGGATGTAGAAATAAAAACATCTTTTTTTATTTAGTGAGACCATATGAGACTGAAACTCTTGGTGTAAATTCAAAGGAAATTCTTTTTTCTTGGAATTTCAATTATGTTAATATCTTTGAGAGAAGCATCAAGTTATTTATTAGGTACTTGCCCAGGTAAACTACTGATTCATTGTTTATATTTTGAGAAATAAAGAATACAATCATATAATGATTTAAATATTCTTTGGATTTCCCTCTTGCTCAGTTCTTGTATGACTATAATGAGATGGAAAATGAGCTGTCTTGATTATATTAATAAAATTATTAAACCCTTTCCCTCTATTGTCTGGACAGTTGGAAGTTCTTTTAAAAAGCATTATCTTAATCTCTAAATAACAACTTAAAAGTTCTGGCTTGTGTCTGAAATTCAGCTCATGTGTTTTAACAAATCTTTAGGCCTTTGCATTTTGGTTTTTAGAGAAAGGCCATCTGAATCATGGAATTTCAGTTGTTTCTAAGTTTTTGCTTTTGCTTCCTGTGAGGATTGTGAAAAACTTCACTTAAATCCTTGGGTACGAATGGAAGTTCCATTCATACCAAATGGAAGAACCAAATCCTTTGATTCAAAAGTGTATTTCTATCTGGTTTAGATGTCATCCAAGAAATGTCAGTGTGCTGTGTGTGAATAAACAGCTAGGCTATTTGTCCAGGTGCGGAAGTCACTTAACTGTGTGACTCTGAACTAAATCTCTTCACGCTGCCCTCAGTTTCCCATCTGTAAATTGGAGATACTGTTATTTTTATGCCCACCTGGAAGGGTTTTTATAAGTGTAAGTTGAGCTTCTCTCCAAGACTGAGTGCTTCTAGGGAGACAAGCTACAAGGTCATCAGCTGTGAGAAGAAGGGAAGTCAATGAAAGAATGAATGAATGTAGAACCCGCAGTCACTCAAGGAAATGAGGAGTCAGTGTCCAGAGAGGTCGTGGGCTCCAACGATGCAGAACTTGCTGGAGAAGGAGACTGCAGCAGGAGCTGGATCCCAGACACGTAGGTGTTCAGACATCTGAACCCCCAAATAGTCTGTCCTTGGCTGTAGTCAGGGTCATTGTCAGTGCCATTTATCAGACACAGGTGGGAGCTTCCAGGGGTGGAATGACAGGAAGGAATTGAGAGGTTGGGGGTGGAGGTTAAGAGGGAAAAGGAGGAAAGAAATGCACAAGGGAAGAAAATAGATACCTCTGGAATTCTCATTTATTTTCTGTGAGGATTACAGAATGAAAGGAATAGAAGGGGAAGGAAGAAAAGAAGCTTACATGGCTTCTGTGAGGGAGAGATGTATGAGGACCCTTTGATGGAAAGACCTGACTCAAGAGTCTGCTGAACATTTAGTTATAAGGAACACTGCAGCAAGAGGATGTGCGGTGGAGAACTGATTACATATTCAATTTGGATGAGTACAAGAAGCTGTAATCCAAATTCTGAAGCCAGGAACAAATGCAGTTTAGATTAGCAAAGAAACTAGTTCTAATTTTAACATCAATTTTAGAGGGAACTAGAATTGCTAGACCTTAAAGTTGAAGACCTTGTCATTTGTCATCTAATGGTCCCTATTTTCTCTCCCTACTACGAGCCACTTATAATTTATGCTGGACATGGCTGTCAGAGTTATCTTAACACACACACCCTCACAAATTTGATCATTGCCTGGAAGTTTATTGCCTATAGATTGAAGTCCAAGTTCTTTGACATGATATTGTTTCTTTCGGTCATATTCCAACCTTCCTCTCCAACTTCATCTTCTAAGTCCCCTTAATTACAGAAAGTTTGGTATTTTCCTTCCACATAGAGTGTCTGGAAACAAAACTGATCTGTCCTGGATGCATCTTGCAGACTAGCACCATCTAGTTCCAGATCTCTGGTCTTCATGCTGCCCAAGGCCTTTACCTAGCCCACTCAAGATTACTTATGATGATCTTCAAATTGGCTTTACTTGGACTGTAGCTGTTAAGTTTGAAGCTATGAAAGGTTGCCTGAGATATACTATTTTTAAGCTGACAAGTCATTATTTATATTTATATAAATAAGTTTTATATTTATAAAAATAATTTTATCTATCTAATTTATATATAGGTTGAGCACCCCAATCCAAAACCCAAATGCTCCCAAGTCCAAACAAGATGGTGTGACAACATGATGTCACATGTGGAAAATTCCACCATTGATCTCATGTAATGGGTCACAGTCAAAGCATAGGTGAACTAAAAATAAAATTACTTTCAGGCTCAGTACAAGAGATATATAAGAAATAACAATGAAGGGCGGGGAGTGTAGCTCAGAGGTAGAGCATGTGCTTAGCAACACACACACCAAAAAAAAAAAAAAAAAAAAAGGAAAAGAAATACAAGTAAATCCATTCACATTTAGGATTGAGTCCTATCCTCAAGAAACCTCATTATGCATATGCAAATATTCCAGATTTCCCCCAAAAATCTGACACATTTCAGGTCCTAGGCATTTTGTATAAGGGATACTCAAGCTATAGCTTTATGTCTATATATATTGATGTCTTGGTCTATATCTAAAAAGTCTCAAGATCGGGAAACAGACCTTTTACTCACAGAGCAGCTGGCATCTGCTTCTCAAGCCCTAATTCCCCATGGGGCAGTGTGGTGAGAGCCAGATGTTCCTGCCCATGGACAGTGTACACTATAGGAAAGGCACTCCTGCATTATGGAACTTGGAGTTGCTGGCACTCTCAGTGCTTGGAAGTGATGGAAAGAGGGAATCAGATTTTTCTACATTTCAGAAACATCCTCTCTAGGATGAAGATGGAAAGTTCTCTAACTGCCACCCTGAAATGTAAACAAATGGTTCCAGGGAGGTAAGTTTCTGTATGCCCCCAGAGGCCTCTAGCTTTAGAGTTGCTCTTCAATTATCCTTTAGCTGAGGAGCCAGTGCTCTTCGCTGAGAAAGTCCTGACTGCAGAGACATGACAGCATCAGTGGAGCATTGTCTTCTAACAGCTGCCCTTCCTCGTACCATTTCATCTAATTACTCCTTCTACCTTCTCTGATTTCCCTCAGTGAAAGAGGAGATAGGCTATAAAACTGAGTAAGATTTTAATGGAGGTTCGAGGATAATGGGAGAGAAGCACAGCATAGTGATTTATATTTGGTTCCAGAAGTGGCCTCATTTAGAACTCATGGACCCAGAAACAGGCCCACTCCTGAGGATGCCTTTCAGACAGTCTCCCTGTCTATATCCCTGGAATCAAGTGACCCAACCCCACTTACCTCCTCCAAATAAGGTGGCCCTGGAGCAGGCTTACAGTGCTGAGAGAGCCTGGTCAGACAGCACAGTGTGGCATCACACAGGGCCAGGCCTTGGCTTCAGTGGATGTGTGATGAAGTTGACTTTGCAGGTCACCAAGGAAGGGATATATGCTCCAATAAATGATTCTGGAAAAAATTGTCATAATGAAGAAAATAAGAATGTATCCTGCTTCACATCATCAGCAAAATTTAGTTTAAGGTAGAATAACGATATGTGTATAAAAAGTAAAGCATGTTTTTTTTTTGTAATTAGTTGTTAATTAGTCTATCTCAATACTGGATTATGTTTCTTGCCACATCATATGTTCACATGACATTCAAACATATAATTTGAAGCCTGGCGTAGTGGCTCAGGAGGCTGAGGCAAGAGGATCATGAGTTCAAATCCTGCCTCAGTAACTTAGCAAGGCCCTAAGCAACTTAGGACTCTGTCTCTAAATAAAATATAGAAAGAGCTGGGGATGTGGCTCAGTGATTGAGTGCCTTCGGGTTCAATTTTTGGTACCAAAAAAAAAAAAAAAGAAAGAAAGAAAATATAATTCGAGTTTCAGGAATATTGCTCTGGTTCTAAAACTATGGGGAAAAAAAGCAATATTGTTTAGTATTTTCTATGGCTGCAATTTTAAAATCAGTAATATTTCAAATAATATTCCATAAGAAAGTAGGATAAAAAAATACTAGGATATGAATAAATGTGGAAAAGAAGGTAAGCAGACAAATCTAGGAAAGATGTGGAATTGCAAATATTTTTTCTAAAATACTAAAATTCTAAATATTTTTTAGAAAAAAATGTTTTTTTCTAAAATATTTTCATGAACAATTTAAAAATGTTAATAAAATCCTTATGGTAAGGAATTTCAAATTGCTTATAGATTTTCAGCTCTCATATCCCTAAATTATTACTAAATATTACAAAATAAGAAGATTTGAAATTCAATATGTCTTTACTGAGCAAAGTTAAAAGAATTTGGAGTACCAGCAAATTTTAATTCCTAATCACCAAGCAATTATACTGTTGAACATCTTGGCTCCAAGGTAGAAAATGAAGCAATGGTAGTAAACCTAATTAATATTTTATTGGGTTATACGCCATGATATTTGAAACAAGGTTGGAATGTGTAGGAGGCATTTGCTATTGTTTTGCCTACTCAAACTCTTTCCAACACCTTGGAGAGGGGCTGTGGGCCAAATCTTTCTCCTGCTGAAGGAGCTGTACCTGTGCCCTTCTGGCCATCTCATGCTGCCTGAAACTAGAAGACAGCAGCTCACCCAGGCTCTGCCTCTCAGTCACACTCAGGTGACTCAAGGGCCAGGATGACATGAAGCAGGAGTGGGGACATCTCTGTCTTTGGTCCCAGCAGAGGTGCTGAACCTGTAAGGCTGTCTCCTAAATTCAGGAGTGAGCCACCACGGAAGAGGCTGAAATAAGAGGAAGTGGTTATCAAATTGATGATGTTCTGTCTTATGAAGGAGTCACCCTATCAGGGTCTTGTCCTGGGGTTTCTAGAGGATAATCACATCCAGACACTATCTAACCTAAATCTATTTTCCAAACTCTCTTATTCTCTTTTGAACATCATGATATATAGAACATTTTTTGTTGCAACAAAATAAGATTATTTATATGAAAACCACAGGTTTTCTTATTTTTACATGGCATTTTAAAATAGAGGACTCTCACTTTTTTAGTTATGTTTCTATGAGAAGCTTCCCTTAAGATTTTTATTTTCTTTGTCTTTTTTTTCTTTCTTTGATGTATCACTGATTCTTGCCCTTACATTTATAAAGAATCAGCTGTTTGCAAAGCACTGTGTTATAATTGAGAACAAAATGTAAATATGCATTTTATTTCCTGTTCCTTTCCAAAGTTTCTTGTCTGTTGGCTATCTAAACCATGTTTCTTGAGATTTCAGAGTTTTTGCTCCCAAGATGCCTATGAACATGTTCTTGAACTTTAGTATACACACACACTTCCATAAAACTAATAATAACACAAGGAAGTAAGGGAGTATATGCCCTTAAAGAAAACAAGAAACATCATTTAACCTAACAAGCCAACTAAGTCTTCAGAGAAAGAGCTCAACTAGAAACATCTATACTCAGGATGGATGCTGTGCTATAGACAGAGGTGAGTCGTTTTTTTTCCCGGAAAACGTAGGAGCACTTTGCCTCTATTCATTTCTCCATCTGTCAGGAGACAGAAGTGCTTGCAGTTTTTAAGTGGTAGTCTCTAGCTATAACATTGAAAGAAAAAAAAATAAGACTGAGCACTCATCATAAAATGTGAAGTAGAAAAGTAAGATAAGCAGAAACTGAGGTGCATAACATAACAGGATGCTAACATCATGGATATGTCTCTTTTGGCAGGCACCCCAGCACTCAACCTGTTTCATTGTTGATGATCTCATTAGGTGAGCCACAGGGGGAAGAAGATCTATAATGTTCACTATAGAAATTGAAAAAAGTCAGGTATTCCTTCAACCTCCCTCTTGTAGTCAGAGCACACACACAAGACTTCAGCTGCACCATCAAGACACCACTGGCAGGAAACCTGACCCTTGAGAATAAGATGTGGAGCTGTGAGGTTTTAGCTATGGCTTGGCAATGGATAGTCTGGGCTACAACTTGGTAGGGACTTCCAAAGCCCCCTAGTCCCTGTAAGCAGTCCAAACCTGCTCCTCTACTTTTTAAATTCTACTGACAAATGACCGTGCCAGAGTTCCTTTCTGCAGCAGATCAGAGAAATGGTAACCTTGTTGAATTATGTGATTGAAAAACCCATGACAATGGTCATCACAGGGCCCCGTGGCTGCCTCTGTATTCCTTGCCCAAGTTCTTAACTAATATAACTTTAGTTATAGATCTTGTTTTCTCTCCTCTTCTTAATGTTAGCACAATACCTGCACAAACACAAGGATTTTGTCTTTTCTGTTCAGAGATGTATCCTCAGCACATGATAGTACCTGATTAAAACTGCCTTTCAGTAATTACTTATTGAATGAATGAATGAATAAATGAACAAATGAGAAAAGCATACAAAAATAAAAAATATTGCCTTTATTGAAGATATAAGATTATATCTCTAGGTTGAGCAAACTTATATACTTATTTGAGATTCCCTTTAACTACATGATAGAACAGGGCACATGGGCAGACCAGTTCTCTACAGGAGCAAGAACAGTGCCAATTCTGCCAGTTTATCCCCACTTCCTGATTGTGGGTAAGAGTGAGCAGGAAGGTGGAGGGAGCCTGAAAATGTGTAACAGGGATGCTCACTCCACAATGATAGAAACACCAGGAGCAGGGAGGAAATGCCCCATGACACTAGCTGGCGATGTCTAGATCCACTGCTTTCTGAGTAAATGGGGTTACAGGGATATATTGACAGTGCTGTTCACATCTCAGATTCGATTAAAGTTTGTACTCAAAGCCAGGAGGAAATGCTTCCCACTAAATTCTCTCTAAAACCATTATCCCATCACAAGCATGATCAATGAAGGGAAAAACAGATAAACTAGACTTCACCACAATTAAAACTTTTATCCAGCAAAAGATATTATCAAAAAAGTAAACAAGAAAAACTAAAAGTGGGAGAAAATATTAGTGAATCATATATCTCAAAGGGTCTGGTGTTCAAAAACTATAAACAACTCTTATAACTCAAAAACTAAAAACCAAAAACCCAGTTAAAAAGTGGTAAGGAACAAGAATAGACATTTCTCCAAAGAAGACATATGAACAGAAAATAGGTACATTAAAAGATGCTTAACATCAGTAGTCATTAGGGAAATGCAATCAAAACTCCAGTGAAATACCATTTCTCACTCATTTGGATGGCTATAATAAATAGTGAGGGAGATGAATAACCTGTTGGCAAGAATGTGAGACACCGGAACCCTTGCACACTGCTGCTGAGAAAGTGAAATGGTTCAGCTGCTACAGAGAACAATTTGGTGGTTTTTTAAAAAGTTAAACATAGTTAACTCACTCTACTAGTCAGGGTTCTATAGAGGAACAGAATCAACAGGAAGTATGATTACAAAAAGGGGAAATATTAGATTGGCTTACACCACCAGAATCTAGATAGTCCACAATGGCTCTCTGAATTTGGAAAGCTGGGAGACCCAGTAGCTGAGGAGTTCAAGATGCAGAAGCCCCAGAACAAGAAAGATCAACAGTGCTACCTGAAGCAATCCTTAGCCGGAAGAGCGAAGCAAGAGGTATCACAATACCAGACCTTCAATTATACTACAGAGCAATAGTAACAAAAACAGCATGGTATTGGCACCAAGATAGGCAGGTAGATCAATGGTACAGAATAGAGGACCCAGAGACAAACCCACATAAATACAGTTTTTCTCATACTAGACAAAGGAGCCAAAAACATACAATGGAGAAAAGATAGCTTCTTCAACAAATGGTGCTGGGAAAACTGGAAATCCATATGCAACAAAATGAAACTAAACCCCTATCTTTTACCTTGCATAAAACTCAACTCAAAATGGATCAAGGACCTCAGAATTAGACCAGAGACCCTGCACCTAATGGAAGAAAAAGTAGGTCCAAATCTTCAACATATTGGCTTAGGACCAGACTTTCTGAACATGACTCCCAAAGCACAAGAAATAAGAGCAGGAATCAACAATTGGGATAGATGCAAACTAAAAAGCTTTTTCTCAGCAAAGGAAATAATCAACAATGTGAAGAGACAGTCTACAGAGTGGGAGAAAATCTTTACCACACACACTCCAGGTAGAGCACTATTCTCCAGAATCTATAAAGAACTCAAAAAACTTTGTACCAAGCATACAAATAACCCAATCAATAAATGAGCTAAGGAAATGAGCAGACACTACACAGAAGATCTATAAGCAATCAACAGATATATGAAAAAATGTTCAACATCTCTAGTAACAAAGAGAAATACAAATCAAAACTACCCTAAGATTTCATCTCACCCCAATTAGAATGTCCATTATCAAGAATACAAGCAACAATAGGTGTTGGCAAGGATGTGGGGGAAAAGGTACACTCATACATCACTGGTGGGATTGCAAATTGGTGCAGTCATTCTGGAAAGCAGTATGGAGATTCCTTAGAAAACTTGGAATGGAACTACCATTTGACCCAGCTATCACACTCCTTGGCCTCCACCCAAAGGACTTAAAATCAGCACACTACAGTGATGCAGCTACATCAATGTTTATAGCAGCTCAATTCACAATAGCTAGATTGTGGAACCAACCTAGATGCCCTTCAATAGATGAATGGATAAAGAAGATGTGCTATATATACACAATGGAATATTATTCAGTCATAAAGAAGAATAAAATTATGGCATTTGGTGGTAAATGAATGGAGTTGGAAAATATCATGCTAAGTGAAATAAGCCAATCCCCAAAAACCAAAGGGCAAATGATTTCTCTGATAAGTGGATGATGATACATAATGGGGGGTGGGGGGACGCAAGAATGGAGGAGGCATGGATTGTATAGAGGAAAATGAGGGGTGGGGTGGGGGTGGGAGAAGGAAAGATAATAGAATGAGACAAACATCATTACCCTATGTACATGTGTGATTATGCAAATGGTGTGACTCTACTTCGTGTACAACCAAAGAAACAATAGTTGTACCCCATTTGTGTACAATGAATCAAAAAACAAACAAACAAACAAAAAACCCAAAAAAACAGTGCTGCACTAGTCTGAGACCAAGGCTTCTGGAAACTACCTAGAGAATCACTGAGGAGATATCCTCAGACGATTGAAGCAGCAATCAAGAACCCGTTCAAGAAGAGCCGAGCTTGCATCATCATCTGCTTCGTTGTTCTTCTAGGTTTTATTCTGTCCTATTGGGCGGTACTGCCCATGCTTAGGGAGGGTCTCCACTTCAGTTCACTATCCTGCATTCCAAGTATCCCTAGACACACCCTCATTGACACACCCAGAAGCTCCTTAATCATGGGCATCTCTTAGTCCAATCAAGCAGACAATTCAAATTAACCATTACATTCACCAACTCCACTCTCTGGTATATACCCAAAAGAACTGAAAATGGGTACTAAACCAACACAAGTCCATATGTGTTCATAGTGCACTATTGATAGTTGATAAAAGGTAGAAACAGCCCAAATGTCCATCAATACCTGAATGGGAAAACAAATTGTGTAATCTCTTTCTCTATACACATACACACACACATATAATATGTATTATATGTTAATATTACATATATTCATATATATAGGAATATTGTTCAACTATAAAAAAATTATGCCACAAAATACATAAATTTTAAGAACATATGTTTAGTGAAAGAAGCCAAACACTAAAGTCCCATGCATATAATTCCATTTATATTAATTTTTCAGAATAGGCTAATCCATAGGGAAAGAATACAGATTGGTGGTTGCCAGGGACTAAGGGCAAGAGGGATAAGAAGCAACTACTTAATGGATACAGGCTTTTCTTTTGGGTGATGAAAATATTTAGAACTAGACAAAAGTGTGATTGTACAACATTGTGTATATGTTAAATGTCACCAAATTGCTCACCTTAAAAATGATTAATTTTATATTATATGAACATCACCTAAATAAAAATAGCAACAAGTGTCCACCTCTGTTAGGCAGAATGCACAGAAGTACATTCATCTCTTGGGAGAAGTTAGTCACCAAAGGAAGATAGAAGAAGGGGCTGAACCCTTGGGTTAGGGTACAGTGCTGCAGCACCACACTGCCACAGCAGTGGAGCCTCACTGAGCACTGATCAAGTACCAGGCTCTATTCTAGGCATCTGGGATATATCAGTGGAAAGAGCAGGCAGAGTCCCCCGTCACATGGAATTTATGTTCAAGTCGGGGGCGATCCATAATGAGTAAGAGACAATTTGTATAGGATTATCAAACACATTAAGTGCTCTAAATAACAAACAAACCTGGAAAAGGAGTACTGAGAAGGGGATATAATTTTAAATGGGTAGTTAGGGTAAATCTCATTGAGTGAATGGCATTTGAGCAACGATTTGTAGGAGGTGAGAGAGTTAACTATGGGGATATCTGGAAAGAATGTTCCAAACCAAAAGAATAGGCTTAGTATCTGTTAAGAATAGCAAGGAGGCTGGAGTGAATGAGGAAGGGGTGATCAGGAAGATGACAGGTCCAGACACGTAGCACCTTAAAGATCACTATGGGATTTCCACTCTCATGACAGATGGCACAAGGAGTTCTTGCGGTGTTTTGAGTAGAGACACAGTTGAAAGCCTTTTTGCTTTATAAAGATTGCTTTGGCTACTGAATTTGGAACAGAACAAAGAAAGCCAAAGGTGGATACAGGGAGAGAAGTGAGGGATCTCTTGAAGTTATTATAGTGAAAGATGGGAGTGGGTGGGACCAGAAGAGCAGCAGGAGAAGCTGGGAAGATTCTGGATACATATTGAAGATGGTACCAACAGGATTTGCCTGCTGGAATGACCACACTTTATGAGAGGAAGAAATAAGTCAAAGATGACTTCAGTGTGTTGAAATGAGAACTGGAGAGAAAATAACCATGAACTAATGTAGGAAGACCATGGATAGAGCAGGCTTGAGAACAGAGATCAGGGATAGTTTTGACCATGTTAGGTGTGAGATGTCCAAGTTTCCAAATGGAGAAGTCATATTGACTGTTGAATATGTGAGGGTGGAGCTTTGGAGAGAGAACTGAACTTGGATGTGCACATTTGGAAATCACTGGAATGTGAATGCTCTTTAAAGCCACAAGATTGGATGAGATTTTGAGACTCACAAAAGGGCTGAGTATAGATAGAAAAGTGAAGGGACTAAGGACAGGGCCCTAGGAATGCTCCAACATTATTATGAGGGCCGAGAAATAAATATGCCAAAAGAGGAGACTGAGAACTACTAATGAGTGGGTGGAGAACCAGGGAAGAATGGCGTCTAGAGGAACTCACAGGTATGTAGTGTCACTGAAGATACAGTGATCATATGACTCAATCTTCTGCATATTCCCTTAGATGTGGACTGAGAGTTGACCCCTGGATGTATCCATGTGGATGTTGCTGAAGACATTTACAAGAGCAGTTTCAGTGTAGTGGGGTGTGGGGGATTGGGAGCAAAATCCCACTCAGGTGTATTTAGAAGAAAACAAATAGGAGAGAGATTGAAGACAACAAGTGTAGATAATTTTTTGGATGGATTTTGCTACAAAGGAGAAATAGAAGCTGGCAAGGAAAGTGCTTTCGAGAAACATTATTTGAAGATTAAAGAAATAGAGGTGTCAGATAGAGCACTAATCTCCAGAATCTACAAAGTGCTCAAAAATCTTTACACCAAGAACACTAATAATCCAATCAATAAATGGGCCAAGGAAATGAACAGACACTTTACAGAGGAAGATCTACAAGCAATCAACAGATTTATGAAAAAATGTTCAACATCCCTCGTTATAAGATAAATGCAAATCAAAACCACCTTAAGATTTCATCTTACCCCAATTAGAATGTCTTTTATCAAGAACTCAGGCAACAACAGGTGTTGGTGAGGATGTGGGGAAAAGGGTACACTCATACATTGCTGGTGGGATTGCAAGTTGGTGCAGCCACTCTGGAAAGCAGTGTGGAGATTCCTTAGAAAACTTGGAATGGATCCACCATTTGACCCAGCTCTCCCACTCCTTGGCCTATATCCAAAGGACTTAAAATCAGATTAATACAGTGATGCAGCCACATCAATGTTCATAGCTGCTCAATTCACAATAGCTAGATTATGGAATCAACCTAGGTGCCCTTCAGTAGATGAATGGATAAAGAAACTGTGGTATATATACACAATGGAATATTACTCAGCCATAAAGAAGAATGAAATTATGGCATTTGTAGGTAAATGGATGATGTTGGAGACTGTTATGCTAAGTGAGATCAGCCAATCCCCAAAATCCAAAGGCCGAATGGTCTCTCTGATAAATGAATGATGATGCATAATGTGGGGGGAAGGGTGGCAAGAATGGAGGAAGGATAGATAGCATAGAGGGAAGGGAGGGGTGGGGGCGGGATGGGGGGTAAAAATAATAACAGAATGTGTGACAGATACCATTGCCCTGTGTACATGCATGAACGCACAGATGGTGTGACTCTACTTTGTGTACAACCAGTGAAACAATAGCTGTATTCTATTTGTGTTCAATGAATCAATAAGTAAAAAAAAAAAGAAATAGAGGTGTGTGTGTGTGTGGGGGGGGTGTGAGTGCATGTATGTAGCACATTAGAGAAAAGCCAAAGTAAACTGGGAAACACTGATATCTTGAAGTTGTAATGGTTCAATACCTAAGTAAAGATTAAGACCAAAGACTAGTAAGGAGGACTTAAAGCAAGAAGCTGGTATCTATCTTAACGTTGATTAGGCCACATGGGACAAGAGCAAGATGGGACACAGTGAGGGAATCCAGTGAAACTCACTATTCCCTTGTAGGGAGGAGGTCTGGGAAATTGTTATCTGATTCCACTGCATAACAAATTGTACCTACTTGTCATTTCAGTTGCTAAAGGTACATTTTTGGGGGGAGTGATACTTATCCTCTCCAAACCTGGGCTTCATCAGCTGTAAAGTATAGATAATAATAGGACACCCTCATTAGTACATTGTGCACACAATCCTCTTAGAAGAGTGTCAGCATGTAGGAAATGTTAATCTGCTGTTATTATGATAAGGTAGTCACTTTCCACCAATTCCCTTCTCATCTTTACAAAATCCTAGCTTAAGCAACTTCTCTAATTACTGCATGTTCATGACCTGACAGTCAAAGTATCTAACTGCCGATTTATTACCTACAGTGACCGGCAACCAACAAGAGTGGCTGCCAGCTATGGTGTTAGAACAGGGTTCTGGGTCCCCCCAGTGTAAGATGATTGTTGTCTAGTTGAAGACCCCGAGTGTGGAGTTAGGAGACAGGTGGGAGGGGGTGTCTGGAGGAAGAATCAAGAGAGCCAGGCAGCAGCTAATTACAAATGTGATAGAATATTTCAATATTGTAACAACCAGTTGGATATTACCCCAGTGGGTCCTATCTGAGTTTAGAACAAAATTTCTAATCTCTGGAGCAGGCAAAGTGAGATAAACAGCACTTCCATAGAAAAGTGATTTAAAGCTGCTTCTTTCTGTCTGGCTGGCATGATTCCGTAAAAGTAGGGAAATTCAGTAGAAGTGGAATTTAAGGTGAACAAAACCTTCCCTCTATGCCCTCATGCCTCTGTGTGTGTGTGTGTGTGTGTGTGTGTGTGTGTGTGTGCGCGCGTGCATGCTTACACACCTGTGTGTCTTGGTGTCTGGGTGCACCTTTAGCTTACCTGGTTCTTCTATCTGCCTTCTTTCTTGGTCCCCCATGGGAGATCACTGGGTGAAGAGGTAGGGCATCTACCTGTAGGTCCTTCCTGTTCCAGACTCCATCAGATAAGCAGATGTTCATGGTCAGCTATCTCTCCTCTCTTGGCTTCTTGGGCCTAAGTGCCTGAGCCATTTTTTAAAATTTTTGTACTATAAAAGTTTAGGCAACATTCTGATAGTCTTAGTCTAGATTAAGTATTCTGATTCTGTCTTTACCTGATTCGGAGTGGTATCTTTTTTTTTTTCTCTCTCTGTATGTTTCATTCTTTGTTTTTAGTGGAGGAACTCATGGTCATAGGACAAATAATTAGGCAAAAGTAGGGCATCACTAGATTGCCTAATTAACACCATTAAAGTCTCCAACTACTGACAAATAGGATGAACTTAAACATACAAGAATGATTAAAGGAACTCTGAGTCTTTTTAGACAATATCACAGGGACTTTAAGGGACATGGTAGACATTTCTATAAGTCTATTAAATCAGTGAAGATTTTAGGAAGATAAAAGGTCAAGCAAATATAATTAGAAAGTAAACATCTGAGAAGAAATAAGAATCAAAATTAATAAGAGGAAGATAGAAAAAGTCAACAGCATTACCATGAACAATAGCACAACAAACTTCCTAAAATTTTAAAGAAGGAAAAGTGAGCAGTAAGGTAAGAGATGAAAAACCCTCTGCTCCATTTGGCAATTTTACAGAAATGATGGAGAACGTGGCAATTAATAACTGATCTAATAGCATACAAAAAGTGTGATGACTGAATTACAGAAATATTCCTTACAGTTTGAATGTGAGGTGTCCCTTCAAAAGTCCTGTAGGTGAGCCATTCAGAGGTGAAATGAGTAGATTATGAGAGCAGTAGCCTAATCCATCCACCCTAGTTTGAATGAAGTGGCGGGGTGGTAACTGTAGGCAGGTGGGGGGTGACTGGAGGAGGTGGGCAGTGGGGGCATGCCCCAGAGGGTGCATCTTCCCTGTGCTCTTCCCCCACCCCATGCTTCTGATCCCACCATCAAATGAGCTGCTTTCCTCTGCTGGGTCCTCCCGCCATGACATGCGGCCTCAAGTTGGGTCCAAAGCAATGGAGTCAGCCGACTGTGAACAGAGGCCTCTGAGCCTGTGAGCTCCAAATATACTTTTCCTCCTCCATGTTGTTCTTGATGGCTATTTTGGTCATAGCAATGAAAAGCTAACTAAAACATGTATTATACTCCCTTTGCTCTTTGGCATTTTAAAGTTTAAGAAGTTGATATCTAAAATCCTAAATCTCTTAGGAGTCTGATTTTCTCTCAATCTCAAGGCTGTAAAGACACTGAGATGCTGAGATTTTCATGCAGAAAATTCAGTTGGGGAGAATGGCTGTGAGAGAGAGAGAAGGGAGTAGGTTCGGACAAAGGAAGGAGTTGAAGTTTGATGTAGTTGCCACGGAGTCCTTGACTGATTCCAGAGGCACTCCAGAGCTGGCCAGAATCAAAGCAAGAGCCAAGGCCAGGGTCTGGCTTTGTTCTTACATCACCCAGCCTTAGAAGCGGATTGCCTATGCACTTGGATGGCAGAGTGTTGCGGCTCAAAGCAAGCCTGAGCTGGGAGGGGGCAGCAGCTCATTGTGGAACAGGTGTGGAGCCGGGGTGGGTGGCAAATCCCAGCACCCACCACACTGCTTTTTATGAAATATTTTCTCTTAGGTGAGAAATACCTCTTGATGTTGTGCTTTCCTCCTAAAGAATAGTATCTGTGAACATTAGGCAGTGAGGAAGCTGGGGGGAGTCTCTGGTAATGGCTATCAGAGAATAGTGAAGAGAGGAAGAAGATAAGATTTTAAAATAAAATTACTAATGTCTTAGGGCAGGTTCTCCTAATAAGTACAATTTTGGGCACTCAGTAATGAGTGTTTCTTCTCTTAAACCATCTGAAATAGTAACATCTGACCCAGTGACCTGAAAGTTACTGAATATATATAATTTTCACTAGGCAATGGTATATGGTTGATCATCGCTAATGTTGGATTGGTTTCCTTGAGACAGCCTTCTCAGTTAAGATGGAGGTGAGGTATGGCCTCCTAGATTCATTAACCTATGGTCATCATGATCCTATAGCTATGAAAAGAAAGGAAGGAAAATCATATTCTGGAATTTTTTGAAGATATTTACCTGTTGGTGACAAGAAATGGGTTGAAGATAAATAAGTTATTAGAACTGAGAAGAAATTAAAACAACTGCTTAATTCTCAATTTGTCAAGTCTCACACTGGTTTTCTCAACAAAATAGCAAACAATTCAGGGGAGGATTGTGGTCCCATAGTGCTTGATCTCTCTCTTTCACTCTCTTTCTTTTGCCCTTTCTTCCTTCCTTTCTTCATTTCTTTCCTTTTCTTGAGATGGGATCTTTCTGTTTCCCAGGCTGGTCTTGAACTCCTGGGCTTAAGCAATCCTCCTGCTTCACCCTCTTATGTATCTGGGACTATAGGATATATATTCAAAATAATTGGAATCAGGATTTTGAAAAGATATCTGCACTCCTCTTTTCATGGCAGTGATATTCACAATAGCTAAGAAACGGAAAACAACCTAAGTGTCCATTAACTGATGAGTGGATGAAGAAAATATGGACATATATAATGATATAATTGCTGGTACACTAATTACACCAACGAGGGCCTTTCCTTTTGTATGTAGATGTTTTCTGGCTTCACCATACTTGCTCTTCCTCACTCATATTACACCAGTCCAGGATTATGTGATGTAATTTATTTGTGTGGGGTTGGGGGGTGGGTGTGCTGGGAATTGAGCAATGTATCATTGAGCTAAATCTCCAGCCCTAATGTGATCTATTCTTCTGGCTTCAGATCTACTGACATTCTTGTGATGTTTAAATATTCCTCTCTAGAATGCCAGACCTAGAAATCCAATTGTTTTCTGGACATCTTCATTAGACATTCCAAAGATATCTCAACTCAACATGTAAAAAATAACATATCAGGAGTTAGAGAATATTATGCTAAGTGAAATAAGCCAAACCCAAAAAAGCAAAGGTTGAATGTTTTCTCTGATATGCGGATGATAATTCACAATAAAGTGGGGGGATAGGGAAGAATAGAGTTACTTTATATTAGGTAGAGGGGAGCGAAGGGAGGGGGAAGGGGAGGGGGTAGGAAGCATAGGAGAGTGAAGCAGACATTATTACCTCATGTACATATGTGACTGATGTGATCCTACAATATGGATAATCAGAAAAATGAGAGATTACACTCCATTTATGTATGATCTATCAAAATGTATAAATGTATTCTACTGTCATGTACAATTAATTAGAACAAATAAAAAATGTATAAAAAAGTAAAATAAAATAACATACCAATAATCATACTCCATTATTCTCTATCTTAGTGATTATTATTATTATCTATATAGTGGTCCCATTTGCTGAAGCAATAAAACAGAATCACCATTGCCTCTACCTCTTTCTCCACAAATTGTTATCCAATCAATCTTCAAGGACTGTTAATTCTTCCCTTTTATTATCTCGTACAATGATTTTGTTTTTATCTGCACTGCTACTATTTCAGGCTTCTGTAATTTTCCTCCTTCACCAATGACTGCTTTTTCCTTTCATTGGAACTTTGCCTTCCTTCAATCATTTCTAACAAGATGAAGACAATCTAATTTTCTTAGCAGTTAATATGAGAACTTGTGAGGAATGACTACTTGTTATGAAAATAAGACTTGGCATGCCTGGTGGGAGACAGCTGAGTCCCCCCAGGATGGGGATGTCTATAGGAACCAACATCAGGGAAGGGGGTCCATCATGGTACCTAATAGAAGGAAAGTCAGTCCAAGCTCCTGAGGCTGTTCCAAGAAGAAGTGTGAAAGTTAGAGTTGATATAATAGAAAAGGGAGGGAAGGAAAGGGACAAGAGTGAATGACCAAGGGGCATTTTGAAAAGAATGCCCTCTATTCCCACCAATTTACATTATAGGAATGTAAACCTTTTTATCTTCCTTAAGAAGTCCTCAGTGTAGCTTTCAAAGCAAAACAACCCAAAATGTAAAACAAAACCTCCAAAGTATCAAAGACTTCATGTAAATGAAAAATAAAAATTTCTTTGTGTTTGAAACTGAAGGGGAGAACTGCATTCCTAAAAGGATCCAGGATGAAAGAAATCAGAGGCTTGACGGACTAAAAAAATTAGAGGCTTGAGAAACTAGGACAAAAAGTCCCTAGAGATTAGCAAAACTCTGTAAGGGTCTTTCTTCAGCCTCCAGTGGTTTATAATTGGAACAGACCCTTGTCACAAAAGAGATTCACAAAGAAAAAACAGAGCAGTTTATTAACATGGCTATTTGACATACAAATGGAAGACACTTAGAGAACGAGTTAGATTTGAATTGTAGGTTACTTTGCATCTTTGACAAACAATAGTAAATTTTTAGAAAAGTGACAAGACAAAGGAAAATGACTTTGAGTCTCTATAGGCAAATTAGCAGCAGATACAGGTTGGTTATGAAAACTTGTTAATAAAAATTCCTGTGGTATCAATGTAGGCTGATAAGGTCCAAAGCTGTCTTCAGTGGTTAATCTTTTGTATTAGTCAATTTGCTGGGACTATAATGAAATACTTGAAGCTGTGTGACTTTCTAAAGAAAAGAGGTTTATTAGTTCACAGTTCTGGAGGTTCAAGAGCATGGTGCTGGGATCTGCTGGGCTCTGGGGAGGACCTCATGGAAAAGGGCTTCCTAATGGTGGAATGATGATTCAAGGACCTTTCCATTATGATACTGGGCAAGGTTAATGCTGCTAACATCTGAATTACACACTGACTACAGTCTGAGTCATTGTGCTTTCTAAAATGAAAATGTGTGAGAGGAAGAGATTTCATGGAGAGATAGGAAGCCAGAGAGGTCTTCAGAGCTTAGACTCAGGCTTTAATGACAACTTGTTTCTCAGAATTAACTCAGGGATTCCATGAAAGTATCTTAATTCTTTCTGAGGACAGCACTTCAATTACCTAATAAGCACCTACCAGGTCCTACTACCTCTTAACATTGCTACATTGAGGAATGCTCTCAACACAGGAACTCTTTGTGGACATACTCAAACCATATCCAAATCATAGCACCTCGGTCCTCCCTGGTAGAAGTGGAAGGTAAGAAGACTTTTTTTTTTTCTTTTTCTCTTTTCTTTTTTTTAGTATCAGGGATTTAACCCAGGGGTACTTAACAACTGAGCCATATCCCCGGCCCTTTTTTTATATTCTAAGTTGCTGAAGCTGGCTTTGAACTCGCTATCCTCCTGCCTCAGCCTCCCAAGCCACTGGGATTACAAGTGTGCTACACTGGACACTGGCCCAGCAAGATGACTTTTGTTTTTTTAAACCTGTTTCCAGTTTTTAGTCAAATAACTTCCTGCATCAACTTTTTTTCTTTTTTTAATTGTCTTCAGCTCAATAATCTGTCATTTCTTTGGTGTCACGTTTTGTTCTCCTACAGCTCAATGGAAGGAACATGGATTTGACGGGGGCTGGAGTGATTCAAAGGTCTTTTCATGGTGTCACTGGGCAGGGTCAATGCTGCTGACATCTGGTCACACCTGACATCTGACATGTTGGTCACATCATAGTCAGGGTCACTGTGCTTTCTAAAATGGAAAAAGAAAACTTTCACAAAAAATCTTCAGTAACTCTCTGCAGCTTCTAGGTCGAATTTAAATTTCCTATCAATGAACACATGATTGGGACTGGGGATTGGGACTGGGGATGCAGCTCAGTCAGTGGTCTGCTTCTGCTTGTTCAAGTTGGGAGAGAGAAGAAGGGGATTTTTTATTGAATAATATTTCTTTGTATGTGTGCCAAAATATTTGAATATATGTGTAACAAAACAAGCACTGGTGACATGTGGTGGAGATAAGAAGATTCACTAGATTTCTTCTTGGGGAAAGTACATGTTTGGAAGAAATCAGTAGTTATGTTCATGTAATTAGGATTGGTACTTAGCTAATCAAACTCTAATTATGTATATATAAAAAGACAATTACAATGCAGTGTGGGAGGCATGTTGGAATGGGTCTATAGAAGGTCCTAGAGGAGTACATAAAGAGACCCTTGACCTAGTTTCAGGGACCAGGAAACTTCACTGTTTAGAATCCTAAATCCCTTGATCCATAGGACAAGCAGAAATTATCTTCAGTACTTGCAAAAAGCCAATAGAAATGATCCATTGAGTATGGCAAAACTGCCCACACTAATTAAAATGTCAAGTTTCTTAGCTTTTGCCTGGAATTATAATTAGCACGCTGTGGAAATATTAGTTATCCCAGGCTGATTAGAAGCTTTGATTGTCAGTTATGTCTTTGATGAATAAAACTTGGCAAATGAATCAATTTACTTAAATGAAGTTTGGTAGATAAAAATCTTTCAAAACATGAGGTCTCTGTGGAAATAGGAAAAAAAGAGGTCCTCAGTGGCATGAAAACAGGGAGAAAATGTACTTAAAAACTACTTTGTACCTTGAAAGTTAGAATAAAGCATGGCATTTGTTGATATGATAGTAATTTGCACATTTCAGGTGATTTTTGACTCTCCCACTGTGAATTTGGTTCCTTTTCACATTTGGTTTTTTCCTGAGCAGTGAGGCAAGGCTGCACAAGCAAATCCTCCCATGGCCATCTACGCACCGGCTTTTCCCGTCACAATTCAATAACAACCTGGTTTCCTTCACACTGAGCAGTGGCTCCAGAGAGACCTGTCTGGTTGGCATGTATTTGGCACTTGATTAATGTGCCAGTAGAGTCAAGCTGCAAGAGAGTACAAAAAGATACCTCTTTGCTTATTTTTCAACTGTGAGGGTCCCCAGTACTGGATGAACCAAGGTCAGCTGTGACTGGGTCAGTGACAGTGACTTCTGCCCTGGGGTCACTGGTGGTAGCCACACACTAGTGCTAACATGCAGATAGATGAATGCTCAGTTGCATGTTGAACAGGACACCTTATTCACCACAATCCCCTCACTCAGTCAAAACAAAGACTTCAATGAGAATTACAGGAATGTAGAGGAAGAGAATTTGAGGTATTCTGGAAGTAGCACTGGAAGTCACTTCTGCTTATTACCTATGTGAGCTGAGCCATTAATTTCTCTCAGGTTTTGCTTTCTTCTTCTGTGAAGTGAGGATTCCAAACCTATTTTTTTTCAAGGTTTTTTTAGATGAATGTACATAATCCCTTGCAAATAGGTAGGATTTTTTTGGGGGGGTTGGGGGATTCTGGAGATTGAACTCAGGGGCACTGATCATTGAGCCACATCCCCAGCCCTATTTTGTATTTTATTTAGGGACAGGATCTCACTGAGTTGCTTAGGGTCTCACTAAGTTGCTGAGGCTGACTTTAAACTCATGGTCCCCCTGCCTCAGCCTCCCCAGTCGCTGGGATTACAGGTGTGCACCACTGCACCTTGCCAGACCTTTCTTTAATATTCTGTTATGTGAGTCTGCCCTCACTGTGCTCATTTGCTGTATCAAAAATGCCCAGGGACTGGGGTTATACTCAGTGGTAGAGCGCTTGCTTTGCATGCGTGAGGCACTGGGTTTAACCCTCAGCACCACATAAATAAATAAAATAAAGGTATTGTGTCCATCTATAACTAAAAATTTTAAAAAAATGCCCATGACTCCTCTCTCCTGGCCTCAATCTATTACATGATCATTTTCAGACACAAATATTGCCCATTTCTCTAAGGACAATACCTATTTCTTAGACCTCTATTTTAACTGCTTTGATAAAGTATAATTTCAAGTTGACACTTATCTATTTCCTGGTTCCCTGATTTGAGCAAACCCGTTTCATTATCCTCCTGGTGAAATCCATTTGCCTCTCTATAGATCACAGGTGCAACTCTCATTTATGATAATAGGAGTTCTTCCTGTGAAATCAATTCAAAGGAACCCCAGCTGGGGAAGAGACATGCATCATGCAAAAATCAAAAGCAAAGACATTTTCTCTGAAGGATAGTCTAGGCCATTTGGCTCTTCCTTGGTTACTCTTTTGTGTGGGAGAGTCCTCAGAGGGGGCCAAAGTGGGAAATCACCTGGATCCTTTGGCCTTAGGACTCTTGGAACTTTTTGCAATAATTTTCCATATAATAATACATTTCCAGAGCATGTGGTAAATAGTTTAAAGCAGTTTCAATCTATCATCTTCTTTGATTCTCCCAATTGAAAGTTTGCTTGAGATCAGGTAGTTTAATATTTCCTCTTGCAGAAGAAGCCAGCTGATGCTAGGGATGTTAAATGATAAAGATCTGGAACCAGAACCACCTCTCCCCAGTTCTAGTTCTCTGCCTTTTATCCAATAGCACGGTCCTATCAATCCAAACAGATCATCATCATCTCAAATTCCCCCCTTCACCCCACTTCCATTACTGAAGGTCATACTCCTGTTTCTAGATTTACCCTGTTACATGCAGGTGATGGAACCAAGATTTCAAAATTTCTTCTACTGAAAAAAAGATTTCAATTAAGTAGCTCTCTTGTCAGGGCACTCTGCATTTTAACTGTGTGTTCCACCTAGTCCAATTAAACATGTTCTTCATTTGTAACCTGAAGATGGGGAAATAATTTACTATGAGACCAAGAGGGAAGGATGATTTTGGTAATTGGCTGCTCACTCCAATACTCCATAGGGGAATTTCTAGTCAAGACATTTATATAGTAAGAAAAATAGCTAAAATTCGAACTAAGAAACTATTTAGGGTTAGTTTGAAAGGTAGAGTGAGGGAGGTATATAACAGGATAAAGAAGCTCCATCCCCAAACGATGTTGATCTTAGAGAGCAGTCTTATGACTCAGTTGATGTTGTGATTTGGATCTGAAATGTCCTCCAAAGACCCATGTGTTACATACAGGCGTGGTTCCCAACATGGAGCGATTAGGAGTTAGTGGAACCTTTAGAAGGTGGGGCTATGCAGAAGGAGTAAGGTCATTGGGGCACACCCTTGAAGAGGAGATCGGGGTCCTGGTCTCTTCCTCTCTCTTTCACTTCCCAGTCATGAGTAGAGCTGGTCCCTCTACCATGACGTATTTCTTTGTCACAGGCCCAGAGCAACAGGGCCAAGTCAACATAGATAAAACCTCTAAAACCTTGAGCCCAAACAAATCTTTTCCCTTATTATTTCAGGTTTTTTATTATGGTATCACGAAGCTGACTAATCCAAATGACTTAATGTAGGTTAACTTTGTAGGACCTGGTATTTGTTTAGCTGTTATATTGTGTTCTTTTTCCATTAGAGCATTGTGGTAACACTTTAAGATTAAACTTGTCGTACAGAAGTACAAACACTGAACCACACTGGGAAAGTGAGTGTGTAGATAAGACTGGACCAGTCTTTGTGGTTGAAGAAAAAACGAAGCTGCAGGAATCTTTCCATTTCTATAGGTTGATACTAGGAGAAGTCATTCATCAACTCTTAGAGTTTTAAAAGGTTTGTGTTCAGTTACACTTGCTTATTTTGGAAATCTTTTTAAGAGTTTTTTCTCAATGCCTTTGTATTAAAACTCTATTTTGTGTGTCTCTGATTGAATTATTCTAGCCTGGTGTGAACTTTCCCTCCTGGCAGAGCTATTAATGCACTTGACTTTAAAGTGGTCAAGTGCTTAGTTAAGTTTTAGACATAAAGTCCAGAAGTTTCATGAATTCAGTTAATTTCTAAATATCTTCTTGGAGCAGCGAGAAATAAAATGTTAAAACCACATTCATGGAACCAGACAACTGGGTGATATTCAATCAGAGGTCCATTATTTGCCTGGGAACCCTGGACAAATTATTTAATATATGTTTGTTTTAGTTTCCCTATCTGTAAAATGGAAGTAATAATAGGTACAATACAATAGGATTAAATCAGTTAATATGTGTGAAGTACTTAGAGGCATGCTTAATGCTTTAGTAAGCATTATATAAGTGTTTGTTGCCACTATTATTTAAAACTAAAATCAACATGAATATCTATCTCCACAATTCTTTGGGAGGTCTGTGTAATTTATGTAATATATTATTGGCTTAATTTCTTGTTCTTAAGGAATATCTACTGTGGGTCTTTGGATATCTCATTGTTGAAAAGATGCCACAAATTAAGAGGAAATAATAAGCAGTTTTGTAAAAGAACAGTATGAAGAATAAGAATGCAAAAAATAATACAGTTGAAGATCCAGGGAAGGATGAAGACCCAGAACTCTTACATGTGCCAGAAAGTCCCAGTATTGAAAGCTATTGGAGGCAGCAGAAGTGTCACCACTGGATTCTGTGACTGGAAATACCCTCGGAAGACAAGAGACTAGGTTTAATTGGATTGTACTTACCTGGTCCAGGTGACAGTCAGATCTATTTCCATTTTCACAGTAACAGTGTCTATTCTTAACATCATGGGCTCTTTCTCACCTTCAGGTACTGTATAAGGTTTTACTGTCCATTAAATAGTGAGTTTCCATGGAATGCTTTCATCTTTGCTTTTTATCAAATTTATCCTATTCTCTTTTAGAGTGGTCCTCTGGATTCAAAGAGTCCTGTTCAGCACTAAACACACTTCTTTTCATAGTCTTGAATTCAAATTACTTCACTCATCTTTTGATTAAGACTTTTTCTTATAGCATGACGTTATTTTTAAACTAATAATGCTAATAGCCCTCACGAGATTGTTACTTTAGTTTGGATCCCAGTCTGTCTCAAGAAATGGAAAACAAAATGTTAAAGATATCATCAATATAAAATATGTCATTGATTAGGCTGTTTAGTAATTATCAGGGTTAGGCATGATGGTTAAGTGTCTGGTCTTGGGGGAGTCAGATGTATGAGTTTTAAACCCATCAACTGAACAATATTAAATAATGAACTCTTTGTGGGTGTTTTTTTTTTGTTTGTTTTTTTGGTTTTTTTTTTCTTTATCATGAAAGTGATAAGACCAACTTGCCAGGTAAAAATGAGAGTTCTCACTATGGTGTCTGGGACACAGTGAGCATCCTGCTCACCAGCGGCCAGGCTAAATACCAACCAAACTCCCTCCCTCTCTTGCTAAGTCCATGGCTTCTCATTGATGATCCTGGAATCATATCCAAAATCCTTACTGTGGCCTCCAAACCCGGATGCCACATAGCCCCTACCTGTCTCAGCTGTGATCCTCAACCACTGTCTTCTTCAGGGACAACTTGCTGCTGATCCAATAGCCACATTCTTTTCTGCCTCAATAATGTGCCATTTTCTGTAATGGAAAGCTTTATTTCTGCTTTATCTCTGTCTCTAACATGACTGACTCTTTCTCACTTTCAGGTGCAAATTTAAGTATCTGCATTGGGAAGCCTTCTCTGACTTCTTTACTGAAGAAGTCCTCCTGTTTCCCCAACTCCCCATCATCCATATTACTTCTTTTCTTTCAATGAATATATTGCAATCTGTAATCTGTGTTGGTTGTTTATTAATTTTGTTTTCCTGCTTATTGCTTGTCTCTTGTTTCCACGGAGGTGATTCATATAGGCAGGAATCTTGTCTGCCTTATCATTACTGCATTTTCTGCACCAAAAAAAGTGTCTTGAATGTAATAGGGACTGGAAAAATGAATTAATATTTTTATAGTGTTCAATATTAAATTATATTATTCATTGTCAGATACTATAATTTCTTACATTAAAATGTAATAAAATGTACTAACATTATATGATCATGTAAATAATAATCAAAAGTATTAAAATGCATTTAAGTCATTATAACAATTAACAGGGAGTCTTTTTTCCAGGGTTGTTAAAAAGGGAAGGTACAATGGAAACCCTAGGCTGAGAAACCATTTGACTTAGATTTAACTAACTGTAATTCCCAAAGCATATGAATAAATATAGTCAGATAAGTTTCAAAATGATATTTCAGATAATATCTAGAACTAAATAATACCACAATATTTTTAACAATATCTAGAACCAGGTGATGCCTGTGGTCCAGCATGCATAGATATAACCATTAGCTAAATAACTAATGGGCTGATTTCATGCCTCTTTTTAGAAAGAGTAGTTAACTAAGAGGCAAGTGAGTTTCTATGTTGTGTTTAAGGTTTAATTATGGTGCCTAAATATCAAAATATTTTTTAAGGTATAGCATAGTGAAAGGAGAATGACAGACAGCCCTAGGTTCCCAAGTGCAGAGGTTTACTTCTGACATCGTCACTCACAAGCTACATGAACTAAGGTAAGTCACTTCATTGCTTGAGTCCTCAGTTTTCTCATCTATAAAACTAGGATATGCATCATAGAATTATTATAAGAATTAAATCAGATAGGGAGTGGAAATGTTCTTATTACATAGAATTTTCCTTTAATAAGGTGACAAGGAAAGTGATGTGATTGACTCATTAACATTCATTTCTTATTTTTTAAATTCAATTTTAAAAAGTTTTACTTCTTAAATTAACAAATAATTGCATATGTTTATGGTGCACAATGTGATGTTTCAATACATGCTTATATTATGGGATGATCAAATCAGGCTAATGAACATTTCCATTGCCTGGAATACATATCATTTCTTCATGATAAGAAGATTTAAAGTTTATTCTTTTAGCTGATTTGAAATACACATGATTATTACCTAGTCACCAGAACCTATAGCTCCTGTCTAACTGAAACTTGGTACGTTTGACCAATCTTTTCACTGTCCTCCGCAGTCTTCTCTCCCAGTCTCTGATAACCAATGTTCTACTCTTCGCTTCTATGAATTTGATATTTTTAGAATATTGTATTTAAGTGATATGTGGTATTTGTCCTCCTGTACCTTATTTCACTTTGCAAAAGTCCTCTAGGTTCATTCATGTTATCACAAATGACAGAATTTCCATTTTATTAAGACTATATGGTATTGCATTGTGTGCATATGACACATTAAAAAAAATCCTTTCATCCATTGATTGAGTACTTTAGTTGTTCTATTACCTTAGTTATAATAATACTGCAGTTAACACAGAAGTAGACATTTCTTCATTATACTGATAGTACCAAATTGTCTATATTACCCAAAGTGATTCATAGATTGAATGCAATACCTATAAAAATGTCATTTTTTGTAGAAATAGAAAAAAATTACAAAATTATTTGTGGATTCATGGAAGACTCCAAATAGCCAAAGCAATTTTGACCAAAAAGAACAAAGTAGTATGCTTTGCATCCAGATTTCAAAAATATATTTTAAAGTTATTGCCATGGTTTGGATAAATGTTCCCCAAAGGTCCATATTTAAAGCTCAGTCCCCAGTCTGGCAGTAGGGGGAGGTTCTGTGGACCACTAAGAGTTGAAGCCTGGTGGGGGTCCTTAAGTCATTGAGTGTGTGCCCTAGAACACAAAGGTAGGGCCCTGGTCTCTCTCTTTGCTTTTTGGCTCTTGATGTGAACACCAGAATTTGGAAAGTTATAGAGAAATGGAAAACACTTGTACACTATTTGTGACATAGTAAATTAGTACAGTCATCTTGAAAAATACTATGACTTCCTCAAAAAATTAAAATCATAATTACCATGTGATTCAGCAATCCTATGTTTGGGCATAATATACTTTTCTTTTCAATAATAAAGATTTTTCTTTTACTGTGATATTTTGCATGCTGTTGTTTTCTATTTGACCATGAAGTACCCCTTGATCAAGAAAATAAAAGATCAAACAACATAAAAACAAAACTGAAAAACAAAAGTTTTTATTGCATCAACCACTGTTACCTGAGGGGACTGAACAAAGTCTGTTTATCTTAATCATTGATGTAACTCTTCTAATAACAAATGAATCTATTAATAAATATTAATTTTATAGGTACTTTCTACTGAGAGAGAGTGGAGTAAGCTCTGCCAATGGATAAGAACACTCTGGAATTCTCCACTGGGTTCTCACTCACCTAGATATTTCAGTGTTGTTTTAAAAGCCAAATGGCTTGAATGCCCCAATATTTGCCAATATACTTTTCTCTTGTTTCCCCATCCCCTTTAGCCTAATTTAGTGATTTTATATTTCAGTGTGCATAGTATTAGTAAGCACAATTGTGTATGTTATCCCATTATTGTACTTTAAGTAAATTAAAAGGATTTTTCAAAGGTAGAATTCATTATACACAATTATGGCTTTTTGTGTTGAGAGGAAAGGATTACCTTGCTCAACACTGATCTCTTACAGACTTGCCTTCCAGTAAAGGAATTGTTCTTCCTTGAAGTTCCATGCCAACCAGCTTTGGGTTGGTGCTTAGAACCATTGGTCCTAATCATGCAAGTTTAGACACCAACCTCCTATTCCAACACTAGCATGGTAGGGAGATGCAAGAGTTACCTGCAATGAACACTTAAGATAGAAATACACAAGTGGAGCCAAGTTCTGGCAATTCATGTTGCTGTTGTATATTGACCCCTGATTAATCAGAGAAAGGGCATGCTTCCTTAATCATGGAACACAAGAGTCTTGTATACCAACAATTAGGTCTGTTATGGTTTGGAATGTGAGGAGTCCCCCAAAAGCTACATGTGAGACAATGCAGGAAGTTTCAGAGGAGAAATGATTGGGTTATGAGAGTCTTAACCCAATCAGTGAATTAAACCCCCCTGATGGGATTAATTGAAGTGGTAGGGTGTGGCTGGAGGAGGTGAGAATTAGGGTGTGGTTATGGGGTATATATTTTGTATCTGGAGAGTGGATCTCTGCTTCCTGATGATGTGAGCAGCTTCCCTCTGTCACACTCTTCTTCCATGATGTTAAGCTTTTTCTTGAGCCCTGAGGAATGGAGCCAGCCTTCTATGGACTAGGACCTCTGAAACTGTGAGCCCTCAAATAAACCCTTCCTTCTTTATAGTTGTGCTAGTTGGGTCCTTTAGTCACAGCAGTGAAAAAGCTGACTAAAACAGGGTCTTTCTCCTAGAATCTGATGAACAGGCCTACCAGATTTCTATGCATAGTACTAGCAGGTCTGGTATAGGGGAGGACTGGCCATTTGCACTTATTTGCATGATATTTAATAACTCATAGTCCTGCTTTCTTCATAAGACACCATTAATTTCTGAGCATCTCTCCACCCCCATCAAAGGTAAAATCATTGTTATGGTTTAGATGTGAATTGTCCCCCGAAAGCTCACCTGTGATACTGTACAAGAAGGTTCAGAGGAGAAATGATTGTGTTGTGAGAGTTTTAATCCAATTAGTGAATTAATCCTCTGATAATGTTACACTGGGGGGTAACTGAAGAGGTAGGGTGTGGTTGGAGGAGCTGGGAATTGGGGTGTGGCTTTGGGTATGTATTTGTATCTGTTGAGTGGAGTCTCTCTCTGCTTTCTGATTGCCATGATGTGAGCTGCTTCCCTCTACCACCTTGTCCTGCCATGATGTTCAGCCTCACCTGGAGTCCAGAGGAATGAAGCCAGTTTTCTGTGGACTAAGACTAAGACCTCTGACACTGAGCCCTCCAATAAAACTTTTCTCCTCTACAGTTGTGCTGGTGGGGTCCTTAAGTCACAGCAGCAAAAAAGCTGACTAAAACAATCATTGTCCCTAGACTACTAAGTATAAATTAATTCTATGCATTTATAAATTTTACTTTTTTAATTTTGAGGATGAAAATTTCTCCAATTGTTTTCTTTCTCTCTTTTCCAATGGGGTTACAAAGTAATTAAGATAGCTTTAAGACTGAAATCCTAAACCTCAGTTTTTCAGTCTTTGGTACTCTTTTGCATGTCCTGCTGTACCAGTAAAATTTACTCCACTCTATGCCTATCATATGACTAAGTTCTACGGGCTCAAAGCAGCAATAACAGCTATGATAACAACAATGATCATTTGAACATCATTCTCCAAGCACTTGACTAGCACTTCAAAATATTATCTTATTGAGCTCTCACAATGGCCTTCTCAAGAAGCTGTTACTATCTGTCTTTTGTCAGTTGGTACTCAGAGAAGGTAAGGAACTTGTCCATGGATGCATAGCAAATAGATGGACCATCTCTGAATTAACCCAAATCTGTCTGGCCCCCATCTCAAGTTCTCAAAAAATAATCTCTGCCACTTTTCCACTGTGAGGGTAGCAGGGGCATACAAATCTGCCACCCCACACCAATCTCTATTTAAGTCTCTTGTCCTCAATATTTTATAAATAACTTCATATAAAAAAGTTGATGTTTTGTTTTTCTATAAATATTTGAGGCATTGCCTATCTAATTAGTCAGCAAGTGTTTTTTTTAATTTATTTTTTATTTTTGCAGACTTCATTTTGATTCATTGTACACAAATGGGATACAACTTTTCACTTCTATGGTTGTGCATGATGTAGACTCACACCATTCATGTAATCACACATGTACATAGGGTAATGATGTCTGTCTCATTCCACCATTTTTTATACCCTGCCCCTCCTCCCTCTCTTTTCCCTCTATGTGATCTAAATTTCCTCCATTCTTCTCTCACTCCCCACCCCCCCACCTGATTATATGTCATCATCCACTTATTAGGGAAAACATTCTGCCTTTGGTTTGTGAGCAAGTGTTTTTTATTAGAAATGTTACTTAATACTTCGACCATACAACAAAGCCATCATCAGCAATTAATTTTCCTACAAGCTCATTTACAAAGAAACAATTCCTAGAAGCATTAAATTAACGTCTACCTTTTCAATGTTACTGGTTATCCTATTTCTAAACTCACTGTACTTATTAAGTAACAAAAACGGTAGACCTCATTAAGGAGGCTATTGGTGGTGGATGCTCAAAACACCATTTTATTTTAGTTTTTCTATTGTCTTGACAAATGATGGAGGTAATAGAAAAAAAAATGTAAATTTAAGGTACAGGTAAATGGTTCTATCAGTCAGTCTCAGGTGACCCTTGGGTGTGCACCCTATAATGGCTAAAGTTAATGTTGGTGATGTTGTCAGGATATTCTACATAAATGCACTTTAAGATGCTAAGAACATTTAAAATATATTTTACAACACTTTATTATGAATTAGATTGGACAGCAAACATATTTATGATTATAAGGCCAAATCCTAAGTTAAAAATCCATCATTCAGAAAATTCGGATCTCCAACAGATCTCCCCTTGGCTGTGTAGAGGGAGCAAACCCCAGGAACAACTGAATTTAGCATTTTATTGACTTCCGAAGTATTCTGGAGTTGTTTAGTAGCTACACTATCATTCTTCCTCCTCAGCAGGTTTGACTACATGTCCCTTCTTTCTTCTCTAGGGTGGGAATGGATGGGATTTGAGTCATTTGGTGAAAAGAAACCAAGCACTGTGGTTTCAAGCAGGTTTCTCTTCTCCCTTTTTGTGATTATGTTTCCTTTTTTTCCCATTTTTTGTGGTTACTGAACTCTTCATTTCAGTGGAGAACTCTTTTCATGTGATTTGGTAGAGTCTGATTATACCCTCTCACCACTGAGGTGAGCATACAACCAGGCCTGACCAGAGCACCCCATTCAAGTGATTGTTCAGGTATGGGCATATGATCCAAGCCAAACCAATCCTCAGGACTTCTTTCTAGAATTTTCAGGATAAAGGTGCCCTTTGCCCCCCCTGGGATTTCTAGCTGTAAGGGTAATGCTAGTCTGGAACTCCGGCTAAAGCCAACACAGAAAACAGCTGAGAAATGAACCCGAAGTGGGAGAAATATGATGATAAACTTTGAACCTGTGGGCTCACAGACCTGAAGGCAGTCTTAAAGAATTTCTGTGTATGTGAGTCAATTAGAATCTTTTTATTTTTAATTTTTAATTTTTTTAATTTTTACAGACTTCATTTTGATTCATTGTATGCATATGGGGTACAAATTTTCATTTCTATGGTTGTGCATGATGTACATTCATATCATTCTTGTTAATCACATATGTACATAGGGTAATGATGTCTATCTCATTCCACCATTTTTCATACCCCCACCCCCTCCATTTCCCTGTACATAATCTAAAGATCCTCCATTCCTCTCTCACTCCCCACCCACCCCCAACCAGATTCTATATCATCATCCACTTAATCAGGGAAAACATTTGGCTTTTGTTTTCTTGGGATTGGCTTATTTCAGTTAGCGTGATAATCTTCAATTCCATTCGTAAATCTGCAAATGCCATAATATTATTTTTCTTTATGGCTGAGTAGTATTCCGTTGTGTATATATACCACATCTTCTTTATCCATTCATCTGTTGAAGGGCATCTAGGTTGGTTCTACAGTCTAGCGATTGTGAATTGAGCTGCTATAAACATTGATGTGGCTGGGTTACTGTAGTATGCTAATTTTATACCTCTGAGTATAAACTGAGGAGTAGAATAACTAGGTCAAAAGGTGGCTCTATTCCAAGTTTTCTGAGGAATTTCCACACTGTTTTCCAGAGTGACTGGACCAATTTGTAACTCCACCAGCAATGTAAAAGTGTGCCTTTTTCCCCACAGCCACACCAACATCTATTATTGTTTGTGTTCTTGATAAAAGCCATTCTAATTGGAGTAAGATGAAATCTTAGAGTTGCTTTAATCTGCATTTCTCTAATTACTAGAGATGTTGAACACTTTTTCATGTATATATTGATCACGTGTTCATCCTCTTCTGTAAAGTGTCTGTCCAGATCCTTGGCCCATTTATTGATTGGGTTCTTTGTATTTTTGGTGTAAAGTTTTGTAAGTTCTATGTTAATTTTGGAGATTAGTGCTCTATCTGAAGTGCATGTGGTGAAGATTTTCTCGCACCCTGTAGGCTCTCTTCACATTATTGATTGTATTCTTTGCTTAGAAAAAGCTTTTTAGTTTGAGTCCATCCCATTTACTGAATCTTGCTTTGATTTCTTGTGCTTTGGGAGTCTTGTTAAGGAAGTCTGATCCTGTATGTTGAAGATTTGGACCTACTTTTTCTTCTATTTGGTGCAGGGTCTTTGGTCTAATTCCTAAGTCCTTGATCCATTTTGAATTGAGTTTTGTGCAGGGTGAGAGGTAGAGGTTTAGTTTCATTTTGTTGTATATGGATTTCCAGTTTTCCCAGCACCATTTGTTGAACAGGCTCTCTTTTCTCCATTGTATGTTTTTGACTCCTTTGTCTAGTATGAGGTAACAATTTATGTGGGTTTGTCTGTGTGTCTTCTATTCTGTACCATTGGTCTGCCCGTCTATTTTGGTGCCAGTACCATGCTGTTTTTGTTACTATTGCTCTGTAGTACAGTTTAAGGTCTGGTATTGTGATACCTCCTGCTTCACTCTTTCTGCTCAGGATTGTTTTGGCTATTCAAGTTCTCTTATTCTTCCAGATGAAGTTCATGATTGCCTTCTCTATTTCTATGAGGAATGTCTTTGGAATTTTAATTGGAATTGCACTGAATCTGTATACAGCCTTTGGTAGTATGGCCATTTTGATAATATTATTTCTGCCTATTCAAGAACATGGGAGATCTTTCCATCTTCTAAGGTTTTCTTCAATTTCTTTCTTTAGTGTTCTGTAGTTTTCATTGTAGAGGTCTTTCACCTCTTTTGTTAGGTTGATTCCCAAGTTTTTTTTTTTTTTTTTTTGATGCTATTGTGAATGGGGTAGTTTTCCTAACTTCTCTTTCAGAGGATTCTTCACTTATGAAAAGAAATGCATTAGATTTATGCATATTGATTTTATATCCAGCCACTTTGCTGAATTCATTTATTAGTTCTAGAAGTTTTCTAGTGGAGGTTTTGGGTCCTCTAAATATAGAATCATGTCATTGGCAAATAGTGACAGCTTGAGTTTTTCTTTCCCTGTTTGTATTCCTTTCATTTGTTTGGTCTGCCTAATTGCTAACACTCTGGCTAGTGTTTCAAGCACGATGTTGAAGAGAGGCGGTGAAAGAAGGCATCCCTGACTTGTTCCAGTTTTTAGTGGGAATTCTTTTAGTTTTTCTCCATTTAGAATGACGTTGGCTGTGAGCTTAGCATAGATAGCCTTAACAATGTTGAGGTATGTTCCAACTATCCCTATTTTTTTGAGTGTTTTAAGCATGAAGGGGTGCTGTATTTTATCAAACGCTTCCTCAGCATCTATTGAAATAATCATGTGATTCTTAACTTTGTGTCTATTAATGTGATGAATTACGTTTATTGATTTCTGGATGTTGAACCAACCTTGCATCCCTGGGTGAAACCCACTTGATCATGGTGCACTATCTTTTTAATATGTTTTTGTATACAATTTGCCAGAATTTTGTTAAGGATTTTTGCATCTATGTTCATCAGTGATATTGGTCTAACATTTTCTTTCTTTGATGCATCCTTGTCTGGTTTTGGTATCAGAGTGAGATTAGCCTCATAGGATGAGTTTGGAAGGGTTCCCTCCTTTTCTATTTCATGGAATACTTTGAGGAGTATTGGTATTAGTTCTTCTTTAAAGGTCTTGTAGAATTCAGCTGGGAATCCATCTGGTCCTGGGCTTTTCTTGGTTGGTAGGCTTTTGATGGCTTCTTCTATTTTGGTGCTTGAAATTGATCTGTTTAAGTAGTATATGTCTTCCTGATTCGGTTTGGGAGGATCATTTGTCTCTAAGAATTTGTCAATGTCTTTGATATTTTCTATTTTGTTGGAGTATAGATTTTCAAAGTAGCTTCTAATTAAGTTATGAATTTCAGTGGTGTCTGTTGTGATTTTTCCATTTTCATCACAAATTCTAGTAATTTGAGTTTTTTCTCTCCTTCTCTTCATTAGTATGGCTAAGGGTTTATCAATTTTGTTTACTTTTTCAAAGAACAAACTTTTTGTTTTGTCAATTTTTTGAATTGTTTCTCTTGTTTTAATTTCATTGATTTCAGCTCTGATTTCAATTATTTCTTGTCTTCTACTACTTTTGGTGTTGATCTGTTCTTCTTTATCTAGAGCTTTGAGAGGTAATGTTAGGTCATCTAGTTGTTGACTTTTTATTTTCTTAATGTATGAGCTCAATGCAATGAACTTTCCTCTTAGTACAGCTTTCAGAGTGTCCCAGAGATTTTGATATGTTGTGTCGTTGTTCTCGTTTAAGAATTTTTTATTTCCTCCTTGATGTCTTCTATTATTGTTGCATCATTCAATAGCATATTATTTAGTCTCCAGGTGTATGAGTTTTTGTTTTTCATTTTATCATTGATTTCTAATCACATTCCATTATGGTCTGATAGAATACAAGGTAGTATCTCTATTTTTTGTATTTATTAATGGCTTCTTTGTGGCATAGTATATGGTCCGTTTTGGAGAATTGATCCATGAGCTGCTGAGAAGAAAGTGTATTCACTTGATGATGGATGAAATACTCTATACATGTCTGTTAAGTCCATATCATTGTATTATTTAGTTCTATAGTTTCTTTGTTCAATTTTTGTTTGGAGGATCTATCCAGTGGTAAGAGTGGTCTGTTAAAGTCACCCACTATTATTGTGTTTTGGTCTATTTGATTCTTAAAATTGAGAAGAGTTTGTTTGGTGTAGGTAGATGCTCCATTGTTTGGGACATAAATATTTAAAAGCATTATGTCTTGCTGGTTTATGTTTCCCTGAATCAGTATGAAATGTCCTTCCTTATCCTTTCTAACTAACTTAAGTTTGAAGTACACTTTATCTGATATGAGGCTGGAGATCCTTGCTTTTTTAGAGTCCATGTGCATGCTATGTTTTTCCCCATCTTTTCACCTTTAGTCTGTGGATGTCTTTTTTTATGAGATGAGTCTCTTGAAGACAACATATTGTTGGGTCTTTTTTTAATCCAATCTGCCAGTCTGTGTCTTTTGATTAATGAGTTTAGGCCATTAACATTCAGGGTTATTATTGTGATATGATTTGTATTCCCAGTCATTTTTGTTTATTTTTGATTTTTTACCTTGACCTTGTTTTTCCTTTGACTGACTTTCCTTTAGTGTAGTTCCTCCTTTTGCTGACTTGTATTGTTGTTTTTCACTTCCTCCTCATGAAATACTTTGTTGAGAATGGTTGTAGTGAAGGCTTTCTCTTTGTGAATTCTTTCAGGTTTTGTTTATCTTGGAAGGATTTTATTTCACCATTGAATCTGAAGGTTAGTTTTGCTGGGTATAAGATTCTTGGTTGGCATCCATGTTCTTTGAGGGCTTGAAATATATTGTTCCAGGTCCTTCTTGCTTTTAGGGTCTGGGCTGAGAAATCTGTTGATATTCTTATTTGTTTCCCCTTATATGTAATCTGGCGCTTTTCTCTCACAGCCTTTAAAATCCTATCTTTATTTTGTATGTGAGGCATTTTCATTATAATGTGCCTTGGTGTGGATCTGTTTTAATTTTGTGCATTTGGTGTCCTGTAAGCCTCTTGTATTTGATTTTCCATTTCATTCTTCAGGTTTGGGAAATTTTCTGCTATTATTTCATTGAACAGGTTGTTTATTCCTCTGGTCTGTATCTCTGTGCCTTCCTCAATCCCAATAATTCTTAAATTTGGTCTTTTCATATTGTCCCATAATTCTTGGAGCTTTCATTCATGCTCTCTTACCATCTTCTCAGTTTGGTCAACTTTATTTTCTATATGAAATATTTTATCTTCATTGTCTGAGATTCTGTCTTCCGCAAGATCCATTCTGTTGGCGATACTTTCTATTGAGTTTTTAATTTAGTTTATTGTTTCTTTCAAGTATTTCTAATTTTTTTTTCAAAATCTTTATCTCTTTATTGAAGTTCTCTTTTGCTTCCTGCATTTGCTCTTTTAATTGTTTATTGGAGTGATCATGCATTGCCTGCATTTGCTCTCTTATCTCATTTATTTGTTTCATGGATCATTTCAATCATGTAGATTCTAAATTCACTTTCTGACATTTTCACTGCCATGCTGTCACTGGACTCTGTCAAAACAGCATCTTGGTTTGCTAGGGACACTTTCTTCCCCTGTTTTTTCATCTTACTTCTGCATATTTCCCTCTACCAGTGAAGAGCTGAGGCTCTGCAGCTTCCTCTCTGAAGGTTTACTATGATCCAGCAGGATTCCAATACCTTTCCTTTAAGAGGAAGGTCAATAGCAGCACCCAATACAAACAATATGCATTCCTACATCAAAAACTCCTATAAAGGTATTAACAATTGGCAGTAAACAAATAGGACAAGATCAGTTATTATCCACTATATAGCCATTAGTTAGCAATGAGTTCGTCGTTAGCATGAAAGAAGAGAGAAAGAGAATCCAAGGAAACAGGTAGATAGAAGGAAAATAGGGTAAAAAGAGAAAAGAAAATAGAAGGAAAATAGAGTGAGAAAAGAGAGAGAGAAGAAAAAATAAATATATAAAAAGTTAAAAATAAAAAAAAAATTCAAAGAGTCACAGTCATTCACTACTACAGCCTCCCAATCTTCAGTGTCTCCATTTGAGTGTGGTACCTGTCAATGGGCTTCCAGTTTCCTGTAGTCTGCGGTGGAGAGCGAGGTCTCTGGTGTCTGCAGGCGGTAGGGGGCAGGAGCGAGGCCCAATTAGAATCTTTTTAACATAAACTAGTTTGAATGCATGTCTGACAATTTCACCTGAAGAATTCTCATGGAGTAAGGTTTTCTAATACTTAAAGGAATGATGAGAGTCAATACATCATGGAGTATGGCTTAGATGAATCTAAAACATGAATGTAAACTACACAGCCCACATGACATCCTCAATAAAAGAGCTCTGAATTCAATAGCAAACAAATTCTCAGATTTACTCCTCATGGTTTCTTCTCACTGCGGTTCCTCTGCCAGCCTCCTATCTGATAGCAGTTGTTCTTGCTGTTTGGGGTGGCACACTTGATTGTGGGCTGCGTTTCCCTGTCTGACTTGGCCAGGGAGCCTTGTCCTGCTCTTGGCAGGCATATGTCCTGAAGAAGCAAAGGCCTCTATCTGTTGGGCACGGTAGTTGTGAAAGAAGTCACCTAGAGAAGATAGCAGCTCTCCCAAGAATTCCCAAGAAGACCATGTTTTAAAGCACAGATGAGCTGATTTTGGTCCTGGTTCAGGAACATCTGGAGGAACAGCTGTGGATGACAAGAACATGTTTATCTCTTTTGAAAAGAAAAGTGGTGAATAGGCAGGGTCCTCAGGGAGTGCCGCCCGCAAAATAGAGGTCTGTTCCCATCATCGAAACTTGGGCTGCAAAATAACTGAATAAAAACACAGCTTGTTTTTAAATCACATAGCTTAACCGGTAGTGAATTGAGAGGGTAGAAAAAGAGAACTAAAGTCTTTTAAACCATGATCCTTGGTGCTTCCCAGCCATTGATAATGTTAGTAGTAAGGATCTACAAAATATGTCACTCTCTAATCTAAAATTGTCCTTCACTCCCCAAAGCAAGCTTCTTATAATTGCAAGTTTAACTCCTTTGGGGTTTTATCAATGACCTGAAAAAGTCACTGTAATTTACTGTACCTCTCACAAGTGTTTTTACTTTTTTTTCCCTTGGCAAGATTGAAAAGGCAGCACTATGACATTTTCACAAATGAATTCAGTAGCCTGGACTTTAGTCTTACAAATTTATGATTTGTGGCTTTTATAGAATTTTTTTTAAAGTGTCTGCCTCTTATTTCCAAAAACAAGGAAAATAATATTTAAGCATTTATGCTACTTGGAAAGAAGGATATTAGCTGTATTTTATGATCGAAACTCTTACTATAATGGCTGTATATTTTTATTCTTGTAGTCAAGTTACTGAGGATTTTTCCCTCTCTTCTTTTATGCAGATGAAGTTTTGTGAAAATTAAGAATTAGAATCTGGTGATAAGCTAACCACAGGGGCATATTATATTGGTTATTATTACTCATTTTCTAATCCTCCTTTATGGAGAAATCAATGCTGGACTACTCATCTATGATAGCAGAAAGGAGAAATTCAGGTCTATTTTTAAGGAGAGAAATCCTTGCAAAACATATGGGTTTAGCTTTATAGGAAACAGTTTCTAGACAAACATAGATGAGTGATTTAACAGCAGCAGGGCTTCCATTTATGTAAATACTGAGCTGTGGGACTCAAAAAAACAAACTCAAAGAAAAACATTATTAATCAGCTTGAGTTTTTTTCCCCTCCTCTCAACATTCTAAGAGAACAAACAGATCAACAGTAAGGAATGCTTTCAACAAGAACAACAAGCAAAGCCAGGTTTAATGTTGCCCTTGATAAAACTTTTCAGAGTTTTAGAGACTTTCTCATAGCTGTTCTTTATTTTGATGCATAATATATGTGAACATAGTCAAACACCAAAATACTCCAGTGTCCTAATTGTTTTTCCTTTATAATATTGCCTGTTCTTCTTCTGGTTTACCCAGGAATTATACTGCACCTCCTCATCAGACAGAAGTAGATATTAAAAATGTATCTGGCTTAATAGAATAGCTTAAATGCCAATATTCAAAGGGTTTGTTTTTGTAGAAAGACAAGATAAAGAGTCATAGCTTAGGATCTTATATTAACTAAATATGCAAAGTGCAATGAAGATTTAAGGCACATTTCTGAGTAATTTATGTCTGAAATACATTCACTTAAAATAAGCAGAAAATTGGAAGAAAACAACTTTTTTACTTATTTTTTCATAGCAATTGTCTTCACTGAATGCTTAATGTAGCCAAAATCTATGCAATTATAGCTGTTCTGAGAGTCACATGACAGACTCCAGGCAGTTTTTGGATAGCTGTTCAGCACCTCACATTGTACCCAGCAGAATAGAGGGTCCTTTGTCTCAATTCCCCTGGGCCAGTCAGTTTTCACTCTTTAGATAGTTTTGCTTACATGAAGAGAAATTCATTGAAGAATTGAGATTGGGGTACCTTTGTGATAGAAAAACAAAATCGTCTACATTCTTATAAATAGAATTACTGCCCTGATACTAATACAAGTAGACTACTGGGTGATCAATGTTAATTGATATCTATACTTGAATTTGTTTTACCTGTTTTTGGTAGGGCTAAAGATTGTATTTAACTGCAATTGCTGCTGGCAAAGGTGTTCTTTAGTCTTACAAATAGGTATAAGTGCATATATAAAGTTCAGTAAATTACAACAGTGAAGTAAAAATAATTTCTCAAATACAAAGTCCAACTAGAAAAGTCTAACCCTATTTAAACAACTTCTCAAAAATAATTTAGCTTTTTTCTCCGCTGTTACCAAAAGACCTGACAAGAACAACATAGAGGAGGAGGGTAAGTTTGTTTGGAGCTTATAGTTTCAGAGGTCTCAGTTCACAGAGGTCTCAATCCATGGTTGGCCAACTCCATAGCTCTGGGCCCAAGGTGAGGTGGAACATCATGGTGGAAGGGTATAGTGGAGAAAAGTAGATCAGAACATGGAATCAAGAAGCAGAGAGAAAGCTCTTCTCACCAGGGACAAAATATAATCCCCAAAGCTACCCCCTCCCCTCCAGTGACCTACCTCCTCCACCCACCCTCTCCCTGCCTATAGTTCCTGCCCAGTTCATCTGTCAGTTGATTAACCCACTGATTAGGTTAAGACTCTCATAGTCCAATCATTTCACCTCTGAAAATTCTTGCATTTTCTCATACATGAGCTTTTGGGGGGTCACCTCATATCTAAACCATAATAGGTAAAAAATAAGAATAACTTCTTGTCAATAAGACTATCACTTTTAGCACCCTGTAAATTTTCTGGGTTAGAGCTTATATGCCTTAACATTACTAGAACCTGATAAGAGAGAGTGTGTGTACATTGGTTAGACTCAACTTTAGGAAAAAAATAAGCTTTCTAATTTCTGATTGACTTCATTTTATCTTTCTTTTATGATTATTTTCAAATTGAATCTCCGCAACATTTAATAAACAATCATTTGTCTGCTATTAGGAATCTTAGTAAGAGACATTTTCAGCTATTTGAGAATTAGTTGCAAATGGGATTTTGTAAACTATTACAAAGGAATCCTTTGGAGAATGAGATTAGTTATCAATTCTTTTACTTCTATGACAAAAAATAATCAGTAACTTTTCACAGTTAAATAAGTTCTGCAAAATATTTTAGAAGATACAGTATATGTGTAGTTTAAAATACCCTCTAAATAACATTATAACCAACAGTGGAAAATTTTTTAAAATCTTATTTTTTACTTGTAATCTCACATCCTCAAGTGAAGGCATTTTCATAAATTTATTTTAAAACTATCTATATAGTTTTTTCTTTTTTTACATTATTTATTTATTTTGCATTTTTATTTATTTTTATTGGTACTTTGTAATTATACATAACGGTGGGATTTGTTGTCAAATATTTGCACAGGTACACAATATCAGGACACAATTTGGTCAGTTTTGTTCCTCAGTACCTGTCTGAGTTTACAATGAAGGAGCCCCCCAAATTTTACACCTTGTATAGCAACATGCTATGCTGCTTATTTAAAATTAAAAGCCTTTGAAAGTTAGCAGAGGCTTTATTTTGATATATCCTTATTTGTATTAAAACTAAACCTGTAAAAGAGAACATAATGACCTTCCACCCCCACCCTGAAATCTCAAAAGAAGACTGAGAATATAACCACACCCATGGATTTCCATTACATTGTCTGTCCCTCAAATTTTAAAAAGAATGTTTTAGTAAGCTAATTTCTGTCTCTTGTACCATTTGTTTTCCACAACAATCACACACATCTTCTCAAAATTGCCTACACTCCCTGTTCTCCTCCTTTCTTATAAAAAAGGTTATGTAAACTTCTAAATCATGTTGGACTGGTGGGTGACTACTGTTGGGTAATTACACATGTGATTGCTTCTAGGCACCTTTGTGAGTCTTTTCTGCAGTTAATGTGGCTTACTTTATCCCAGGAAACCTTGGAAGGATGAAAGAACAGTATTCCCTTTGCCCTTACAACAACACTTAATAAAGTTATAATTATATGAATTTATAAAATATGTGAATGTATTAGCTTTCTGTTACTGTGACAAAGGACCATAGATAAACAAATAGAGGAAAAATTTATTTTGACTCATTGTTTCAGAAGTTTTGTTACCCAAATTGAACATCCTGACTGTCCACAGCTCAAAGTAACCAAAATTGGGAACTTGAGAGTTGACAGGAAGGAGTCAGGCTTATTCAAACCCATCCCTGAAGTGGTTAGAGGGACTATCTCATAACAGCTCTATCTTGGTGGGCTTAGGGTGTGTAGAGTTTTTATGGGGAAAGAGAGGAGATAGTGATTGCATGATGGGCAGAGTTCCTCATCAGCTGCCACATATGTCTTCCTTATAACATCAGTGAACTTCAGTTTCCTGTGGTTAGTTACTAAGGAAGGGTGTAGCCAAGGGTGTCTGGGTTTTGTAAATCTAAAGAAAGATTTTGCTGTTAACCTTTTAACCATCTAGTTGGGGCTTCTCTTTAGAAGAGTGCTGGGTAAAAGGGAGGAGATGTTAAAGGATTAGGGATGTGTAATAACCCTTCAGAACTCTGCAAGGACAGCTCCCCCAAGGAGTTGTCCTGCTACAGGTTCAGTCCACAGTAACTTGGCCTGCTGCTTGGGCCCATGGAGGCACAAGGGTATTATGGAGGAAGCACACGGTGGAGGAGGTCTCTTTACTTCATGGTGTCTGGGAAGCAAAGAGAGAAACAGGAATATGCTGGAGTTCCAATAACTTCTCCAAGGTCACACTGCTATGACCTAACTTCTTTATCTTTAGGCCCACCTACCAAAGGTAGTGTCATGGGCTGGAGACCAGGCCTTTCACTTTGGAGGACATTCAAGATCCAAACTCTGACAGTGTATATGCTTATTATACATCATATTTAAAGTAGTTTTGTTGATAAACATACTATAGACTGGTGTGTATGAAGTGCTATTATCTGTGCTTTTGGGATATTGACATTCATAATTGTGGAAAGTAAGTGTGGATTTTAGGGTCATGAAAACTTTGTTTTAACTAGAAAAACATTGAAACTATCCGTTTTTATTACTTTACCTTAAACCTTACTTTTTTTGGGGAGTGGGTACCAGGTACTGAACTCAGGGGCCCTGGACCACTGAGCCACATCCCCAGCCCTATTTTGTATTTTATTTAAAGAGAGGGTCTCACTCAGTTGCTTAGGGCCTTGCTAAGTTGCTGAGGCTGGCTTTGAACTTGAGATCTTCCTGCCTCAGCCTCCATAGCCACTGGGATTACAGGCATGTGCCACCATGCCCAGTGTTTTTAGAACTTTTAGAACAACAAATATTTACAACAATCAATGACATGTAAGGTGTGAAAAAGTCTAAAAACTCAATGTCTTTTTTTTTTTCTGTATCAGAATTGAACCCACGGGTGCTTCACCACTGAACCATATCCCTAGCCCTTTTTTATATTTTATTTAGAGACAGGGTCTCACTGAGTTGCTAAGTGCCTTGCTAAGTTGCTGAGGCTGACTTTGAACTTGTGATCCTCCTGTCTCAGCCTCTGCAGCCACTGGGATTACGGCATGTGCCACTGTGCCCAGCTAAACCCTGCAGTTTTTGGTTGTAAGAATAGAATGCAGTTTGAGAAATGGAGTGTTGGATGATAAGTATTTTATGAACTTCTGGTAGTAACTGAATGTAGCCCTGAACATTAAACTCTACCCAAATTATCTTGTCTTGGCTGCTCTGGTGCACACTGAAGGATTTTATGTCAATCATCTGTTTATTGAGCTTTAATTCTATAGGGAATCCAACAAAGGAGGGAACACTAACCAGAGACATGCTCTGGTCAAAACCTTAGTTATTCATGCAGCCCAAATGATTATTAGCTCTGTTTTTCACACCTACAAATGAACTTTTATGAATGCTTATTATGTATCAAGCATTGTGCTACACACTTTACTTGTCTTCTCCTATAATCTCTCAGAAAGCCTACAAAGTAACTCCCATTTTTAAAGGAGGAAAATTGAAATTATTAGAGATTGAGAATGTGCCCAACATCCCCTAACTTTGTGGAACTCATAGGAGAACCAGAAGTTGAGCCCAGGTACTCTGACTCCATAGTTGGTACACGTCCATAAATTGCTTTCCACCTAAGAATGAAAAGTTCAAGAGACTCTCAGTTGTTGAAAACAATTGTCCAGGGTTTAAAATTTCAACATTGAGAACATAGTGTGGTGAGAACATTCCTGAGCCTGGTTTAGAGGTGTCTCATCTCACTTGAAGTGACAGTTTTATTGATTATAGCTAGATACCATCTACTGTGGGTCTACTTTGCAAATTGGATTGATGGCATGGCTCTTCAGAACTTGCTTAGGGATTGGGTTTTCTCTTAGAGGACTCTATATCTGGGGGAAAATGGAAGCAAATTTGGCCATTTTCTCATCTAGAGCTCTATGAGACCAAAGAGAAGACAATGTAGATGCTGTTCTCTCATGTTACTAACCAGTTACTGTTGATGAATATTTACCCCTTGCTACAAACGATGGAGCTGACCTGATACCGTGCAGTCTCAGCGCCTGTGCTATGCAGTGTGTCCAGGACCAGGAGTCAGAATGGCAGAGAGAACATGTTGACCATTCCTCCCAGAGCGAGTTGACAATAGCAAGTCCTTACGCATGGCTATTCTAGACTCAAGAGCTATTTAAAGAAACATTTTCAGCTCAATTTCTTAGGGAGTCAGTACAGATCAAGCAATAATTCATCTCTAACTATGGAGAACGCTAAACTACAACATTAATTAATTCTATATACAGGCCAATTAAATGAGTATTTACTCTCCAGGAATAGGGTTCTCTCTAAGGACTTGAATTGGCAAGGTGTAACAAGTATTGCCGGGGAAAATTGTACTTTCTTCTTTGAGATATTGTTCTGGTAATTTCATCTTTCAAGGTTAAAAGATAGGTGCCATCAAATTCCGTCAAGCTGTTGAATTCTCTGGAGACGACAGAATCCACTTCGAAAGCTTTCAAAATTTGAGTCAGATGTCTTTCTCAAAGTGGTAGTCTTTCAAGAAATAACCAGTGAAAGCATGTTTGAAATAAATTGAACCAGAAATGAAAATAAAACTCTCAAAAGCATCCTTGTGATATTTCGCATTTATGTATTGCTAATTTCCATTTTGATTAATCTCTCTGCTTTGTTCTGTTTACACAATTTAAAAACATGTCTAAGCAAAAGGACCATAATAATTATTCTAGAACCATCTGCTCCTTTGTGTGTCCAACCTCAAAGAGTGGCTGGCTTTATCATTTTAAGTTATTTAAGTTTTAACTAGTGAGAAAACTTTAGAATTAATAAAAGATTTTATAATGTATTTTCTAATCTAAGTAATACTACACACAATTATGGTGCATGTTTTTTAACAACTGATCAAGAATGCAAACAACCAGGGTAAAGGAAAATCAGATAGAAACATTAACCTCTAGTGGAGAGAACTCACTAGGAAAAACGTAAGAATTTATTACATGAGTTTTTAAGAATTTACTCATTATTTACAGTGAATTGTCAATTTGACTTACTGTCTACAGGAAATACAGCTTTGGATTATTTTATCATTTTAGACCAGTGATTATAATATTGGCAAAACACAATGAAATTATATATAACGCTTCTATCGCCAACTATTATGTGGTGTGTGTTTTACAGTAGTTCTATATTCACTTATCAGCACTGTCTTCTTTGATATCTCTAATGACTGGCTGCAGAGATGTTGGAAACAACATAGAAATGAGATGATAAGTTTTCTTGCTAAAGTTTCAATTTTGTATGGTTTCTGAACTGGGTTAGTTTGAGTGGGAAGCAATCAAATAGGTGAGTAAGAAGTTCAATTTATAGATATTCTGACTGGAACAAGGATCTCTCTCTCCCCTTACCTTCTTTCCCTCAATTATCACCACTGAGTCATTCATATTTTGTTATGTGGAAAAATGTGCATCTTTATCTACATAGATTCAACACAAAAATAGCTAATTTCAACATTTCCTTTCTTTTCATAGTCCTTCTAGTTTAGACCTAAAACTTTGGCTTAGCTATAGGAAAATGAGTTTATCTGTAGGAAAGAAAAAATTTTCCTCTTATTATCAGTTCATATTTGAAAATTAAAAGAAATCTATAGTATACAAGAATAAAAACACAGTAGCTCTGGAGCTGATGGTGGGGGTTCTAATTCCACATCTCCATAAGAAGACCCAAACAAAACCATTTACTAGTAGGGTGACTGTGGAGAAATTGTCTAACCACTCTTCAGTGTGGATATCCTTAAATCAAGAAAATTTAACCTGATAACTTCTAAAACTTATATTGCTGCTGTGATTCTATGTCTCTTGGACATAGAAGTGTTTATCTCAGATATGCATTATGGGCAAAGTAGGAATAGCGTTGGACATCTTTGCTCTCAAATGTTCATAATCTAATAAGAGTAGGAAGATAGGACCAACCTCACTAAGCTGATAGGATAAATACATACACATCACATTGATACATCTCTAATCTTATTTTATTCCTATGCTCTTTGCAAATAGCCATCCCTCTGTTTTGAAACACTCTTTTTTAAAAAAAATTTTTATTTGTTCTCTTTAGTTACATATGACAGCAGAGTCTATTTTGACATATATATACAAATATGGATTATATCTTGTGGATCATACTGAGGAGCTGGAGGTTTGACGGTTGTGAGAAATAGAAACTTATGCTGACTGGAGAACACATAATTCCATAGTGAGAGCTATGATTGGTCCTGCTGGGGTGGTGCAAGGTGGTGCGGGGATTTCATTGGCTTTTAAACAAATAAAAGGCTATGCAGCTTCCGCAATAAAGGAGTCCTCTGGCTGCTCACTCCTGGTCGTGCTTACCTGACTCCTGGTGTCTGGCTTGTGACTCCGTGTCCTTAACCCCCCATTGTGAAAGCCCCCAGGACCCACAGGTGCAACAATATCTTATTTTAATTATGATCCCAATCTTGTGGATGTACACAATGTTGAGATACTTTGGAACCAACCTAGGTGCCCATCAACAGATGAATGGATAAAGAAAGTGTGGTTTATATACACAATGGAATATTACTGAGCCTTAAAGAAGAATGACTTTATGACATTTGCAGGTAATGGATGGAACTGAAACACTCTCTTTACAGCCTCCAGGACACCACATTTTCTTGGTTTTCCTCTTGTCTCACTAATGTTCCTTCTCAGGTCTTTTCACTGCCCTTCTTTCCTTACTAAGTATTTTGTTGCCCTTACTTGGGTCTCCTTTCATCTTTATTTGCACACTTGATCCATATATGATCCAACTGATACTCGTACCTCTCAATAATGTCTATATTCTACCAATTTCCACATCTGTATTGCTAGCCTAGAGTTTTCCTTTGAGCTCTGGTTTATATTTCAAACTACTGCTTATTTGATCACTATGTTTGTATGTCTCATAAGAAGCTCATTTTAACACAACTTTAACTGAACTCTGGATTTCTCTATTCTCCTCACCCTCAATTCTCTTAATGTAATGGTTAATTTGAATTGTTAACCTGACTGGATTAAGGGATGCCAATGATTAAGAGGCTTCTGGGTGTGTCAATGAGGGCGGGTCTAGGAATGATTGGAATGTGGGATAGGAACTGAAGTGGAGAACCTCCTTAAGTGTAGGCAGCACCTCCCAATAGGATGGTGGCTTGGATGGAATGAAAGTTGGAAGAAAAAGGAAGCAGATGCAGATGCAAGCTCCCCTCTTCTTGAACGGGTTCTTGATTGCTACTTCGATTGTCTGAGGGTATTGGACTCTTGCTTCTTCACTCTTCCAAAGTGAACTCTGCCAGTGATTCTCTAGGTAGTTTCCAGAAGCCCTGGTCTCAGACTAGGGGAGCACTGATGATCCTTCTTGTTCTGGGGCTTCCACCTCTTGGACTGCACAGCGCTGGTTCTTCCAGCTCTCCGGCTGCAGACAGTCATTGTGGACTATCCAGCTTCTGGTTGTGTAAGCCAATCCAAAAAATCCCCTTTTATAATCATACTTCCTGTTGATTCTGTTCCTCTAGAGAACCCTGACTAATACACTTAGTAAATAGTAAGACCACAGTATTCCATTTATCTGTTGAGGTCTTAATCTCTTTCCTATCAATTTACATAGATTTTCTTATTTTAAGAGGGTCAACATTTTTTTTTTCTGTTGTACATCCTGAAAATTTTTTCCCAAGCTTTTTTTTTTTTAATGTTTCAAATTCTAGACTTAAATCATTCATTGTTAAATGGTTACTGCTGACTTCAGGCAATATGATTAATAATTTAAGAAGAAAGTGTTTTAATAACTACAGTAGTATAGATTTAAAAATAAATCAGTGTATCCTATTTGCCAAATATTTGAGTAAATGCACTGTTGCAGGATACAACTTTACCTTTAATTCTTATTGCTGATAGCATAAATTGGTTCAGCACATTTGGAAAGAATTTTAGTGTTGTGCATAAAAATGCTGTTACTACCTTTGATTCAGCAGTCCTTTTTCTGAGAAGAAATTTGGAAAAGGATGATATTTTATAAAAGAATAATTGTATCATTATTTATCACCTGGGAAGGATGAAACAGTCTCCATGACTATAGAGGAATGATTGCATCTCAGTTTCTAGGCAATATTCCACAATCATTATATTTAATTTTGAAGTCTTTTTAGAATTGTAAAAAATGATTAACTCAAATGCTGCTATAACCAAGATAAACAGGCATAAGAGTTCCCTCTTATTGGATCATGAGCAACTGGTGAAGTATTCACTATGGGTATGAGAGATGGTGCCATATTTCAAGTATTCCAAGGTTTGCAGAAATGTCTGGGGGATAAGCAATAGAATACAGAGTGTCCCTGACTCATACTGGTTCAACTTAATGATTTTGTTTGACATTACAATGGGGTGAAAGTGTACCCATTCAACCATTTTGTTTTTTCCTTTTAGCACAGTATTCAGTGGATTGTCTGAGATATTCAGTATTTTATTTTAAAAAAGACTTTGTGTTAGGTGATTTTGCCCTACTGTAAGCTATAGTGCCCTATGATGTTTGATAGGTTATTTGTATTAAACACACACTGTTGACATGGTATTTTCATTTTATGAAGGGTTTACCAGGACATTTCTCCATCCTCAGTCATGGAGCATCTGTTCAGTGTAATTTGGTATATTATGACCCAAAGTGCCATAGTTAGGAGGTAGTTTTGAAGTTTAAGAAGTTTAAGGTGGCTGTTTTCCATGCTTGCTTGTAATTTGGTTTAAATTAGAGGGAAAACAGATATCTCAATCTCAGTCATACACAATGTCTGAAAACAGCCACACTGCCAGGAAAATATGAACCTGCCTCTGGTTGGGTCAGAGTGGTGGATTGCACTCTAGGTTTCATAGAAGGGGCAGGCCTCTGCACAGTGTTCCAGGGGTCTTCAGATTGCTGAAGACCCTTAAAATTGCCTCCTGCACAATGACTCCCTCTACAGGTAGGTATTCCAGCCAGTCTAGAGGCTGAGGTCCCAGCGTTTCAATATGAAATCTCTTTTAAATAACCAATAAATAATCTAATTTAAGATCACCATCCATTCTACCTAGTATATAAGTTTTGTAATCAACTAGGAAATAGCTGTCATCTAAATAAATATTTGGACATCTGTTTGTTTGTTTTTTGGCATTTGCCAAGCTAGACATTGTAAAGTTGCAATTTGGATACTTCAGGATTCAGTTTTGATCTTGTTACTCATTACCTGATTAATTCATGAAAAAAATTATACTTAGGTTTTTTTAAAAATTTCCTTGTTGGCTTAAATTTAAAGAATTTACCTAGATATGACTACTAGGACCATGTAATTTTCCAGAAAAGAAAAGCAACATCTTTAAAGAACATGATATTTTAGGAGAAGAAAAAAATGTATTTTCCTTCTTCCTATCTTGGGTTACTTATCTGGACCCCTGCAACAAAGACAGATAAAGAAAAGTGCTCTTAATGTAAGTTTTGCATGACATTGGAGAGTTCATAAGGAAATAAAGACCTGAAAAAATAGTTAAATCTGAATGTTTTTTGTAATAGGTTTGATGAAGAATGGAGAGTTGTGGAGAAATCTGATGGGGCAAGAAGAGTAGGATGTAATGGCAATAAACTGGGGAAAACAAAGATCTATTCATTTATATACCTCTGTGTGTCCTTGTGACTTGAGAAAGAAGAATGTTCTTTTCCTCCCAGTATTGGGAAGACACCTCTCAAATGATCATCTTATGTACAGCTTTCCTGGAAGGTCAAAAACTTCTTCCTAGCGTTTGTGACCTGTCTCTGGGGGAAAGGGTGGTGCTTCTACCTTTTATCAAATTCCTTTACCCTGAAATATTCACTGTGCCAAGGAGTCAGAGTTTGGGGTAGCATCTCCTGAGTCCTACAAATATTTGTCCTTCCAATTAATATTCAGCTACAGAAAATATGATGATCCTGTTTAAATTAAAGCTGAATAGGACTAGAAAATGATATCACTAAAATTCCAAAATAATTGCTTCAGGAAGATAAGCCAGGAAAGATTGGCAAAGAAATAAAATATTCAAAAAGAAATAGAATAAAAAGTCATTATTACCAAAGACGGGAAAATATAAATAGAATGGGAAAATATAAATTAGAGGAGTAGAAAATATGCATAGAAGAGGGAAAGGGAAAAAAAACTAATATCAGAAGCCATTCAAGAAACCAAAAGACGTAAAAGTGAGGTCTAAGAAAGCAAAGGTGTGACTTGTATCTGCCACCCACAACTTTTTATTTGATTTCAAACTACAGTGACTCAAAGTAAATGACATAACATCAATGCTAATTGGCTTTCATGTGAATATATCTATGAAGTTGGAAAATATAGGAAGGGGTGGAAGAAAGGAAAGTGGCTGAGTGAATCAGCTGAACTGATGATTCTATGATGTATCAATGAAAAGAATAATTACCCAAATGACTTTCTGTGGGATTTGATTAAGAGAGTAATAGACTCAACTTTATTTCCTTCCTCTGAATAGTCTTTTCCTAATTTATATGAGATCTGGTTCAGCTGAGATTGAGGTTATTTTATTTTATTTTTATTTTGTCACTTGAGCTCCTGTTTTTATCCACACAGACCAAATTAAATGACTTTAAGGGAATTGATGAATTCCATACATGAAACAATACAAACAACTGACATTTCTTTATTAGTTCTTTGGAGGTATACACAATATTTGGAGTTCATTTTGATCTAATTATGCAAGAATGAAGTGTAATTTGCTCTGAATCATTCATTCCCCTGTCCTTCCTCCTTCTCTCCTTTCCTTCTTCCCCCTGTTCCCTTTCTTTTTCCCACTTATCTTTGTTCTATTTATTTATAGTTGTTTTTCATTAATGCATTATGTATACACATAGAGGTAAAATTCACTGTGGTATATTCATACCTGCACATAGGAAATTTTGATCAGATTCAGTCCACCATTCTTCCCTTTTCCAGTTCCTCTTCCCTCCCCCTCAATCCCCTTCTTCTCCTCTGATTTCTTTTCTATTTTCATGGGATCTGCCCTTCTTTTTCTTCCCCCCCACCCCTGATGCATATGAGAAAATATTTATATTTATATCTCTTGACTTTCTGGGTCTGACTTATTTCACTTAACATGATGTTCTCTAGCTCCATCCATTTACCTGCAAATGACATAATTTCATTCTTTATGGCTGAAAAAAAGTCCATCGTGTATATATATCACATTTCCTTTGTCTATTCATCTGTTGACAGGCACCTAGGCTGGTTCCATAATTAGGCTATTGTGAATTGTGCTGCTATAAACATTAAAGCAGTTGCATCTTTGTAGTTTGCTGATTTTAGATGTATGTGCCAAAGAGCGTCATAACTGGGTCATATGGCGGCTCCATTCCTAGTTTTGTGAGGTATCTCCACACTGCTTTCCAGAGTGGTTATATTAATTTTCAGTCCCATCAACAACGTATGACCATACTCTTTTCAAAATTTATTATTATCTTTATTCTCAATAATTGCCATCTGCAGTGAGCTGAAATCTCAGTGTAGTTTTAACAAAAACATTTCCCTGATTGCTAGAGATATTGAACATTTTTTTCATGTATTTATTGGCCAACTGTAGTTTTTCTTTTGAGAAGTGTTTCTTTAGTTCTTTTGTCCATTTATTAATTAGGTTTTTTTTTGGTGTTAAGTTCTTTGAGTTCTTTATATATTCTGGATATTAATACTCCGAGGAGTAGATGGCAAGTCTCTCATTCTGTAGGCTCTCTCTTCACCCTCTTAATTGTTTCCTTTGAACAACTGGCATTTATTAAAAGTCTTTGAGATACCCATCTTCTATTGCTTTGTCACAGCTGTTTGGAAGCTAGATATTTTGACATTGGTCATTATTTCTAATATGATAGATAAAGAAGCATCAGTTCAAAGAGTTAAGATATGTCTTTAATTTGAACACTGGTGGTCTGGTTTCAAAGACCAAGCAATTTGTATTACATAGACAGCTTTTTATTTTATTTATTTATTTATTTATTTATTTATTTATTTATTTATTTATTTTTGCGGTGCTGGAGATTGAACCCAGGGCCTTGTGCTTGCGAGGGAAACACTCTACCAACTGAGCTATATCCCCAGCCCCCATAGACAGCTTTTTAAAAACAGTTGTTTCCCATTTTAGGACTTAGTTTTGCCTCTGCAGACTTTGTGATTTCAGTTTTTTTTTTTTAACACGATAAAGGTGAAGAAGAAAGAGTTATTACATAGGTATGGCATTTGCAGATCTTAGTATCTCTGATTTAGGAAAGAATTGTAATGATGCTACTCAATATTCCACCTACTTCTGGTAAAAGGAAGATTAAGAGATTGGAAAATTTGACATGACTTTGATGTGTTAAATGCTAGAGAGTGCTGCACAGGATGAAAATTCTTTGGAAGAAGACTATGAGGATAACTATTTTTGCAGGTGTTTTAGAGCAAAAATCTGTTCACTCAGTGATTCCACAGTTTGGAGGATACAACTAGGAAAAATTTTATTTTATTTCATTTTAGTTTTTCAAGGAAGGAATATGGAAATGCCAGAAATAGAGGTAATTATTTTGATTAAGTGCTTGCATTACCCATGATGGTAAAATCAATTTGTATTTTATAGAATCATTTGTCAAAAAACTAGGAAATATGTCACTTTGGCAATTTCAGCAAAAGTAATTCTATTTGGTTTCTTAGGAAGAAAGCATTAGTTATTAATTAACAAACTTATAAAGACTCAATCCAAATATACACTGATTTGTGTCATGAATGCATGACAATTTGACATTTGTCAAAACCTATTGCAGTTTGGGTAAGAAGTCCAGACATTTTCAGTGTTAAAGGAAGATGAATGTACACCCTGTTGGTAATTTACACAATGAATACCAAGAAAAAAGCATATTCAAGAAGGAAAAATGTTGATTTATCAAGACATATGAAACTACTAGGGAGAAAGGATCTACATTAGCAATCTTGCAGATAGACTTGGAATATAGCCTTGTGTTTGGCTGTAATCCAAATTACAAATCTGTGTTTAACCAGATGACAACTTAGGTCAAGATCTGAGTCATCTAACAGCTTGATCCAGACCTTTTGTGAAGCTCTGCCAACCTTTGAGACTTCCCTCAGCATCTGAGTTAACATGGAGAAGCATTAAATATTCTGGGATTGTGTCAGGAGTCTGCGCCTAAATAAGTCTCACTTCTTTTAAAACCATGGATTAATTTCAATTAAACATGTGAAAGTTCTTTTAGAAACTTTCTTGTGTGGGCTGTAGCTTATTTTCATTACTGTGGGTTTTCCCCCAGCATCTAGGACAATTCATTAGAAAAGCCACCAAATGTATTTGAAGTAACCAATTAATTATTTGAGATACAACAATTAATATGCAAATTGCACCACATTTAGAGTCTCTGGAGGAATGAATTACATTGAAGATATACAGGTCTTTGGATATTAAAAAAGCTATTGTTTTGCCATTACAGATTTTCAAAATCCGTGTGATTTTTCTTCTGTAGTTCATTTTATTATCTCCTTGCCTAGAAGTACCAAGACAAATGACCATGCTGTTTTAAATGCATTATATCAGGATATTAACAGAAGGATATTGAATATGATAGTCACACTGACAAAAGACCTGATAAGGCAAATAACAACATACATAAATATGAATGCATAACAGAAAAATTACATCAAAAATAAATAATCTTCATTGCTGTCTCCTTCTCAGAAACGGAAGTAAAGAACTGGAGAACATTAACAAACATCATCTTCACTCATGCACGTAAATTCTTATAGTACAATTAGGGATTATATGATTTTTCTTGATGACTGCATAATGATAGGAGATATGCATATTGGCAATAAGGCACTTTTTAAATAGAGGCCACAACTGATTGATTTTTAATACACAACTTTCTCTTCTAGGTATTGGCATATCATCTAAACTTCATATCAGCTCTCTGAATGCAAGCTTTGCGTTATCATCTCCCAGGAAGGGAATCAGTGACTGCAGTGTTTTACCTGAGGTTACCCAGATGACAGAGCCAGGATTTGAGCCTGTGTACTTACCACTGAAGACCATGTTTCTCACCATTGTCTCAGCTCCAAGAAGGGGGCTAGGAAATCACTTGCATTTTTCTGAGGCTAAGTATTAAGCTGTTGAACAATTTGATGAAATTTTTTTTTCAGATCATTATCACCCTGTTTACTTCTTGCTATTATTATTCTAAATACATCATAAGAATTAATGTGCAGGTGTCTGGCTTTTCCACTAGGTTGAATGTGTCATCTTGCTCCTTTGCCTCAAATTATCTAAGAGATTGAAGAAGTCAAATAAGTAGGGAATACTGAGGTGATTTCACAGATATTGATAGTGGATATTTGCAAGATAATCGAGGGAAGCATCAAAATCCTTTTTGGAAATAGTTACTTTTTATAAACCACACTGTATTCAGATTTGCTTTTTTTTTTTTTTTTCTGTTTATTTGTAGCCATCATGATCATTATTATCCTTGTTCTTTTCCCCAAAAGATCTGAGAAAACTCCTTGGACCCCATATTCAAGAAGAAGTTAATTTTGGCTTAATATATTAATTAACTCAGCTGACAAGTGGTTATCAAGTATTTCATGCAAAACACATCTCTTAGGTGTTTTATGATAATAATATTAAAATGCTTGTACTTTTAGTCGGTGTTTTATAATTTTAAAAGGCTCCAGCTCTCAGGAAGTTGCAGTTTAGTTAGGCCAATAAATTATAGACATAATTATAATCCAAGGACCCTTGAGATGAGTGCTTTTAAGAAGTACAGATTATTATGTAAGAATTCTTAGGCTGTTTCCAAGTAAGGGTTAATGGTAGGGAGTTTCTAACAAGGGTCATTAAGGAGAGGTTTTCAGAATTGAGTTTTGTAGGAAGAAGTTGTGTGTGTTGTGTGACTCTATTTATTATGTAACACCTTTGCCAAATTTTCTCTGAAAGGTAGATTAGACTTTATTGAGAAAAATACCTTAATAGGCTAAAGAGTCAGCAGCACAGTGTGAACCAAGTCTCTGTGGCTTACTTGCTGGATGATCTTGGGTAAATTGCTATGTCTCTATTTCTTCACCTGTATAATAGAGACTATGAAAACTACCTGCAAACACTGTTAATCTACTTATAAAATACTGGTAAAATAGGGATGCGCTACTCTATGGCCTTGTCCTGATAATTATGTGAATTAGTATGGATAAAGCAATCACAACAGTGCTTGGGACTCCATAAATGGTAACTACGAGGGTTATCATTTGACCAGGATGGGAAATTCTAACCAGTCATGTGCATTTTGGATACATAGATGATAAAGCAGGAATAATTTCAGACATTTCAGACATGAGAAAGAAAGTGCTGTGAACTGAAGCAATGGCCAAAGGATAGATATGGACAGAACTTGCCTCATACAAACCAGACTTGTATTCTGTTTTGTTTGGAGAAAAAGTGTTTTTTTGGGGGGGTACCAGGGACTGAACTCAGGGGCACTCCACCACTGAGTCACATCCCCAGCCCTATTTTGTATTTTATTTAGAGACAGGGTCTCACTGAGTTGCTTAGTGCCTTCCTTTTGCCGAGGTTGACTTTGAACTCTCGATCCTCCTGCCTCAGCCTCTGGAGCCGCTGGGATTATAGGCGGGAACCACCGCACTGGCTGGAGAAAATGTGTTTTAGTTTGGATTTTCAGTAATTATAATATCTTAATAATCATAAGGCATATTTACAGGTCAGATAAAGATTAAGTTTTAGGGACACATAAACCATTAAACTATCGTGGGACTCTCTAATTCCCTTTGGCTTGGAAGTCATACATTTTTTATAAGACCATAAAAGCAAACACGTAGTCCTCAATATTGCTTACATGAAGCTGGATAAAAGTACTAAAGACAGAACAGTTGGAATCCACTGAAAATTAATTGGACTTTCAAGAGGATACCTCCGGAAGAGTTCCCTTCAGGAAGATTACAAGTGATCATTTTCTCCCATCCTGCATGTGTATGGCATGTTTATATAGCAAAGAGGCATTGTTATTCTTAATCTTTTGAGAGAATAAAAACTCTTCTCAATACTATACAACACTAAAACCTAATTTATATAGGAAATGTCCTCCTATTGTTAGGAAAGTGTCCCACAAGGGTCGGGTGTTATGGGCTCAATCACCAGCAGTGGTGCTATTGGAAGGTTGTGGAACCTTTAGGGGGTGGGGCCTAGTGGGAGTAAGTTAGGTCATTGGGGGTGTGTCCTCAAAGGGGGATATTAAGACCCCAGTCCCTTACTATCTTCCTCTCTTTCTTTGCTTCTTGGCTGCCAAGAGGTGAATAAGCCTCTTCTGCCATAAACACAAGTCGTGATGTACTGTACTGTCACAGATGACAGAGCCAACCGACCATGGACTGAAATCTTTGAAACTATGAGCTAAAAGAAAACCTTTCCTCCTTTTATTTCAGGTATTTTGTCAAAGTAACAGAGAGTTGACTAATACACTTCCCATTTCTTTAGAAGTTATCTGTCACTCTGATTGCTTAGTCTATTCCATATTATTGCCTAGATAGATTTTCATGTACATCTTTTCTGATCTCATTGTAGTCCTAAGGTATTTTGATATATTTTAGTAGGGTTGCTCAGATTTTCATAGTTAAAAAACACTTGAAAATCTTTTTGAAATGGATTTAGTTGTGTGCTAATTGATTTTCCTCCTATTGAATTTTGCACAACATGAGAAAGAGTTGGAGCCAGTTTATTAACTAATTGGAAATCTTGGGCTTGGGAGATACTTGGAAGAGAAAAAAAGTTGAAACTACAATAACATGAAGATAAGAAGTCCTCCTGACAATGGATATAATATTTATCCCTTTGCACATAGATTACTTCCTCTGTGAATGTTGTGGCTCAGAAATATACTGAAAATCAAATTAAGTTTATTTCCTGAATGTTGTTCCAGAATGCAAGTGAATGGTCTGGTGTTTGATGTTTGGGGGATAGTATTGGTATATTTTAACAGATTTGAACTTTGTATTTCAGAACCCTTTGTTTCAAATAACAATCACTCAAGTCAGAATAGTTGAAGTAAAGAAAGGCAGTTATTGACTCATTTAACTGGGAATTTCTAAAGGTGGTTGATTTCAGGTACTGGTAGGGACACAAGTGATGTCATTTGGTTCCATCTCACTTTTTCTGAACCCTCCCTTCTTATGTGGCTGGCATCTGTTCTCTGTCTGGCTTTCTTCACGTGGCAGAAAAGATGGCTGTGGAAATCTGTAGCTTAAATCCTACCGTTTTAGAATTATAAGAAAAAGAAAGCATCCCCTTTCGAATGCATGGATTAATTTAAGACCCTAGGCTTGCTGAAGTCCAAGGTCCTATCATGTGTGACACAAAAGTCTTCTTAAACATTCACCTGTGTACATATCACGTGATGACCCTGTGGGAATGCAGGTTCTGATTCAGCCTTCTTTAACAGAAACTGTGTGGGTAACTTGACTCCTAAGGCCAGAAAGCAATACCATTTGATTGATATCAAGGAAGGACAAAAACAATAATCCATGAAATAAGTAGAAATAAAGAAGCTGAAGGAGCTTGTGCACGAGTATAATCAAGATACCTGGGGAATAAATTTAAGGCTCGCATAAAACAGTGCTAGAGTTTGAATTCATACGTTGGAATCCTCATCCCAAGGTGATGATAGTAGGAAGTGGGACCTGTGGGGTGATTAGGTTATGGGGTTACCATAAATGAGATTAGTGCCCTTATAAAAGAAACCCCTAAGATCTCCTTTATCTCTTGTACCATGTAAGATTAGAATGGGAAGATAGTTTTCTATGAGGAAGTGGGACCTCACCAGACATGCATCTGCCAGTGCCTTGAGCTTGGATTTTCAGCCTTCAGCACTGTGAGAAATATATTCCTGTTGTTTTTAAGCCACTCCATCTGTGGTACTTTGTTGTAGAAATCCAAATGGACAAAGATAAACAGCAACAACTTTATCTTCTAATGAGAATCACCCAAAACAAAACAAAAAAAGATTATTTCATTGTCATTATTCTTTTACCTAAATGATAATTATGGCCATTTACATGGAGATTGCATTATATGGATGCATACAATCTCACTTCATTTTCACAAAAATCCTGAAAGTTCTTTGTAATTCTTCACTATCAAATGAATCTAGGTCACTTTCCTCTCTGAGCAAAAATTGTAGTCTCCTGACCTCAGCTCTTGCTCCCATTCAGCAAGAAAAGCCAGGAAACATCTGTCTGATTGATAAGTTGTTAAAATGGCTCTTTCCTTGTAACTCCTTGTGTCTAGACCAGCTCCATCTTTGAAAAATTAAAAAAAACATTCTTTTAGTTGTTGACGGACCATCATTTTTTATTTATTTTTATGCAGTGCTGAGTATTGCATCCAGTCCTTCACACAAGTGCCTTAAACTTGCTGGGCAAGCGCTCTACCACTGAGCTACAACTCCAGTCCCAAGAAATTTTTTTCTACTTTTGGATTTCAGAGATTGGGTGTCTTTGTTCTGACATTGGTCATAAATCTGGACCTGTGTTCTCTGCTCTTGGTTTTACTTGATAAAGTTTATATCTCCTTTAGTCTGAACCTGATGGTATCTGGAAAATAATTGTTTGAGTCAGTTTGTCTCCGATCTTGTGATTCCTTTCCTTTTGTCTTTAATTCTTTTATCCTGATACTGCTCACATCTTTCGATTCCAGACTCACCTTAATTCATATTGGCCTTAATAACTATGATGAGAATGAGAAAGAAATTGACTTTTAATGAGTATTTGCTACATTCTAGGCACTCATCTGCAGTAACAGTTAATTTTCCTAAAAACCTTGCAAATAAGCACAATAATTGTCCTCATTTTATAGATGGGGAAATCAAGGCACAGAGAAATGAATAAATTCACCCAAGTTTGCAGAGGTAGAAAGTAGGAGAGCCAGGGTTTGAGCCCAGGTGGTTGGTTCTAGAACTCCCTATTGTCAAGAAGAAAAGTATACCATCTAGCAATTTAATATTAATGATAACAATAGAAATTTTTCATTATGTTTCATACTGTTTTTCCATAATGTTGGCAATGATGATAAACATAATAACATTAAAATAGTGCAGTCTGAATTATAAAATACTCATGCTGTTTTTATTTCCAGAATAGCAGCTCTTACTTGGAATACAGATGAAATATGGAGGCATCAGTCAAAAGACGTGCGTAGACTCAAGATCAACTGATTAACAGGGGTAATTATTTAGAAGATACATTGAGTGGTATGTGGGAGGATAGACAAAGGGTAGCAGTTTTTGTCTCCAAAGTTTTATACCATGCTCAGCAAAAGAAAGCTGTTGCGTAAATCCACCTTCTTTTCATCAATGTTTGCTGTCATTCGAGTAATTTATCAAACTTCTTTTAATCACAGAGAATATTGGCACCAAGAGAAGCTCTGTAATGTCCAAATTGTTAGTGATTCTAATGAAGTTTCAGATCTTTGTATTGATAGGCGCCCAGGGCAACTATTCTGTTTATTGCTTCTTAATTGAGATCTGTCCAAATCCTTCCCAGGAACTAATTAGGATTTCTAAAAGTGGTGTCAGGTATAGGAATAGTTTAAAAAGTGCCTAATCCTGATGAGCAGCCCTGTTTAGGAACCACTGCAGGAGGGCTTTAGAGCCAGAAGAAATTTGACAAAGGAAATCAGCCAAAACTTGGAGAGGTGAAATGACCTAACGGTCACTGACTGAGCTAGTGATGACCACTTCTTTCTGTTTCCACTGCTTCTATCTCCCGTTTGATATTCTTGATATCCCTAAGAAGTTAGAGCAGATTTCTATCACTGGGACCCTTCTTTGCTTTTTTATATGGCCTGGAAATAGTAGAACTAGCAACATTCACATGATGGGAGCAGCTTGCTCCTTCTGCTTGTCCTCAGAGGAGGTGCTGGTGCTGTGTCAGGAGCTGGAGCACTGGTCATGGTATGTGAGTGTCCATTGCCCTCTCTGCCACTTCTTCCTCTATTCCAATTACTGTGTTTGAAAAGTGATCTTCTTTTCCCATCTTGTCTTTGCAAACATCTCACTATTTCACCAAACATTTAAAACCCAAGGAAGGAGGAAGTTTTCCCTATGTGGTTCTCTCTAGTTCTGATCATCCATGGTCCACCGAGAATCTGTATTGTTGATACCATATTACATGCAGTATTTCTATTATGAATGGATCTTTTCCATAAGTTTCTGTTTTATTTTCTACCTGGATATAAACTAAAAGAAAAATATAAAAAAATTCTAATATTATTTAAGTCTCCACATACTAGGTATTCACTAATATATCGAAGTTGATAAAGAAGATCTCTATGGGCAAAGAAAGAGAGAACATGTGCCTTTGTAATACATGCTCTCTTTAGTTCTAGAATTATGTGACTCTTATTCTGCCTTAACCCAAAAGACAGTAAGACTCCAAACTTTTCAAGCTCAGTGAGTCCCAGATCTGAAGGGGCAGAACATCCTGAGTATTTGTTAAAGTGTATCAGGAATACAGAATTAATATGTTCATTACAATTACTCAATGTTATAGTCTAGATGTGAGATGTCCCCTGAAAGGTCACATGGGAGACAATGCAAAAAGGTTCAGAGGAGAAATGATTGGGTTGTAAGAGTTGTAGCCCAATCAGTGAATTAATCTCCTGTTAGGGATTAACTGCATGGTAATTGAAGTGGTAGGGTGTGGCTGGAGGAGGTGGGCATTGGGGTGGGGCTTTGGGGTATATGTTTGTATCTGACAAGTGGAGACTCTCTTTGCTTGGTGAGCATCATGATGTGAGCTGCTTTCTTCCACCACGCTTTCCCACCATGACATTCAGCCTCACCTTGAGCCCTGAGGAATGAAGCTAGCCTTGCATGGACTAAGACCTTTGAAATTGTGAACCCTCAAATAAACCTTTTCTCCACCACAATTGTTCTGGTTGGGTCTTTTAGCTGCAGAGGTGAAAAAAGCTGACTAAAACACTCAATACTGCAAAATACCATGCATTCAGTAAAGATCAAAAGCCACCAGCTAAGTGTACATTTAATCTGCTCTTTTCTGGAGAGCATACAAATTGTGTTGACCTTGAGATTGGAAGATGCAGAGCTTACTGGTAAAGCCTAGATCTAAAATGTATTTAATTCAAGATCTCAAAGTCTATAATAAAAAATAACCAGAAAGAGAAATATTTAGAAAGTTAATTGTTATGAGTTTCCCACCCGAGATGAGGACTTTAAATTTTATAAATCTAAGATCTTATATATCTTAGGAACTCTAATGTTTCTATACCCTTAATGTATGTATAAACTAGAAATAAAATCATTTTTCAGAAGGTGACAAAAAGGGATTTTGACTATTTTTCCTGCAACTATGGGTTGAACCCAGGGCCTTGACAAATGCTAAGCACATGCTCCACCACTAAATTATATTCCTAACTTTTTTACTTTATTCTGGAGACAGGATCTCACTAAGTTGCCCAGCCTGGCCTCAAACTTCTAATTCTACTGCCTCAGCCTCCTAAACAGCTGTAATTACCAGTGTGTACCATTGTCTTCAGCTGATCTTGCTCATCTTAACCTTGCAACTGAGTGAAGGGGAAAAATAATCTTTTGAAAATTTGTAAGTACAATCCAATCCTCATAAAGATATGTGTTCTTGATTCATACTCTCTGTGTTAAAAACAAACACCTCCTGTGAGATTTCAGCGAAGGTGTTCCTAGGATTATGATGCCCCAGGTTTGCCTGATAGAAGCAAACACAGACTTTTCTCAGAACTTTCATTTTAGGCCTGAAACTTCCCATATGTCAAGGTAAAGTTACATGAATGCACAAAAATCACAAGCACCCAGGTACATAAAATACCATAAGAAATAAAACCAAAACCAAAACAGACTTTCAGAGAACTCAGATATCAGCAGAGAATAGAAAATAAATGTTTAGAGAAGTGCAATATAAAAGAGGAGTTGGAAGTGCAATATAAAAAATGAAAGACTATTTAAATTTTCTTGGTAGGTAGTAAGGGAAACAGAACACACACAAAAAATGGGAAAATAATCAAAATTTCAGTACGTATAAATAAAACAGTGGAAATAGCTGAAAGTTACTATAGTAGAATATAGATCTGAAGAGAAAAAAGAAAAAAACTCCTCAGGATTCAGAAAAATTAGAAAAATATATTAAGACATAAATAGGATTTTTTTTAAAAAAGGCATGAAATAAATTTAATCAGAATTCCAAAAGTTGACATTCAAAAATTAATGGGGGGTTTGGGGGTATAACTCAGTTGATAGAGTGCTTGCCTTGCAAGCACAAGGCCCTGGGATCAATCTCCAGTATGGTAAAAAAAAAAAAAAAAAAAAAAAAAAAAAAAAAAAAAAAAAAGAGAGAGAGAATGGGGAAGAGTAGAATGTATTGAAAGGCTATGGTTGAGAATTTTCCTGAACTGATCAGACAACCATCCTAATATACAAGAGGTTCATTCAATCCAAAACATGATCATTTAAGAGAAATCTACCTCTGGGCTCCACATTATTTGAACTTGCAAACATAGGGGTAAGAGAGAGAGAAAACTCATGCCAGCAAGAGCAAGGTTGAATTTTAAAGTCAAAAAAAGCAAGGAAAATTTGCCAATAAAAATGTAAACTGACATTAACTTTTGAATAGCTAGATGTAAAAAGTGAAAATAGTTTTCAAATTAGAGGCCACTGAATCTTTCAAGAATGAAATCAACATAAAGAGAGCTTTAATTAAAAACTGGCAGAGTTTGCTTCTTGCTAGTCCTCCCTGAAGGAAATTCTAAAGGATGCACTTTGGGAAGTAGAAGGATATTCAAGGACTGAGATACAAAAAGGAATGCAGCACTAAGAAATTGGTAAGTCTATGGGAAACTCTAAATGAATATTGAAAGTAAAACAGTAATAATAATGCTAATTTCTTGGATTGTAAAAAGGATAATACTGACATTGTGAATAATATATAAATTATTCAAAGACTCTTAGAATCTCTCTTTTGTTGAATAAGCATGCATATTAAATTGTGGGGTAATGTTAAAAGAATAGAAATGTAGTATATGCTTCCAAGCTGAAGGAAGGGAAAAAAGAAAATAAAAATCTCATTCAATTGAAAAAGAGGTCAAGAGGAAAACAAACACATATGCAAACAAAAGCCCAGAAGTAGTTTAACACAAAAAGAGGAAAACAAACACATATGCAAACAAAACCCCAGAAGTAGTTTAACACAAAAAGACAGATTTTTTTTTTGTTTTTTAACACAAAAAAACACAATATGGACTAACTCTCCATTTAAAAATTATCAGAGTCTATAAAACAACAAAAAAAACCTCATCTATTTGTAGGAGATACATCTAAATCTAAGGACACAGAAAAGTTGAAAGACAAGGACACAATATACAAGGCAAATATTAAGACTCTCCATAGAGCTACAGTTTACATAATGATCCAGGGACTGTGACAATGGGTATATCATCCAGGCTCTCCTGCATAGTGGTATTCACGTCAGATAGCTTTGGAGCTAGGGATACAGAAGAGAATGGGTGGGCACCTCTCTGTGGTAGCACTGGAAGTAGAAGAGGATTTTTGTGCAGCAAGGTACCAATGAGGTTGGTGACAGAAGTGGTGGCAGTAACCTCAAGTCCTGGATTGAGAGTAGCAAACTCTGTCATTTACTGCTTGCTGGCAGCAGTAGCAGTTTCAACAGTGCAGTTCTGCAGTGTGATTTTTTGGACGTGTTTACTTGAAATTCACCTGAAGCTAGGAATTCTGTGAGCTATGCTATACCCTAAAATTAGCAGGTATCCTGCTGTGTGTCAGAATCAGTTTCTATTGTTTTCAACTAAAAGTCATGATTGGTATAAAAAGTGCTTTCCTAAGTGGAAGAAGAGGAAATCTGTTAAAATGCTTGACCCAGGATTAACTTGGACCCTGCCCTAGAATGTTGATGGCATGCTTGAATTCACGCACTGAAATCCAAACTCCCAGGTGATGGTAGTAAGAGGTGGAGCCTTTGGAAGGTAAGTAAAGAAGAAGGAGCTGTTGAATGGGATTAGTGTGAAGACACAGCAAGAAGACACATTCATGAACCATCAAACACCAGTGGGCTTGCACATTGATCCTGGACTTTTCAGCCTCCATATTGGTGGGAATAAATTTCTATTGTTTGTCAGCTTAGTTCCTTTGTCCATTTATTGACTGGGTTATTTGGTTTTCTTTTGGTGTTAAATTTTTTGATTTCTTTATACATCCTGGAAATTAACGCTCTAACTGAAGAAGAAATACAAATCGTCACTAAATATATGAAAAAGTGTTCAATATCTCTAACAATTAGAGAAATGCAAATTAAAACTACAGAGATTCCATCTCACTCCAGTCAGAATGGCAATTATCAAGAATGCAAGTAACAATAAATGTTGGCAAGGATGTGGGAGAAAAGGTACACTTATTCATTGCTGGTGGGACTGCGAATTGGTGCAACCACTCTGGAAAGCTGTATGGAGATTACTCAAAAAATTTGGAATGGAACCATTTGACCCAGTTATCCCACTCCTCAGTATATATCCGAAGAAGTTAAAATCAGCATACTACAGTGACACTGTCCATCAATGTTTACAGCAGCTCAATTCACAATAGGTAAGCTATGAAACCAGCCTAGGTGCCTTTGTTATGTGAATGGATAAAGAAAATGTGGTACATATACACAATGGAGTATTACTCAGCCATGAACAAGAATGACTTTATGACATTTTCAGCAAATGGATGGGTCTGGACACTATCACGCTAAGTGAAGTAAGCCAATCCCCCAAACCAAAGGTTGAATGTTTTCTTTGATAGGTGGAACCTAATCCACAATAGGGGGGTAGTGAGGGGAAGAATAGAAGTACAGTAGATTAGTCAATGGGGATTAGAGGGCAGGGAGAGGGGAGAAGCAAAGAAAAGACAGTGGAATGAATCCGACATAGTTTTTCCATGTACATACATGAAAACAACACAGTAAATCCTACCATCATGTATGTCCATAAAAATGGGACTGTAGAGTAAGATATATTCCATGTTTATATAATTATGTCAAAATGGATTCCGCTGTCATATACAAATACAAATAACCAATAAAATTTATAAATTTCTATTGCTTGCAAATAATCTAGTCTATGGTATTCTGTTATAGCATCCTGCATGAACTAAGATGGATTGTTACTGCTTATTCCGTCAGAATGAGGGCACAACTTCTGAATTCTCCCACTTTGCAATTGTTTTAATTCCTTCCATTTTCCAGAAAAAATATTTATTTAAAAAATCAGGATCTATGTTCAGAAGTATATCAGATTGAGAAACAAATTTCTATTCTTTGATGAAAGGAATGTATATAAAAGCAAAAATCATTTTTATAAACTATTCATAACTTCAATCTACAATTTTCCCTGTTTTCTGTCAAATGGCAAAATTGAAGAACTGCTTGTATTCTTTGGAGTGCAAAAGTCTATAGTCCTGCTTCTGATCAATGTGAAAAATATATGAAAAGTCAGTGAAGTGGTAGTGGGGTAATTTTTTTTTTTGGTACTGGGAATGGAACCCAGGGCCTTACTCATGTTAGGCAAGTACTCTACCAGTACTTGAATGTATGTATGTATATATGTATGTATGTATGTATGTATGTATATGTGTATGTGTGTGTATATTATACGTTGTGGTTGTGGGGATTGAACCCAGGAGCATTCTCTCTCTGAGCTACATCTTGGCCCTTTTTTAAATTTTAGAGACAGGATCTCAATAAATTGCCCAGGTGAGCTTCAAATTAGTAATCCTTCTGTGTCAGCTTTCCAAGTATGAAGGGGTAATTTTAGTTTGAATGTTATAAAATGAATTGCTATTTTAAAACACCTTAAAATATAATATATCTGACATGACATTAGTAGCAAAGAAGTACATGTTGTATTTTGATATCTCCGAATCAACCGACTTTTGATTTGCACATTAAATTTGCAGTTCTCATTCAAATTCCAATTGTTCCCATCATTTTTTTTTTAAATTGAACGGCCTTAAGATGCCTTGTGCTTTTGCTTTTCAAACAGAAATTCTCTGTGGATTTTCTTTCAGAAAGTCCATTAAATCTTCCAGGTTTGAACCATGGTTTACTGTCGAAAGCTTTCCTCTAGAGATGGCTACTTAGAATAATCTGTTTTAATGAACTTGCCTTTCCTTAGAAATGATTCTCTTCAGCCTTTAAGTGAAATTTCCACTTCTTTCTAGGACCTTCTTAACTACACAATTCAACTGGTTAGACGGTTTCTCTTTCTTCCTCTTCTAGAATAACAGTTGTTTGGAATTGTTATTAAAGATCCTTTCTTGACATTTATGATAAAAAGGAAACATTGACAAGTGTGCCATGGACTTCCTTGATTGAAATTGCTCTTTCCTAGCATGGAAACCAAGCACACGATGTCGGGGTGATGGTGGGATGGAGAGAAAGGGTCAACTTTATTGAATAGCTTTGGAGAGGGGCTGCCTTACATGTGGTTCCCCTACATCAATTCTTGTTTCAGCCTCCTCCAAGGATCCCATCTACTCTTTCATACTTCCAGCCCTTGCCTGAGTGAGTGATTCGGTCTTTCTCCTGTGATGGCAGAGGAATCTGGAGTTTCCTCCATTCTTTCTAATCTGTGACTGCTGCCTAAGTTTTCTGCATTAGTTTGCTAGGAGTTCCATCAGAGAGTATCATGAGTGGCTTACAAACAACAGACACTTATTTTCTCACAGTTCTGAAGGCTGGAAGTCTAATCAAGGTTTCAGAGGGGTGGATTTTTCTGAATCTCTCTTCTGGTCTTATAGGTGCTTCTCGCCTCCCTTTTTATTCACATGGTCTTTCTCCTATTTGTGTCTGTGTCTTGATCTCCTCTTTTTAAAATGACACCCATCATGTTGGATTAGAGTCCACTCTAAAGATCTCATTTAACCTTTAAATGAGATCTTTAAATTTAATCTTTAAAGATCCCATCTCCCTTTACAATCACATTCTGAGGTTCTGGGGCTTAGGGTATCAACATATGAATTTGTGGGGGCGTGACAGTTAATCCGTTAACTCCGTATGTTGCTTCTTTGGAATTTGAGTGTTTTTGTGAGTTGCAGACAACCAGAACATTTATTGTTTCCTTTTCTTTATTGTCATCTTAGAAAAATCCCAGTTTTCCTTTAGGAAATGATTGACTAGTAAGATTAAGTATACACAAAAAAAGAGATTCCTATTTTAGACAGGATTCTACTACTCCTGTGCTTTGCCAGCAAATGCTGGGAACTTGCTAAAACAGATGATCTCAATCAAATAGGCACTGATAGTCTCAGTTTTACGCAAGAGGAAACTGACCCATAGAGCATAGGTCAGAGGCATAAGGTTACTACTAGTGATAGGACTATTACTAAAAACCAAGCTCTAGTTGTAGATGTATCACTGACAATTTATCAGTTTTAAATTGGGCAAGATTGGGGGCATAGCTCAGTGGTAGAGTGTGTGCTTAGCATGCATGAGCCCTTGGGTTCAATCCCCAGTACCCAAAATCAGTAAATAAAAGAAGGTAAATTGGCAAAAGCATTTAAGTGTACAATGTGCCATTAATGACTCATATTGCATATAACTAATGGAAGGGAAATATCAAAAGGGTTGGCATCAGGCCATTTTGCTGCCCCCAGTGTTCTGCCACCGCCCCACCACCGTTTTACAACCCAGATCATCAGCCCAGGAACTAGTTAGTCATTGGTCCAGACCGTTAGCCTCTGGAACCTCCTCTTCAGCCATTGGTCCAATGGCTAGTAGCCCGCCAAATTCCAATACTTAAGAATAGCTCCCTGGCCATGTTCTCTCTCTCTCTCCCCCAGCCCTGAGAGCCAACACTCTGGTCATCTGCCTCTCTTTTTCACTCTTTCACTCTCCCTCTCTCCCACTCTCCCTCTCTCCCTCTCTCTTCCTCTCTCTCTCTCTCTCTTACTCTGCTGGCTGATATTGCCTGTTCCCTCAATAAAATCTTTTGCATGAGTTCCCAAGTGCGTCGGAGTGGTTTGTCTGGGTGCTTTCAAAAAGAATAAAATAAAAACATATCATAAGCCTTATCATGGACTTCTGGTCCCTTAAGGCCTTGGCAGTGGTCTTGTTCTTGCCACGTGGCACTCAGTGAAGAATTAATCAACCTCATTTCCTTTGCCCTCTGGTTCTACGGCTTTTAAAAGGTCAGGAGGAGAAAGACCCTGCCTCACTCTCATCAAACCACTCCAGCCTTTAGATTTTAGCTCACTCCTTGAGAGGAGTACCAGTTACTTTTTACCCCACTATCCCTTGTCATTTGTTTATACTCTGCAAAACAATACCAAACAAGGACAGAGGCCGTAGGTATATTAGCTTCTGGGATAGGAAAGAATTTTTATGGGCATAGAATTTCTTTCCATATTTAAAGAAAGTTTTCCTCTACAGAAAGAAAAACGGCCAGTCTAATAATTTTGATGATGATAATTATAATGACAGTGAAGTGGTGGAAATTACTTCCATGTGCTATGGTGTAGGTTATGCATAAAATGTTACTAGTTAGCAAAAGAAATGATCTTGACAGACTCAACGAAATGGAATAAATCAAAAAATTAATTACATCTATTTGTCATTATTTCTGGCAGATTTTAATTTTAGGTTTTATTTATAACAAAATAAATAAATAAGTTCATTTATAACAAATTATGTTATTTATGTAAACTCCAACTCCCATAAATTGCCTGATCTTTCTTTAGGAGCCTTGCAGAAAATATCTGTTGTTTGCTACTTTACTATTGTCTTATGAATAATTAAATTTTAACTGAGTAGTTGGAAAGCATACATTTATGCAGTGATTACATTGCAAAACTGCCAGGAGAAAGGTGTAAAATAAAAGTGAAGACAATTGTATATGGTGAAATGGGGGATAATGTGAAAATGATCTAAGCCTGGGGATTCTGGACCAGGACCTCAAATTTTCAAGACTATTAAGCAGAAGTTAAAAGTTTGGGCTTGCTGTATAAGACTTGTTCACTATCTTTCAACATAGATTAATTACAGATGACTTTACATTACTGGTTTTAATTAGTTGTAAAGATTTTTTTCCCCAAATTTAAAGTTGCAAAATCCAACTAAAGGTTAATAAAGGAAGATAATTCACTATTTCTTTTAATCAATTTTATTGAGTCTCTATTATGTAGTAGATACAGTGTAAGCATTGGGCATATATCAATAAATAAGAAAGATAGCCATTGACTGGATGTACAGTTTCTTACCTTCTTGCAGAAACTATATCATCTTCATGGATATCCAAATTAACGGAATGGAGTTCTCCAAATAAGTTATTACGTTCAAATTATAAGAGCTTACCTGATTAAATCTAGAAGGAAATTTTCTCTATTTTCAAGGTTTGCTTCCAATTTGGAAGTGCAGGACAGAGGCATTTTCTCTAATCCCACTGGGGTCTGGAAAGAGATTCCCATTAGCTCTGCCTCAACATTTCAGGAATTTTTAAAGAAAGCCCATTTTGGGTACAGAATTTCTGAGTGAGGAGAAAATTTCTGTGCTTTCATTTCTTACCTACTGAGTGCCAGTGGACTGGGGAGAAGGCACAGTGTTCTGACAAAAGGCAAGAGAGAGGAAAAGGTGTGAAACCTAAAGAGAGTTTGACCACAAGACACAGGAAAAGAGCCCATTTAAATTGAACTAGGCACAAGAGAGAGAAGATTTATTTTCTCTAAGAAGGAAGACTCGGATTTTGGACCCAAGTTGGACTCAGTCTATGAGTATTAAGATAATCCAGCAGTGGACATTAGAGTTCTTGCAGAGAAAGAATGTCAGACAGTTAATGCAACCTGCCAAGTGTTACGAGTAGAGAAACATGAAATGGACAACTTGTCAAAAGACATCTCCTTTAGGCAGGACTTTGAAAAGGTGCTTGAAATGAATGCTACCATCTTGCCCAGGGCCAACATCATAGGCAAGCTAAGAGCATATGTCCATCCATCCTAGTTTATACCTACTGCTACAACAAACTACTCAAGACTAGGTCATTTAGAAAGAACAGGAATTTATTTCTCACAGTTCTGGAGGCTGCGAAGTTTAAAATCAAGACACGGGCAGATTCTGAGTCTGGTAAAGGCTTGCTCTCTGCTCTCAAGATGATGCAACCTTGATGTATCCTCACATGGCAGAGGTAGAAAGGCAAAATGTTCTAGCTAGTTTCCTTGAGTCCTTTGCTAAGGGGACTATTTCCATATTACCCCCTAAATTTAGTCATTTATTTTAACCTGTCATTTTAACTTTATATGGACAACGGAATTAATACAATTAAGAATACATATTGCCAACCAGGCGCGGTGGCGCACGCCTGTAATCCAAGCGTCTGGGGAGGCTGAGTCAAGAGGATCGCGAGTTCAAAGCCAGCCTCAGCAACTTAGCGAGGCCCTAAGCAACTCAGTGAGACCCTGTCTCTAAATAAAATACAAAATAGGACTGGGGATATGGCTCAGTGGTGGAGTGCCCCTGGGTTCAATCCCCAGTACCAAAAAAAAAAAAAAAAAAAAGAAAAAAAGCCTGTTTTGACTTTGTCTCTAAAATCTTTTTAATTTCATTATTATTTTTATTGGTGCATAATGATTATTCATACTAATTCCATTTTTGAGAGCAAAGTCCTCATGACTTAATCACCTCCTAATGCCATACCTCTGAATACTGTCACATTGGGTCTTAAATTCCACCATATAATTTGAGAGGGACACATACATTAAAACCATTACATATCTGCTTGCAAAATACACCTCCACTCCATGGTCAAATGCCTCTGCATGGAGTCCCTTCCATCTCTACCCACATCCCTTCCTCACTGATTCCTTATTTCTGCCTTTAGCTTTCACACCTTTTCCTCTCTCTTGCTTTTTGTCAGACCTCTGTGGCTTCTCCTCAGTCCACTGGCACTCAGTACATAAGAACTGAATGTGCTACCTAACCACCACAGAAATTTTCTCCTCACTCAGAAATTCTGTACCCAATATGGGCTTTCTTTAAAAATTCCTGAAACATTAAGGCAGGGTGAATGGGAATGTCTTTCCAGACCCCAATGGGATTAGAGAAAATGCCTTTCTTTTGAACTTCCAAATTGGAAGCAAACCTTGAAAATGGAGAAAATTTCTTTCTATATTTAATCAGGTAAGCTCTCATGATTTGAAAGTAATAATTTATTTGGAGACCTCCATTCTATTCATTTGAATATCATTAAATTATACTACAGAGCTATAGTAACAAAAACAGCATGGCAGCATGGTATTGGCATGACAGACACTAAGACCAATGGAACAGAATAGAGGACACGGAGAAAACCCCACATAAATATAGTTATCTCATACTAGACAAAGGTGCCATAAACACACATTGGAGAAAAGATAGCCTCATCAAGAAATGGTGCTGGGAAAACTGGAAATCCTTATGGAATAAAATGAAATCGAACCCCTATCTCTCACCTTGTACAAAACTGAACTCAAAGTGGATCAAGGACATAGGGATTAGACTAGAGACATTGTGCTTATTAGAAGAAAAAGTAGGCCCAATTCTCCATCATGTAGGCTTAGGTTATTTTATTGGTACATATTAATTATAGGAAATATTGGGTTTCATTATGGTATGTTTGCACTTGCATATAATTTTATCAATTTCATTCCCCAATACCTTCCATTTTTCTTCCCTCCTTCCTTTCCCTGATCATTTTTCCTTCCCTAATGGTCTCTCTTCGGGTTTCATGGCATCCTTTTTTCCTTCTCTAGTTTCCACGTAGAAGAGAAAACATACTACACTTTTTTTCTGACTCTGGCTTAGTTTGCCTAACATGTTACTCTCTAGTTCCTTCCATTTTTTTTTCTGCAAATGAAAAGTTTATGAGTTTTAGAAGTTTTCTGGTGGCGTTATTTGGGTCTTTTAAATATAGAATCTTGTCTTGGGCAAATAAGGATAGTTTGAGCTCTTCTTTTCCTATTTGTATCCCTTTCATTTCTTTCTTTTGTTTAATTGCTCTGGCTTGGGTTTCAAAGACTTTGTTGAATAGAAGTGGTGAAACAGTGAATCTCTGTCTTGTTCCTGTTTGTAGAAGGCATGCTTTCAATTTTTCTCCATTTAGACTGATGTTGGCCTTGGGCTTAGCACATATAGCTTTTACAATGGCTAAAGATTTTGAACATTTTTTCAATTGTAGGACATTTGTACTTCTTTTAAGAAGTGTCTGTTTAGTTCATTTACTTATTTATTGAATTGGTTATTTGTTTGGTGTTATTTGAGTTCTTTCTACATTCTGGACATTAATCTTCTGTCAGAAAAGTATCTGGAAAAGATGTTCTCCCATTCTTTAGGTTCCCTCTTCATGCTGTTGTTTATTTTTCTGTGTAGAACTCCTTAATTTGATGCCATCTCATTTATCAATCCTTGGTATTATTTCCTGTGCTATAGGAGTCCTATTTAAGAAGCCACTACCTCATGCTTAATCTATTGAAGTTTTTCCCCCGTGTTTTCTTCTAGCAGTTGCGAAGTTTCTGGTCATGTACCAGAGTCTTGATCCATTTTGAGTTTATATTTGTACATGGTGGGAAAGAGAGATTTAATTTCATTCTTCCATATATGGATCTAGTTTTCCCAATATCATTTGTTAAAGAGGCTGTCTTGTATTCAAATGTTTTTGGTAACTTTTGAAGAATCAAATGACTGCAACTGTGTGGATTTGTCTCTGTGTCTTCTATTCAATTCCACAAGTCTGTTTTAATGCCAGTACCATGCTGGTTTTTGCTACAATGGTTCTGTAGAATAATTTAAAATAAGGTGTTATGATGCCTCCATACTTGTTCCTTTTTCTCAGAATTTCTTTGGCTATTTTGAGTCTTTTGTTCTTTCACATGATTTTAGAATTGTTTTGTCTTGTTCTGTGAAGAATATTGTTGGTATTTTGATGGGGATTGCAATGAATCTGTTGCTAGCTTTTGGTAACATGACTATTTAAACAATATTAATTATGCCTATTGTTATGGTTTGGATATGAGGTGTCCTCCAAAAGCTCACAAGTGAAACAATGCAAGAAGATTCAGAGGAGAAATGATTGGGTTGTAAAAGTCTTGACCCAACCAGTGATTTAATCCTCTGTGGTAACTGAAGTGGTAAGGTGTGACTGGAGGAGATTTTGGACTTGTGGCATGGCTTTGGGGTATATACTTTGTATCTGGAGAGTGGAGACTCTCTCTCTGCTTCTTGATGATGTGAGCTGCTTCCCTCTGCCACACTCTTCCACCAAGATGTTCAGCCTCACCTCAAACTCTGAGAAATGGAGCCAGCAGCTGTCTGTAGATTGAGACAACTGAAACCATGAGCTCGCAAATAAACTCTTCCTCTGTTAAAATTGTTCTGGTCAGATATTTTAGTCATAGCAGCGAAAAAACTGACTAAAACAAATTGGTACCAGGAGTGGGGTTGTTGCTGTGACTAATCTGACCATGGGTTTCAGAAGATTTTGGAACTTTTTGGATTGGTGAGAGGAATTTTGAGATGTTTTCCAGTGCAATTTGGAAATGTTTTAGATTGTTCTAAGCAGAAATTAATGACCAGTTCTGGTGGGAGCTTAATGATAATAGCACTGTGATCAGTGAAGACCTGGCTCAGAAGCATTCAGAAAAGGAGGACTCCTTGGAATTTAAAGTAGAGGCACTTATATTATGTTCTGGCTGTGAAGTTGTCTGAATTTTGCCTATGTCCTGAGACTTTCTGTGAGTCTGATTTGAGAAGCATCAGGCTTCTTAATCTGGCAGAAGAAATTTAGCATTCAGGCAGTGGCGTGGATATTGCTGGTGACTTTTAGCCAAGTTTATTATGATAATTAAGAGCAGACAGCAGAGCAGAAAGATATGGAAAAAGTGAACTTGAAAGACAGGAGTAAAACTAGGGCTAAGGAAATTGTAGTTTTTGAAGACATTACCACCACTACTAAAGGAATGCTAAAGACTATGCCAAGAAACAATGAGAAAGATGGCTTGAGGGAATCTCAGGAGCTGGCAAGACCACACCTATCTCAAGCTCAAGGGAATAAAGGTAAAAATTCTCTAGAGAAGAGACCAGTGGGGTACCCTTCTTGTACCACTGGGCCTAGAGGTTTTTTCAACATGCTCAGCCACCCAGACACTTTTTCAGAAGTGAAAAAGTTTCAGAGGCTACTTTAGCAAGGGTCTCCAGAGGCTTGGCTACTGGTTGAGATGACAGCAGACCTTGACATCAAAGACCTGATGCTGGTTCTGCAGGAATGCAGGATGTTGGAATTAGGGGATCATGGAGGCTTTCACCAAGATTTCAAAGGAAGGTCTTGGAGGCCAGGCAAGATGCTGATGGGTAGGCATCCCTGTGGGCACCCCCTTGGAAAGCAAAGTGTGGAGATTTGAAGAGGAAGCCAAAGCTGCAGTGGAGTCTCCTGAGATTAAGAAATGCCAGTAATGTGGAACATCACCCTAGGAAAGTTGCAAGAATTGAGCAGAGACAAGCCCACAGAGAGGCCACTTGGGTTGCAACCAACAAGGCCACAAGGCAGAGCTACACAAGCCCTTTGGAGAGAACATCAGAGAATGCCATGTGCTCCAGATGCTGGACATGGAGCTATAGGACCTGTTTGTCCAGTTGGATTTCAATCTTGCTTTTGTCTCATCCCTTCTTTCCATGCCCCTATTTTTGTAAATGGAAATGTTTACTCCTTTATATATTGGATATTTGTAAATTGCTTTTAATTTTATAGGATCTCACGATGTGAGATTGCCTTGATCCTCAAAGTCTTTGGACTTGAACTTTGTGCAATCTTGGAATTGTTGAGACTATGGGAACTCTTGGAAATGGACTGTGTATTTTTCAGTGTCAGAAGAGTGTGAGCTTTTGGGGGCCAGGGGCAGAATGTTATCGTTTGGATATGAAGCGTCCCCCAAAAGCCCATGTGTGAGACAATGCAAGAAGGTTCAGAGGAGAAATGATTGGGTTGTAAAAGTTTTAACTCAATCAGTGATTTAGTCCCCTGAAAGGGATTAACTGAGTGGTAACTGAAGTGGTAGGGTGTGGCTAGAGGAGACTGAAATTGAGGCGTGGCTTTGGGGTATATATTTTGTATCTAAAGAGTGGAGTCTCTCTCTCTCTCTGCTTCCTGATAATTTGAACCTGCTTCCCTCTGCCACACTCTTCCACCATGATGTTCAACATCACTTGGAGCCCTGAGTATGGAGCCAGCTGTTTATGGATTGGGACCTCTGAAACTGTGCGCCCTCAAATAAACTCTTCCTCCTTTAAAATTGTTCTGGTCAGATGTTTTAGTCACAGAAGTGAAAAAGCTTACTAAAACACCTATATATGAACATGGGAGATCTTTTCAAATATTTATTTTTGTAACATTCTGTAAATTTCCTTGTAGAGATTTTGTATCTCCTTGGTAAGATTTATTCCTAGGTATTTTATTTTACTTTTGAAACTATTGTGAATGGAATTGTTTTCCTGATTTCTAAGTGGATTCATTATGGCTATATTAGAAAAACTATTCATTCTTATACTTTGATTTTGTATCCTGCTACTTTGCTGAATTTGTTGATCAGATCCACAAGTCTTCTGGAGGAGTCTTTGGGTCTTCTAAATACAGGATTATATCATTTGCAAATAGGAGTAACTTAACTTCTTCCTATTTGTATCCTTCTTATAGTTTTCTCTTGTCTAATTGTTCAGGCTAAAATTTCAAGTACTATATTGAACAGAAGTGGTCAGAGTAGAATCCTTGTCTAATTCCTGATTTTAAAGGAAATGCTTTCTTTTTTTCTTCATTCTATGATATTGGTTCATCATACATAGTCTTTATGATATTGAGGTAAGCTCTTTCTACCTCTAGTTTTTTCAGGGTTTTTACACAAAGGGGTGTTGAATTTTTTCAAAGGCTTTTTCTGCAACTATTAAGATTATTGAAGCTCTTTCTGTACCTATTGGAATGATACTGTGATTGCTGTCCTCAGTTTTGTTTATGTGGTGTAGTACATTTATTGATTTTTGTATGTTGAAACATTGTTACATGTCTAGGATGAAATCAACTTGATAATGGTGTGCTTTTAAATATGTTGCCAAATACAGTTTGCAAATATTTTATTAAGGATTTTTGCACCTAGGTTCATCAAAGATATTGGTTTCCAACTTTTGTTCCTTGATGTATCTTTATCTGGTTTTAGTCTCAAGCTGATATTGGCTTAGTAAAATGGTTTTGAAAGTGTTCCATCTCTTTTTATTTCATGGAATAATTTGAGGAGTATTGGTGTTAATTCTTTAAAGATCTGATAAAATTCATCTGTTAATCCATTTGGTCTTGTCATTTCTTTGTTGGGAAGACTTTTATTATTGCTTTAATTCATTACTTGTTATTGATTTGTTTAGGTTTTCTATATCCTCTTGGTTCAAATCTGACAGATTGAATGTATCTAGAAATTTATCAATTTCTTCTATATTTTCCAATTTAGTAGAATTTAATTTTTCAAAGTAGTCCAGAGATGTCAGTTAAAATATCCCACTTTACTCTCTAATTTTATTAATTTGAATCTTTCCTCTGGTTATTTTGTAAGTTTGGCTAATGGTTTATCTATCTTGTTTATCTTTTCAAATAACCAACTTTTTGTTTCATTGAACCTTTCTATGGTTCTTTTATTTTCTATTTCATTAACTTCAGCTCTGATCTTTATTATTTCTTTCCTTCTACTGCTTTTGGGATGGATTTGTGCTTGCTTTTCTAAGACCTTGAGATGTACTGTTAGGTTATTTATTTGAGATCCTTCTGACATTTTAATGCAAGCACTCATAGCTATCAACTTCCCTCTTAATAACTGTGTTCACTGTATCCCGAGATTCTGATATATTGTGTTTCTATACTTATTTGATTCCAAGAGATTTTAAATTTCTCTCCTGATTTCTTTAGTGACCCATTCATCATTTGAAAGTGTATTGTTCAATCTCCATGTGTTTAGATATTTTCTGTACTTTTTCTTGCTGATAATATCTCATTTTATTCCATTATGATCTGATAAGATGTAAAGAATTATCTCAGTGCTTTGGTAATTGCTAAGACTTGCTTTGTGGCCTAATTTATGGTCTGTTTTGGAGAAGGTTCTGTAAGTAGCTGAAAAGAAAGTGTATTCAGCTGTTACTGGGCGAATCATTCAGTAGATATCTGTTAAATCCATTTAATCTGAAGTATAGCTTGTCTCTGTGGTATCTTTGTTGATTTTATGTTTGAATAATACATTAGTGACAGTGGTGCATTGAAGTTACCCAATTATATTGTATTGGGGTCTGTCTGTGTCTTCATGTTAAGGACTGCTTCTTTTATTAAATTGGGTACACTGATGATGTTTGAGGCATAAACATTTACAGTTGTTTTATCTTGTTCGATGTTTCTCTTTACCAATATATAGGAATTTTGCTTGTTTTTGCTAATGAATTTTGTCTTAAAGTCTGCTTTGTCAGTTATGGGAATAGCTACTCTTCTTTTCTTTCAGGTTCTTTTTGCATGGTATTGAGGGAGATTTAGTAGGTAACCAGGGCAAGATGGCAAGTGAGGAGGTCAGGGGCAGGGCCAGAATAAAGGAACAATGAGAGTGTCTTCTAATGCGGGCAATTTTCTGGTTGATAAAAGTGCACATGGACACAAGTGGGGGACCCAATCAGACACTTCCACACATGTACTCCTAAGTGGGAGCTCCAATAAAAAAACAAAACAAAACAAACAAAACAAAACAAAAACAGACATGTGGACACAGAGGGCACCAATCAATAATAGTGAGGAAAGTATGGTCAGGGGAGGAGATAAAGAAAGGAGGAAATTCCAGAGATCATATAAAGAACAAGTCAAAACTCCACCATATTCCCAGGTCCTGGGCCCTTTCAAGTGTCTCTGTCACTTTTGCAGTAAGCTTGCTGCTTGCTTTCATCTGTCTGTTCTGTTCTTAAATCTTTGCTGCATGGAGACAACAAACCCAGCACCCCTAGATGGTAACAGGGTATGTTTTTTCATCCTTTCACTTTCAGTCTAAGAATGTCTTTGTCAGTAAGGTGTGTTTTTTGCAGATAACATAGAGTGGTATCTTGTTTTTTAATTCAGTCTGTTGGTACCTGTCTTTTAATCAGAGAATTAAACCATTTACATTCAATGTTATTATATACAGAGGTATGTATTACTTTCTGTCATTTTGTTTTATTTCTAATGTTTGATTTATTCTTAATTCTCATTTTTTTATCTAGTCTTCTAAAGAGATTTATTCTTTCCTATGTTCTCTTCATTGATTTTATTTCCCACCTGTGTGTAAGATTCCTTTAACCCATTAAGTCCCAAGTTTTCAATTCTGTGAGTATTTTAATGAAATTGATGCAGGTGTATTAAAATAGTTTGGAAATCATAACCTAGAGCTTATAGTTATTACTATATTATTATTTTATTATTATATAATGTAGCTATTGTTAGTATACAATTATATATTTAAGCTTTTATAGGTATTCCACTTATGGGATGATGGCAAAAATGGGTTAAGTATATTCTGCTATCTGAAGTTTTGGTGGTAATAACGCTTTTATTCTATACTTATCTTCAAAAGTTTGAAGGATAACTTTGCTGCATATCATAGTCTAGGTTGGCAGTTATTTTCTTTCAGGGCAGGAAATAAATTATTCCATACCCTCTTGCTCTTTGGAGGGTCTACTGAGAAATATGCTGTTTTTCTGATAAGTTTGCCTTGCTAAGTGACTTGGCGACTTGGTGCTTTTCTCTTGCAGTTTTTTAAAATCTTTTCTTTGTTTATTTGTTTGGCATTTAAACACAATTTGTCATGGAGGGGTTCTTTTCTGATCATGACTATTCGGAATTCTAAAAACCTATAGTTTCTGCATGTCTATCTCATTCCCAAGGTTAGAGAAATTTCTGTTCTTATTTGAATGAGTTAGTTTTCTATGCCATCTGGGCCTCCACTACTTACGTGAGACCTAGGAGCCTTCCATTTGGTCTTTTAATGTTATCTCAGAGCTTTTTCTGTCTATAGTTTCTTATCTGTCTGAAAGTTCTAGTTCTTTGTCTTTGAGCCCTAATATTCTTTTTTTCTGCTTGATCTAGTTCCATTGAGTTTTTATTTGACTTACTGCACTTTTAATCTCCAAGATTTCTGTTTGGATCTTCTTCAGAATCTCTACATCTTTTTGAAGTTCTCTTTAATATGTGACATCATCTTCCTTAGTTCTTTCCTTAGTTCCTCTTTTACTTCATGGATCATTTTAACCATTAATTTTTTTGAATTTTTTTTCTGGCATTTCCTCCCCTTACACATCTATGGATTCAGGAGTTGGGGAGTTTTGAACTTTCAGAGGAAACTTATTGTCCAATTCTAGTTTCTGTGTTCCTTTGTTGAAATTTCCTCTTCGGTTGAGATAGCTATCTCTACCACTGTTATGTGTTATATGAAAAGTTTTTTATTTTATTTTGTTTGTTTCTCTTTGTGATGTGCCTAGGGGTGAGGGTTTATCTTAGCTTCAAAACATCCAGTCAATATGCTCAAAGTGTTAGGTTCAATTCCCCAGTATCAATTTGAGGGGAGAGAATAACCATCAGTAATAGCTACAGCTTAAAAACAAATCATATGCTGATAAAAACAATTCCACTCAGAGAGAAGGGAGAGTCATTATATAGAGGAGGATGAAAAATTAGGTAATAAAGTAAAATTAATCTGAAACTACATAGAAAAAAGAAAAAGGAAAGAAGAGATGGGAAGGAAAGTGTGGGAGAAGGAAGAGAGACAGAAGAAAAGAGGAAAAGAAAAAAGACAAGGGGCCCGGCATGGTGGTGCACGCCTGTAATTCCAGCACTTGGGAGGCTGAGGCAGGAGGACCGCGAGTTCAAAGACAGCCTCAGCAATTTAGCGAGGCCCTAAGTAACTCAGTGAGACCTTGTCTCTAAATACAATACAAAATAGGGCTGGGGATGTGGCTCAGTGGTGGAGTGCCCCTGGGTTCAATTCCCAGTACCAAAAAAGAAAAAAAAAAAGAAGGGGAGGAATCAAAAGGAAGAAAAAAAAAATGAATATCTAACGAATTAAAAAAAACCTTAAATTGCATAAAAATATGAAGTAACAGTAAATCAAGCAACGTAGGACACATTACAGGCAAAACCAAAAACCAATAAGAAAAAGACGAAAGTCCTCCTTGCTGAGATGTTTTAGACGAAGAGACTTCCTTCAGGTACTTCCAGTTTTGAAATCCTCTAGGTAACAAGGGCGTGGCCAATGCCCTAGCCTCCTAGGTGTATGTATCCTCTGATGGCTTTGTTCCCTGAGGCAGTGACCAAAGCACTGGGTTCCTTGCGTCCTGCTTGGGACCAAGTCAGTTTAGTCTCTTATCTTTAAAAATCCGTGTGGGTTTGGCTACTGTAGTAGTCTCGCCTTTCTGTGATGGTGAACTCAGGTGGCTCTGGATGTTCTGTTGCAGGCCTGTGAAGACCCCTGGGGACTGTGCCCGGGTGTCCCCAGCCCAGTAGCCATATCTCTTCCTGGTATGAGTGGTAATTTTGCGTGCTTGCAGGGATTTCTTGGTGCGAGGGTAGAAGCACTGTAGACCTGGCACTAACCCAAATGACTTCATCCCTCCCTCCTCCTCCACAGATCTAGGTGGCTCTGGGAACCCCATCACTGGCTTTGGAACCTGTGGACCTCCTAGTGTTGCAGTGTCTGGCTCTGGGGCGTCTCCTGGCCGCAGACCCAATGTTCCCTGGAGTTGGTGGAGCATTTCTACGTGCCTAGGTGGGGCTCTCTCCGGGAAGAAGCGCCCGGCGCCCGGGTGGAGTGGGCGTGGCCTCATTCCCTCAGCCTGCAGGTGGGTTTCATTGACTTTTGGTTCCCCAGATATCACTGTATAAACCATTCAGGCAGCTGGCTGCAAGGTCCTTCCTCCATGGCAATATGTGGGGAGGGGGCGGGGGATGATGCAGGAGATTCTGTTTCCCTAAGGTGTAGGATTAGGTGTTACCCCAACTAGAAGTTTCACGTCATAGTTCCCAACGGAACCAGAGTCTCTGAGTCTCTCCGAGTCTCTAACTGTCCATTATGGAACTTCAGTGCTTTCCCTCAGCCACTTGCAGAGTGGTGGGACTGGATGTGCACCAGCTTCTCTGCTCAGCTACCTTGCGTAGTTGAACTACGGATTTTAAGGTTACCCAGATATTCAGACCATAGCAGTGGAGTTGTAGAAATATTACCTATGATTAATGAGCGCGGTGTGTGCACACCATAAGGTTGAAAGCTTTTGTATTGGTCACATAGTATATTTGCTAAATTTACCACTTAGAACCATATAAGATGACAGAAGAGAAGAAGGCTAGTTGAAAATGTTGAGCATAAATCGGGAGATGACAAATTATCTTTAATAGTAAGAACTGCCTGTTAAGGCAGGGAGCTCCAGAGGACCTAAAGGACGTCCGCAATTGTGTACAGAAACAGACAAAGAACATCTGAAGCCCACTTCATAGTAGGTTCTCACTGCTGGACCCACAGGCCAGGATGTGCCTCTCAGAGGAGGAGTGAATATTTTGAGAAAACCCCTTCTGGAAGGACCAGCGCCATGGTCTGCTCCCACTTAGAATTCTTGAGGAGCCAATCTTCCCTGTATGGTCTATTTGGATCCCAGAAACCGCTTTGTGGAGACCTGTTCTACCACCCTTGGAGGTTCTCTAGCCTTTCAAATTCTGAGGTCATTTTTGTATGTCTAGTAATTACAGATGGAAGAAAGAAGGCAACGACCTCAGGGTTGTTTTGCTCTTTACTCCCCTAAATAGCCATGGGGCCAAATTCTCTCTTTTGGAAGCAAGAGAAATCAACTTTAATTAAAATGTCAAAATGCAAACCTGACTTACTTTGCTTGCTGCACTATTATCTTCATACTTCAGATTCCTATGTCAACATTATCCCAGTACCTTCTTGTGACAATTCCTTGGCTTATATTTTTGTACTCTTATGTATTGGTCTACTTATTATGTTTTATTCATTCATTCACTTAATTTAAAAACATAACATTTATTAAGAAGCTGTTAATTACTGGGAGTAAATATTTGCGTAAAACACAACCCCTAATATTAAGAAGGAAACTAACAGATAAACCATTAAGTAGCTTCAGGTGATACAGAGGACATACAAAAAATACATGTAGGACAAAATGGAGTCAAAAGGAAACAGGATTAGGTGCCATTGTTGAAGTGACTTTTGAGTGGATTTGAAAGCACCCTGAATCAATCTGAACGTCATTCAGTCCAGGCTGTAGCACTAAGGTTCGATCAGATTGACTTCCCATAACAAAGTCCCCTTTCTCTCTTGTTTTTATTGCTCTTCATAAAAAAACAAAGAAACAATCACTCCACTGTGGGTGCTTTCTTCAACTTGAGGCTTTAATTAATCAGAATTTTTCCAATTAATCATGGTGTCAAATATCAGAAAACCTCTTAGTAGAATGGAAAGGAAATTTTCTTTGCTCAGAATGTGTATGAGATTGAAAGCCAGAAAGAGGAAACTTAGAACTGAACTTTGCTGTGTGCTTTGGCTTCATCAATTTGGGAATGAGGATACTTCACTGCTTCTTGGAAGCAGAAACAAAAAAGTCACGTGCCACTTGCATTTTAAGAAACTGGCATTCTACATGTTTTTGGGAATTGACATATGGCTTCATTTTTGGCATCTCAGCAGCTGTGCTTCAAGTGTTGTCTGGAGATGTAGACAGTCACGGTGATTTTACTGCAGTAGTTTTTTAAGTATTGATGAGCAGTGTTACAGGTTATGATGTTATTGGTTATAGAATAGAAAATCATATTCTAAGTTTGAGGAGGGAGTCATATTTTCAAACATCTCATGCAATTGTCCTCACCATGTTCTCTGAGTTCATGAGAGTTTTTGGAAAGAGAAAACCAACATTGTCAGAGATATATGGCTATCAGTGACCCATTAATAAAATGTTTTAAATCAAGAGCAAATGCATCTTAAAATTTTTTCTTAGTGTTTCTTAATAGCTAAGCTTCCTAAAAGAGATAGTGGTGGCTCATTTAAAAGACTTTAGTAGAGAAATTTAATACTATTATTAAAATGCTCTTATTTCATTTCACCCTCATGCAAACTGAATGGCATAAGTTGCATTATCCTTGTATAGTGAGTGACAAATTCAAGAACAAATGAAATCAGGTGGCTTGTACAGTCTCAGACAGCTGGCATGGGGCAGAACCCAGACTTGAATCATCAGCTCCACGTGGTTTCCATTATACCACTATACAGTTGTGCCAAGAATATTCTCTGCTTCTTGAAAACAAAGATTATTTTTAGCATTTATGTTTCTTGTTGTGCCAAGTACCATTCTGGGGGTGGATGGTTTGTTTCCTCAATTTATGGCACCACTCTCTGGAGATGTATAGGTTACTACACCAAACAAAAGCTAAAAGACAAAACTACAGAAACCCACTGTCTAACATCTTGTCATCTCAGATTGAAGTGCTGTAAAGAACTGTGAAGAGTCTAGATATTTTTATGTTTTTAACTGACACATAATATTTGTACTTTTAATGAGGTACAGGCACCAGAAACAAAAAAAATGACCAGACTCCATCAAACTCAAAAGCTTCTGTACTGCAAAGGAGACAATCAAAAGAGTAAAGAGACAACTTACAGAATGAGGAAAATTATTTGCAAACTATGTATCTGACAAAGTTAATGTCCAGAATAAATAAGGAATTCAAACAACTCAATAGCAAATACCAAATACCCAATTTTTAAAATGAGCTAAAGATATGAATAGACATTTTTCAAAAGAAAACCTACAGAAGGCTCTCAGATGTTATCCTGCTTGTGTGCCATAGCTTCATGGAGGCTGGTAGAAGACACAGATTGCATAGAGCAGTAGCAGTGGGCACAGTTTTGGCATTTTTCATGCAAATGTCTTCAGCCTCAATGCCTATAGGCTGCTACCAAGAAGGTCAGGTCACCGGTTTAGTTAGTACGTTGCATGAAAGGAGGGGACCCTGAACTAAAGATAACTTTTATAAAAAGAATCTTTTATAGTGGGCAGTAAATGCTAACTCCAGAACAAGGTTGTTCAGTATATGAACATCCTTGGAAGGAAAGCATAGAACAAAAAGCTGGGAAAAGATGTGTGTGAGGGGGGGTTATAGCTCAAAGGTAGGTGCTTAGTTAATGGGTTCAAGGCCCTAGGTTTGATCCCCAGCACAGCAAAACAAACAAATACAATGGTAAAAAGTCAAATCAAAACAACACAAGACAGAAGATGTGCATATACATGAAAGACCCATGGAGAATGATCTTCTGGTCTTCCGGTACCTCCCCACTAACTTGTCTAGATGACAGAAGGTTTATCTTAATACAAATTCTTACAAAATTCCATGTTTTCTTGATGCTCCATTTTGCAATTATTTTTAATAAAGTGTTAGCACCTTATTTGTTGGATTCTTTCTTTTTCTCCAGAATCTAAGTATCATGCTATGAAGACTGTTTTGTATCCTGAATACCTAACTCTTTGCAAAACTTGCATGAGCTGTACCATAGGAAGTTGGTGAAGACTGAAGGAATATGGCTAGGGCCTCCCTAACCACTTGGAACTTCCTAACATGGTATCACAGACAAGTTGCGATTATGTCTTCCCTTCTCTGACTTGCTTCTTAGTCTTTTAACTCCTTCACTGCAGATAGGTTGTTTCTTCTCCAGTACTGCAACAATGTGTTGCACCAAGTCACAGCTTAATGGACTTGTGCTTTTAATCTATGCAGACCTAAAACTCCACATTGAGACAGTCTACACAGCAAACTGCTCAGGCAGCTGATTTCCAAATGCTTTGTCAGAAAAGGAATAAATGAGTGAAAAATCTAAAATTGTACCATTTTGATTCATATATTTCTTCGTATTTAAACAAAGTAGAGGAGTAGGTAGCTTATTTGATACTTTGACAGACATGATTATTTTGAGATTATCAAGCCTTTATTGAATAAATGTGATCAACAGCTCAAGCTGTTTTTAGGTATCTGAAATTTTGGAGTACAAATCACCACTGTGTTGTTTAGAATATAGAACTCAGATGGTTCTTATTTTAACATGCAGCAGCATAGCTTGGTTGAAGGTGCCCATTTCAGATCAGAAACACCAGGATTTCAATCCTAGCTTGCTTGTTATAAATTCAAACAAGTTATCTTTCATTTTCTCAACTCAAAATTAGGGATACTAGAACTCTTTTATTGTGCTAGGGAAATTGCCATTTGTATTGGAAACACAATATTTTATTTTTAAATTTTTGGGGAATTCTTTTTCTCATGAGTTTTGGGAGGTGTCAAAGACCTCCTTTCCCTTCAAAACTGGAGGTGACCTCTGTACCAGGGCACAGGCATGCACCAAAGGGTCTGCCGGTCAGATTCACCCACCCCAGTTTCTAACCAGAAGTTCATAATGCAATGCTGGTGGCTCACTCTGTCCTGCTTTCTGTCAATGTGAGCTGTAGCTTTGAATGTGAGGCTTAGGGCTTGGCCTGGAAACAGCAGCAGGGTCCAAGGCTTGATGGTGGCACAACCTTCTCATCAGATCCCTTTTGTTCACGGTTTGAGATATTGTTCCTGGAGTTAGCTCCAGTCTAATTTCTCCAGTATTCTCACTGATTCTGGAAGCTACCTGATACCCTTCTTTTTTCATGCCTCATCAGTCACAGTAACTTCTGTTGCTTGAATCTAAAAACTTCAAGTGATGTAGGACTCAATAGATGTTATGCTCTAGCCTACGTAGGTGCAGTGGGTTTGCAAAAGCCAGGCTAGTAAGTTTAGGCCCAGGCTGGGTTAGGATGTTTCCAGAAAGTCTAAACCTGGAGATTTAAATGGCAGATGTTAAGGGTACCGTGTGCAATTATTCAGGAAGGGGAGAAGGGGCAGTCTTCTGTAATCCAGGCGAACACATATGTTGCTGTTGTTTTCTTGCTTTGTTCTATCAGGCAATTTGGGTTGACTTAATGATGAGAATCAACTCTGTACCATTTATTTGCCAGAGGAGTGTGAGCAAAGGGTGTTCTAATGGCATAAAATATTGTCCCTAAAGAAGGAGGCAGACAATTTGGAAGACTCATAAGTTACTCCACTGAAACACTGAGTACTTTAAAAGAATCCTCAGATTGCAAAGCGTTGTCATCATTTTAGCATTAATTCATCCTCATGCTTTTATGGGTGGAAGTGTTTAGGTTCTCTGATCATAGATATTAAAACTTCATGTGTAGAGTTAGACTTTAATTTTGCTTTCAAAGACTTCCCCAAACTCTTTAACATTATAAAGCATAATAAACTATAAAACAAAAATTTATATAATGCAGTCCTAGAGAAATAAAGGCATAAGAAAGGAGGGGCAATGTGTCTTTTAGAGTCCTGGTCTTACCAATCATGAGGCTCTAGCTTTTTCTCCCCTAATTTGCCCACTCCCCACTTGACAGCTGTATGTTTACACCCTCCTGGCCTCAGCTTCCCCACCTGTGAGAGTGTAATCATAGTTGCTTCACAGAGTCCTTGTGAGGACATTGTATCTGATATCACATTTAGGAGAGGCCCTGCATAGAGATTGACACAAGAGAATCTTAAAGAAAGTGGATTGATTCTTTTAAAAATAGACTTATTTTTTTAGAGCAGTTTTAAGTTCACAGTAAAATTGAGCAGAAATTATAGAGTTCCCATATATCTCCTGCCCCCACACATATGCAACCTCTTCAACTATCAGCATTCAGCACCACAGTGGTATATTTCTTATAATTGTTGAATCTACATTGATTCATGATTATCACCCAAAGTCCATAGTTTATACTGGGATTCACTCTTTTATTTTTAAGAGCAAAAAGTTTTACTTAAAAGATAGAACAGGGATAGAGAGAGTCAGAGACTCCTCTGCAGAGGAGGAGGTCCAAAGCTGGTGCCCCTGGGATTCACTCTTGATGTAGGCCTTTTTATGGGTTTGGAAAAAAGTGTAATGACATGTATTTACGTTTATAGTATCATACAGAATAGTTTCACAGCCATAAAAGTCCTCTATGCTCTGCCTATTTAATCCCTCCTTCTTCACTAACCCTTGGCAATCACTCATCTTTGTGCTATGTTTATAGTTTTGCTTTGTCCAGAATGTCATGTAATTGGAATCATAGAACATGTAAACTTTTCATATTGTAATATGCATTTAAGATTACTCCATATATTTCATAACTTGAGAGCTCAATAATTCTTTTTTGCACAGCACTTGGCATTGAACTCAGGGTCTTTCTACCACTGAGTTCCATCTCCAGCCTTTTTCATGTTTTTATTTTGAAGCAAAGTGTTGCTAAGGTGCCAAGTTTAGCCTCGTACTTGTGATTCTCCTGCCTTGACCTCTGGAGTAGGATTACAGGTGTGTGCCACTATGCCTGGATAGCTCGCGTCTTTTTAATGCTGAATAATATTGCATTGCCTAGATGTACTCTATTTTATTTATCCACTTGCCTACTGTAGGACATCTTGATTGCTTCTATGTGAGTCAGTTTTCCATCATTGTGACCAAAATACCTGACAGGAACGACTTAGAGGAGGAAAAGTTAATTTAGGGCTAACAATTTCAGAGGTCTCAGTCCATTGTCTGTCAACTCCATTACTCTGGTTCCAAGATGAGGTAGAATATAATGGTGGAAGTACATGGTGGAAGAATGCTGCTCAGCTCATGACAACCAGGAAGCAGGGAGAGAGAAAGGAACTGGAAACAAGATAAAATCCCCAAGGACATGTCCCCAGTTAGCTATTCCCTCCAGTCATGCCCCACCTGCCTAGAGTTACCACACAGCTGTCCATTCAAATTATAAGTCAATCAAATGGATTAATCCACTGATGAGTTTACAACTCCTATAATCCATTTTTTGCCACCTTTGAATGTTCCTGCACTGCCTGAGCCAAGATATTTTGGGGGAACATTAAAGATTCAAACCATAAAAGCTTCCATGTTTTGACCATTATGAATGAAGTTGATATAAATGTCCATGTGCAGGTTTTTGTATAGACATAAGTTTCCAACTCATTTGGGTAAATACCCAGGAGCATGATTGCTGAATCATATTGTAAAATGTTTAAGATTATATTTAGTTCTTTGAGAAACTCTCTTACAATGGCTATATTATTTTGTATTCTCTCCAGTATTAAGTGAGAGTTCCTGTTGCTCCCGTGTTTGGTATTTTCAGTGTTTTGGATTTTAACCATCTTAATAGGTGGGTTTACTATGGTTTGGATATGGCTTGAATATGTCCTCTCCTCTCATGGTTCATGTGCTAGAAGTGTGGTCCCTGCTGTGTTGCAGAGGTGAGAGAACCTTTAAGAAGTAGAATCTAGTCAAAGAAGGTTAGGCCATTGGGGCCATGCCCTTAATGTGATTAATGTAGTATTTGTGGTATCTAGTTAGTTCCCTTGAGAGCAAGCTGTTATAAAAGAGCAGGTTTGTGCCCTGAATCTCTCTGACTTCCTATCTTGCCTTGAGGTCTCTCCTTCTCATATGCACGTCTATAATGATACCATCTGCCATGAGGCCCTCACCAGAGGCTGAACTGATGGGGCTACAAAATTGTGGACTTTCAGCCTTCAAAACTGTGAGCCAGGTAAATCCCTTTCCTTTATATAGTACCCAGTTTCAGGCATTTTGCTAAAGCAAAATGGAGGAATACAGTAGTGGTATCTTATTGTTTTAGTTTGCAATTCTCCAATGACATTTGATGTTGAACATCTTTTCATGTGGTTATTTATCATCTGTGTTTCTTCTTTGGTGAGATGTCTGTTCATGTTTTTCACCCATTTTTAATTGGGGTTTTCATTTTCTTTTTGTTGAGTTGTAAGAGTTGTATATTTTGGATAATAGTCTTTTATCAGATTTGTCTGTTGCAAATATTTTTCCCCACTCTGTGGCTTGTCTTCTCATTATCTTGAGAGCATTAGTTGACATTGATTCTGAAACTATTCTAAAATTATTGAAGGTGAGCTCTAGACTGAGTATTTGATATGGTGAAAGGGAGAAATATTAGGTTCTTCTCTATTGCAATTAATAAAAAATTTTAAAAAATTGTTCTTATTTCTGATATTTCCTTATACTCTTAAAAAATGGGCCAAAGATGTTTTTTTAAATCCTTACTAGGAGAGGCAGGATTAGGATAGAAGGGAAAATGATACTAATTATAATGAATTGGTCCAAGCGACTTGGGAGGCTGAGTCAGGAGGATCGCGAGTTCAAAGCCAGCCTCAGCAACTTAGTGAGGCCCTAAGCAACTCAGTGAGCCCCTGTCTCTAAATAAAATACAAAATAGGGCTGGGGATGTGACTCAGTGGCCGAGTGTCCCTGAGTTCAATCCCTGGTTCCAAAAAAAAAAAAAAAAAAAAAAAAAAAAAAAGACTATAATGAATTGGAACTGCATAGACCTAAATTTGTTCCCTTAGGAATAGGAGGAAAGCCAGGGAAGAAAGCATGGAGCAGCCTGGAAGGAGGAGAAATCCTTTATTTAAATCTTTATTTCCTCATCCTGCACGGCAGTTTGAAAAATGCAGAATGGATTAGGACTCTTTTTCCTTCTCTTCTCCCCTGTGCACACAGAGCAATTCACTACTGTTCTGCAACTTGCAATGACCAAGTCTAAACCTGCACATACATAAGAAGGAGTACCAGTTATGAGTTGAGAGTATTTAAGAACTGATAGTATTAAGGAGCTGGCAGCATCTTGAGAAACCTGTTGCTTTGGAGTCTGAATAGCTGATAGACATGGGTGTTAGGCTGAATGTCTTGAAGCAGGGAATTTGCTGATGCTTCCATGTGTGGCCAGAGCCATTCACAGGACTTGCCATTGGGTGCTGCTGGCTGGAGGCCTTGGCTTGCCAAGGGTGGGCTTATAGCCCCTCCTGCCATGCTGCTTGGATTGTTAGTGCTGTCCCCAGCATTTGGAGACAGTTTTGTCACAGCAAAATGCACCGTTAAGTCATTACTTCTGTCTGTCACAATTTTACTCAGGCTATTTCAATTTTCTTGACTATCTCTAGTCAGAACTGTTTGATGAGGAATGAAGTTCTTCATCTCCAGTCTGGAATTCTGAGAAAAGCTTAGTTAAAGGACATAATCCAGCACAAACCATCAGGTGTGTAGTTACTACTTTGGGTGGAAGTTCTGCAAAGGGAATTAGTCATTCACTGAGCCCCAACTCAATTTCCATGGTGTGCCCCAGGTCGAGTGCCATTCTTTGCCTATGAAAGACAGGGGTTCTCTGAGGTCCCATCTGAGTCAGGCCCCCTCCAAAGGGCTTCAGATATTCAGGTCCTTACCATTTTGGTTCACACACTTCTATCTAGTTGTTCAAGGAGAGCAAAGGCAGTGGCTTGAGGGGCTTGTTCAGAGACAGAGATGCTGCTTTGTCATGATGGTAACACTGAGCAGCTGCTTCCTTCCTAGACAGCGTGTTTCCTCCTTTCCACTAGAGTTCCCAGAGAGGCAGATCTGCTTCCATACAGAATACAAAGTTTAACTGGGCATTTGAAAAATCGTTATAAGATTGATTCTAATTTAGCTGCAAGAAATTCTTATCTGTTTCTTCCTTTAGGTTGCCCTGATAGTTTCCCCCAAAGAGACAATGTTGAGGAAGGAGCAGTCTACAGGCTTTGAAATTATGCACTCCTGGATTTGTTTCCTCACTCTGCTTCTTATAAGCTCTGTAGACTTGGGTTTAGTTAATGTTTGCTGAGCCTTGTTTTTTTCATCTCAAAAATGGGGATAATGTATTTTTATCTTGCAGTATTGCTTTGAAAATTACATGAAATAATTATTGGGTATCATGTTACCACCCTTAGAAATGATTTTACCATTTGTTTTCTGCTTGTTTCATGCCAAAGGACATACTGCTGCATTATATACTGAACAATTCAGCAATGCTGTCCAGCAGAAAGTTAATGAGACCTGTTAATTAACTAATTTTTTTCAACTTTATGCTTTTGTAGAACAAGACAGATGGAAGATTTTAGAAAATGATTTTTGTATCAGATGAAATGAAAAGAACATTTTGCAGGATGAATTGAGACCTTATATGCAAAAGAATCTCAATCGTATGTATGATATTGTAATAGGGTCACAGTGAATATTTTGCATGTTAGTTCTGAACACACCTTGACCCTGAAAAATCAAGGAAATACTATGTCAATTATCATTAATGTAATATTCCTATTCTGATGGACCCAGAAGATTCTGATGATCTAACTATTCCAAATTCTTGAACTTCCATTTAATCAAGGTTTTCTTAAGTAGACATCCAATCAACATCAGAAACTGATACTTCATGAAGAATGTGAACCAGAAGTAGATACTGACTCTCTGAAAATTAATTTTAAGGACACAATAGAAAACTTACAGGAACAACTAATTATACTCAAGATCCTGTTAGAAAATTTAGCTTTACTATGTCTCAAATGTTATTTTCTGACTTAAATAAGAACACTAATGATTTGGTTATAATAGAAAATAATTTGGGGTAAAAATACAGGGAAGAGGAAGGTACTTGATGACAGGATAAAATTATATCTGCATCATCACTGATGCATCAGTATATTGTCATTTCTAATTCCAAAGAGTGTCAGTCTACTCACAAATTACATTCCCAAATCTTATATTTTCTGAGATGGCAGGATTTCATTGGGGATGTGTCCATGATGCTATCTAATGGATTGGCAAACTTATTAATAAGAGACAATAGTTGTGTCTCAAATTTAGTAGCAGGTAACCTTGCATATCAGTGAAAAACTGCATTGGTTTGAATGTGTCTCTCAGAATTTGTATGTTGTAAACTTAACCCCCAATGTGAAAGTTTTGGGAGGTGGGGCCCAACAGAGATACTTAAATTATAAGGACTCTGCCTTCATGAATAGATTAATGACATTATGAAAGGGTTCACAGAGTGGGTTCATGCTCTTGAGCTCTTCCCTGTCTGCCTTCGCCATGTAATCACACAGCAAGCCAGCTCTTTCTAGATACCAGAACCTTCATCTTGGACTTCCAAGGCTCCAGAACTGTAAGCCAATAAATTTCTGTTCATTATCAATTATCCAGTCTCAGATATTCTGTTACAGCAACACAAAACAGACTGAGACAACATCCTTTCCTAATACACTGATTCTTTTAATAGGTCAATCTAGGAGATAATATTTAATTCTCCAGACTGCCACTTTAGCTCATTGATTCTGGTAAGGGAGATTCACTTACAGTTCTATCTTGCTTGTTGAGAGCCAAACATGGTAATAGTAACTTTGGTAGTTAAAATTTGCAATTGACATCAAATAATATTTTGATTTGTTGTCACTTACAGAGATTTCATTGTGTTTTGCAGAGTGACTTTGTGCCAGATTTCCAGAAAATTGGTGCCAATATTTGAGGATCAGAAATGGTAACAAGACATATCATCTGTTGGCACAGGAGGACTCAAAACACAGAAGATACTTGAGAGTGATTTCTAGTCCTATTTCTCTACCTTTCATTTCCCATCCCCATCCTTTCATAGAAATAATAGTATCTACATGTCAGAACAAAGGAAGACAGAGAGGAAGGGGAAAATGACCACTGAACCATCAATTTCTAAATAGTGAAGTATTAACTAACAATTATTTTCAGTCATGTGCTACATAATAACATTTTTGGTCAACATGGAGTCACTTATATGATGGTGATCCTATAAGATTATAATGGAGCTGAACAATTCCAATTTCCTTTTGACTTTGTAGCTATTGCACCATTATGGCGAAATACGTTACTTAGGTGTTTGTGGTGATGCTGGTGTAAAACCTGTCATCCTACCATTCATATAAAAGAATGGCATATAGGATCATGTAAAACACATAAAATTGATAATGATAATAAATGTCTATTATTGGTTTATGTATTTACTGTTCTATACTTTAAGTCAAGAGTATCTTCTAAAAAAACAAGATTTTACTATAAAACAGTAGTCAGTGTTATGCCAGCAATAGCTTCATTAATCTCATGTTTATGGGTTTCTCAGCTGCATGAAGAGTCTGCATCAGGTCACTGACCTATACCATCTAGGTGTGTGTAAGTTCCCTCTGTAATGCTTACACAATGACCAATTACCTTGTGATGCATTTCTCAGAATATATCCCCGTGGCTAAGCAATGCATGACTGTAAATTTTGGTGCTATAAGACAAGTTTTGCCAACAGCATACATATCATAATTTCACATAAAAATATGTAACCATCAACGCTCAAATATTGTAAAGTCCATTTGGGCATACACATGGTGGAAATTCTGGAGGCAGAGAACATAACTGCAGAGGCACACCTGAGTCAGTGCAGCCTGAAAACAATCCTGCCATCCGTGTGTACGTTCCTGCTGAGGATTCAGGGCTCCTGGAGCTCTAGAGTCACTGCTCTTGGTATTCAGTGGATTGAGATGAACAAGTTTAATTGCAAGTTTCAGTCCTCATGTTCTTTTTATTGTTCTTAAGCATCCAACCAGTCAAATTTTTGTTAGAATCTCAAACTATTTCAGGATTAAGAGTAGACAGAAATGGACTCTTAATGAAGAAGCCAAACCAAAAGAGCTACCATCTTGAAAATTAGCAAATTAAACCTGAGTTGAGCAACAAAAAGCAAAATATGTCCATATCTAAATAACTTTAATTAAGAGTCATAATGGCATTACTCTGGAAGTGAGGTATCCCTTTCTGTGAAATTTTTAACAATGGGAAGTTTTGAACATCTCAGATGATTTGAAAAGAACTTAGACATGAGTAATGTGAATAATGAAGGAGCTGGAAGAACTGATTAATGAGAGAAGATGAAAAGATTTTTAACATGGATAGCTTGGCTAAGTAGAGAACATAGATCCTTTGATTAATAACTATGCATTCTTGAAGGGCTTAAATGCTAAGAAAAAAATCAGTAAGTTTTGGGTGTGGAAACAAGAATAATGAAATCAATTAAGTACAAGAAAATCAGTTGAATATAAAATGTAAAACATCTATTTCTGATTTTTTCTCTGATGTATCTCTTGAAGTATTTTCAATGTTAAATATTTTCTAGTAAAATTGATAACTTCTTAAAATTTTCAATCTTAAAAAGAAAATCAAAAGTATGAAAAACACCAAATGTATTTTAAAAGGATACATCTGGGGGGCTGGGGTTGTAGCTCAGTAGTAGAGCATGAGGTTCTGGGTTGAATCCCAGCACCAAAAAAGAAAACACAAACAAACAAATAAAAATAAAACAAAAAGTTTGCATTTTGTTCACAGGGGCAGGTACGAGGGCAAGTAGAGCAATTCCCGGGTCTATGAACTTCAGGACAAACTACCCTAAGTCTAATGCACAATGAGCTACAGAAGTTATTTTAGTTCTTGTCTGAGAAGTTTGTCTCAGGCCTCTGAAAGAGACAGAGGGAGATTAGCAGGGCTTCGACACCCATTGGATTAGGACAGCTTGAATGCACTTTGTTGCCTTTTATGAGACATCTGGCTTCATGCAAAAGTTGGAAAAATCTTTAGATAAAAAATATTAATGAGGGTTACAGTGTACCTCAGTGAGAGAAGGCTTTCTTAGGATGTGGAAGACCCTGTGTTCAATTCCCAGCACCACACACACATACACACACACACACAAATATTGAAATATGTTGGCATGATTATTCTAACTGTTTGATAGATAAATCCAAGGCAGCAACTGATTTGGGATAGGATCTGAGGAAACTGAGGGATTCCAGGCCAGGTAAGATCAGCATAAGAGATATTGGGATGTCAGTCAACCCAGCAAATCCAACGAAACTTGAGGTTCACAGTAGCCACTTAGGGTTTCATTTCAGACAAATGTATAGCCTCAGTTTCCTTTTCTGTAAAATAGAGCAGCTTTTATATGGAATTATATCAAAGATTATGTGTGTAGAGCTCAGCAGACCACTGCTTCATAATAAATGCTCAGTAAGTCTTAGTCGATTATTATTTTTACTAGCCTGTACTTGGACTGAATTCTTCACTACTGTGGTCACACATCTCCTACAGGTGAGGGCCAATGAGGGACCATTATAGGGAGAGACCTGGGAAATAAGATGTTCTCATCAGTTCATGACACAGTGTGGGCTATTTCATATTAGGTATATTATGATAAATCCTCTGAACTTTGTTTAAACTAAGATCTGAATAACCTAATATTTCAAAGTTGTAGTTTTCTGTAGAATTCAGTTTTTTAGTGTTTCATTGTGTGTAATAATGACTTTGCTTATATCTCTTTTTTTTTTTTTACCAAGTCTTAATTTTCTAGTTTTATTTAGATTTCCTGTTACCAATTTTTTAAATTCAAATTTACATTACTACTATGGTTTTATAGTTCCTGATCTCATCATAAGTCACCTCAAATCCTTTGTAGAAAAAGTCAGAATACAAGCAAATAAATGGATTACAAATAGTTGAAAATTATAAAACAAAATTATATATTGTTTAGACATTAAAGCACAGAGGAATACATGTCAATGCAAAAATAGCAAACTAGGGATGCGAATTCTCCCTGGGAAAAAGGAAAGGGAATGTGGAAAGGAAAATCCAGAGCTATCCTGGTAATGTTTTGAATGGATTTAAGGAAATCAGTAAAGCATAGGCTTACATAAATGACACAATATCCACTCTGTATGATCCTGGGAAACTTACTGTAAAGATTGACAAATAAGGACTGGGGCTGGGACTCAGTGGTAGAGTGCTTGCCTCGCATATGTGAAGCACTGGGTTCGATCCTCAGCACCACATAAAAATAAATAAATAAAATAAAGGTATCGTGTCCATCTACCAACTAAAAATAATTTTAAAAAAGATTGACTAATGAGACTTATGATAAATCTGAAGGTGAGGAGAACTCTCAAATGCAGGTGGCTGCTACATTTGTTGTTCGTGACTTGGTTCTCTGTGCTTCAGCTTGTATCTTCTGATAGAGCTAATGTTCCTTGCTGGTATGAATATTGTCTGTCATTATTTTATTTTCTGGGAACTCTTTGTACATACAGGGTTCTGTTAACAGCTTTGACATCAAAAAGTTCTTAACACCAAATGCTTTACAAGCACCAGCTAATCCAATCACTATTTCAATTTCATTATTCTTTCCTCCCTAAATCTTTGTAGATTCTATACTCAAAATCAGAACAGAATCAAACTAAATTGAACATCCATCCTGTCCAGGAAGGATACTCCAACAGCAATGTCAAGGGATGAATTTTTAGGCATAGGACTTGGCTGAGTTGTCCTGCCTGGGTTAATTGTTCTAACAGCTTGTTCTGAGTAAGGAAGGTCTAGGAAAGAAAAAATTGGAGCTGGAAATTGGAAAATAAGGATCCTGAGTGAAGCTGATATAAAATAGGAAAAGCCATCAGGAGCACAAGATGGAGTCTGTTAGCTGCTCATTTTAATACATAGGTAAGGAATTAAGTTTGGCAAACCAATAAACATCAGATATGTGAGTGAGGTGGAGATAGTGAATAAGGAAACTGAGGCTGAGAGCAGAAGATACATATTCACAGCTACACAGTAATTGGCAGAGCTGGCCTCAAATCTGGGTCTGCTGTACATAAGAGATCCTGTCCTTAACCTCTATGATAGGAATTTATGTAAAATTTTATAGTTACTTGCTCTACTGTGCCAATATGAAAATTCTTTCACTTGTCCATAAAAACGCAATTTCTATTCCAAGCCCCAATGTATCCAATGCTGATATTTTAATTTAGTCATTACCAGAGACTCAGTCACATTTGTCTGTGGTCTGTCATTTCAGGTTTGGAGTTGTTTGGACTTGTCTTTTCCCAGGAATTAATGCCACACTCAGAGGCCATGCATATGATGCAGGAGAGATGTTTATTTCATGATGTGGATTTGTCCTGGTGACTTGCTGCTCTCCATTCATTCGACCCTCAAGCTGTTCTCCACCAGAATGATATTTGGGTATTGGCATTTTACCAGCATTCTCAGCTGCAACCCTACTGGACAGGCCCTCTTGCTGCCTCTGTGGGAGCGCTCCTGCTGCAAATCCCTGCAGCCCTCCAGCACTCTGTCCTTTAGCCAACTGCTCTGCCCAGTCTGGGGGACTCCAACACCTTTGGATGCTTTCTAATTACTTTCGGAGCTGAAGAAGCCTCTTGTGTTGTCCCCAGGTTTCTTCTTTTCTACCCTATGATGGTTACATCCCATTGGTCGCGGCCAATGGCATTTCAAAGACTTCACCTGAAAATCAATACCCAGGTCCTACCAACCCTGGATCCAAACTCAGACCTGAAGTTATTTTTGGTTCCCCATGGTGTCTGAGCCTGAACCTCCCCGCCTCTCTCAAAAATGGTTGACTTTGATGGTTTGTATCTATTTTTTCTCTGAGATCTTTTACCTTTTAGCTCACAACATTCTCTATTCAGACTGGTGTAGGGGTGGAGAACAGAATCAGACGGATGACATCTGCTTCCTAAGCCTTCCATTTTATTTGTGGATCTCATAGTCTTGTACCTCCTTGTCTAGTTATTTCTTTATGAAACTCCTCCTAGAGCCAAACAACCTCTGGGCTCCCAGCTTAAGTGGAGGAGGTTCACTTCTTAGAGGGACTGGAGGGAACAAGTTAGTGCTTGCACACCATTCGCCAATTTAAGAAATAATTACACCTTGTTAGAGGCATTCTTCTGGGGGGAAATCCCAAGGATCTGTAATGTTTGGTAGGAGTCTCTGGTGTTGAAAATTTGCCTCAATACTTAAGATACCATAAGTTCAGCAAAAGTTACTTAATTTGCTCTTCTGCTATTACTTCAGGAACCCTGACATTTAAGGCATATGAAAGGGAATAATTACATAAGTTATAAAATTAACAAGTACTGTGGCAGTTGTGAAATACCTGAGCCAAGTTGATCTTACTGCGGGTGTTGGAAATTCAAGGGTAAGAAATATCTGGCATTGACAGGGGATGCTGATTATGTGGGCTTGTGTAACTTACACTATCAGCATCCTGGATGCACAAGAAAAGTCCCTGTCATGACAATCCTCAAGGAATTGTTCGGATTCTTTCACTCACGTTAAAATGGTTTTATCCTTGATTCTTTCCTCATCTCCATTTTGAAGCAGAAACCAAATTCTGTCTCCAAATATTTGTCCTGATTTTTCCATCCCCCTTACTACTATAGTTCAGACCCTAATCCTCTCTTGCCTAGGATAGTAACAGAGGCATCTGACCCTTCCTACCTCTCTCAGTTCATCCTTACTCTCACCAGGTATTCTTTATAAAACAAACAAACAAACAAACAAAAACACCTGTTATTCACTGCCTCCTGTAGAAGTTATGATACATCTCTACCAAAATCAGATACCAATCTGCAAGGTGTCCAAGGCATTTTCCCTGCTTATGAAACCTATGTTGGCAGGCACATGTGTTCATTCATTTACTCATTTAATAGCTGTTTATTGAATATTTCATACAAATATAAGTGGGCACAGTTCTAGTCCAGATAGGTGTGGGGGCATGATTGAGGGTTGACCGACAGGAGAAAAACAGGGAAAGAAAACTATTATACATGCTCTAATGGGAATATGCAAAAGATACAGTTGGAATTATTGACCAAGTCCTTCCAGGAAAGTTGGGTAGGCTTATTATTCACTTTCCTTTTCCATTTTTCCCTTTCAGTCAGCTGTTCCACAGCTGCTCTTTCCCCTCTGTTAGATTATGAGCGCCTCTTTCTTTGTATTCACAGGGTTGCTGAACACAGTACTCAGCACATGGTAGCATACAATGACCCTTAGGAAAATCAGGATATTTTACTGAATTCTGCCTGAAATAAGCTAAAGTTTAGATTTATATTTGCTATTGAGGGATATTCATTGTAATAAATAACATTTATTAGTGACAAATAATATGCTTATAATTATTCCTCAGACACCCTTGGATTTTGCCTATTTTTGTTTAGCCACCAGTGGAAGCCATGTATAATTTGCTCACTCATCATCCACACCCAAGACTTCCTATGTAGGATTTTTAAGAAATGGATTCTGATGTTCATAGAAGGGGATGCTACCTGATGATAAGAAAAAATTTATGATAATGAGCTAATGTTGTGACAAAAACATGAAGGAGCTGAGGGAAGATGTAAGACTGGTCATAGAAATTCTCATGGGGAAGGTAAACTTCAAGTCTGATTTCTAATGAAAGAACCGGTGGAGACTGATGGAAGCAAGGAGAGGCAATCCAGGGAGCAAGGGCGAGGACTGGTTACTTCTAGATAGGAGAACATTTAGCTTTAAAAAATTCTTGGGTCGGATGCAGTGGCCTGTAATCCCAGCGGCTCAGAAGGCTGAGGCAGGAAGATTGCAAATTCGAAGTCAGCCTCAGCAATTTAGGGAGGTCCTAAGCAACTTAACAAGACTCTGTCTCTAAATAAAATATTAAAAGGGCTGGGCATGCAGCTCAGCGCTTTAGTACCCCTGGGTTCAATCCCTGATACAAAAAACAAAACAAAACAAAACAAAAACTAGGTATGTTGCTTACATTTATTTTGTAAAGATTCTATTTTGTGATTATAAAACACTTGCTCCACAGGTTCTTGATTGCCTGGATTCATGAGGAAGTTTTTTTTTAAAAAAAAAAAACAAAAAATTTGAAGTCAAGATAGAATCATGTGATGCTTTCATGAGATTAGTTTTAAATAATAACATGTCTTACTTTGAAGCAGAGTTTTAATATAAGATGATGAATTAGACAGCTTTTTGTTGCTATAACAAAATACCTGTGACAGGATACTCAGTAATAAAAGAAGTTTATTCAACTCGTGGTTTTTGAAGTTTAAGCACATGATGCCTGCATTGACTCTGCTCTCTCTTGGCTGCATCCCATCATGGTGAATGGTGTGGCCAGAATGCAAGCAGGAGCGCATGATCACACTTATGGACAGAAAACAGACAGGCTGGGACCAGGCTCAGCTTTTATAAGAACCACCAAGGGGTCTCATGAGAATCACCTTAATCCCTTCCCAAGGGCAATGCCCTCAACGAGCCTAAGAACCTCCCAGTAGATCCTGACTCTCCCACATCATCACATTGGATTCCAGCCCCCACATATGAACCTTGGGGGACAAACCACACCCCAACCATAGCAGATGATATAGTGGACTATCATTAGTGTCTGTCCATCTGCTCTTCTTGATTCTAGAATAGCTTCCCCTTCATTTTAGAAATGTCTCCAATCTCTGCTTGTACTGTGCGTTCCTGGCTTAGAAGTTTCACATCATAGTAACCTACCTGTCTGGGTATAGGGTGGGTGTGGAACCCAAGCTGAGCCAGTGCTTTCTAGAAGAGGTCTTTCCAAAGTAGACTAAGGGAAGAGAAATGATGAGCAAAGCTTTGAGATAGGAAGCAAGGAGCAATAAGCTGACATGTTTCTGACTGAAGTTGACATGCTTCTGAGTGAAGAAAGCTAGACCTCAAGAGGGAAGCAGACCTGAGAGACTGGTAAGCATCCTAGTAATGTTCCAGTTTCCACCCCTGTTTTCTCTAAATCTAACTGAAGCCTGGTACTCTCTGCAGAGGGCTTGTTGGCCAAATAATTCTCCTTTGGGTCACCAATATTAAGTTAGGTTTCTAGAGTTTGCAGCAGAAACTAGTCTGGTGAATTTAATGACTCAAGGTCCACAGAATAATTATGCTATTATGAGGAGGCTCTAATGAGAGCAAACCAATTTTCACTTTCCATTATTATCAATATTCTAACTCAAGAGTGCTCAAACGATTTTAAAATAACCTGGTTTAAAACATCACTCTTCTTCAACCCCTGGTAGTGGAGGGTCATTAAGAGTTGTCTTCTCCTTTTGGTGACCAAATCTTATTCCACTGTGTATATATATTCTTTACCCATGCATTCATCAATGGACATCTTGGTTGATTCCATTTCTAGGCTAGTGTGAATAGTGCTGCAATGAACATGGGAGTGTAGGTATCTCTCTGATATATTGATTTCATTTTCTTTGGATATACACCCACTAGTGGGATTGCTGGATTGTATGGTAGTTCTAGTTTCCAATTTTTTAAAAAAAACCCTCTGTGCTCTTTTCCATGATAGCTGTACTAATTTAGTTTCCCACCAACAGTTTCAGGGCTTCCTGTTCTCCACATCCTCACCAACTATGTGAAGTAATGCATAAGTTAATTAGCCAGATAAAGCATTCCACAATGTGTATGTGCTTCAAATTGTCATGTTGTGCATGACAAACGTATACTTTCATTGGTCAGTTAAAAAAAAAAAAAAAAAGAAGAGTTGTCTTCTTCCACTGGGTCTGAATATTAGCTTTCTCAGTGTGGTGAAAAAGGTATTGGAGTGTTGGGAAGAAAATCTGTTTCCTGGCAACGCAGGGTCCAATAGGCTCTTGTTGCTTTAGGTGCATCTGATATTCTACTGGGGGACAAATGGGCCCCTGCAGTGGCCAGATTGTTTTCATGTTGTATTTGTTTTCTTTTGGAAAAGGTTGAGCCCTCTACTTTGTTTTGTGATGTCTAGGGGTACTGTGTTTATGTGGTTTTTGGCAAGTTTGCTTGACCCTGAATTCCTCAAAGTGTCGTTCTCTGAGGCAACAGAATTTGTACTAAAGTTTCTTTTGAAAATGCCGAAAGATTTTTTGGGGGGACCTTGATTGGTTAAGGTATAATTATTTGTTAGAATGAATATGCTATGACTCGAATATTTTGGAGTAGAAGCAAAACATTTAAAAAATTTGGCATTAATAATGCCATGTAAGAAATCTAGATGTCTTCCAATGAGCTCTTAACATCATCTTTGTGCCAAACATTTATTTAGTAGGGATAACATCTTGCCAAGATTTGAAGAGAACAAAATGAATATGATATGATATATATTTATGAAGGATTATAATCCTGTACAGAAGTCAGGACACATATTGGTATATCCAGAATATCCTCAGGCTACGTAGGAAATAAAGTTCACAAACCAGCATATCTGTTCTAGCTTATATCTATGTATATTATACATATATCTATGTATAATTTGGATTCACTATTCCCACCTCTTATTTCTCACAACTCATTCAGGAAGCTTTGAGGGAGTGAACAGCATAGACTTTGCATTTTTTGTCTATTAAGTGGAGTCCAGGGGTCTCAGCATGCCTTTCTGGGGCAGGTCTTCTGGCTACCTTGAGAGACTAACATGTTCCCTCTCTTGCTTTTGAATCTTCATGGATATCTCTTGACAACACTGGTCTGTAACACTGTCCTCCTTCTTCTTTGCTTGTAGATCAGTCTGACTTCCCAATCAGGTTACTGTGATCTTCTCCCTTCTTAGGTCTCGTGGATGCCTCCCTGCTGGATGTCTGCCTTGCTCAAGAGAGGAAAATGTTGCTTGTGCCCATTTGCTGCCATGGTTTATTGCCTGGGCTAAAAAGAAGCATCACTTTTTATCCTCTGTGTTGTACAGAGATCTTAATGAAGCAGCATTTTAAATTATTTATAAACTCCAAGTCTCGCTAGGTGCTGCTAGTTATTGAGTAGGAGTGTGATATGGGCCAGGGGACAATAGGAACAACACACCTCACCTTGAAACTACTTCTTCATTTCTATGCTGATTCACTTGGCTTGGATTAATCTCTGTTAACAATCAATTATTTTCATAAGATGCATCTTTGCCATCAGACCTCCTGATATTTCACCTTAACTACCCTCTGCATAATATTTATTTAATGAAAATACGTAGAGTACCATTGCCTGTTGGTTACTGTACTAGGCCTTGGGGATAGTGTTTGAAGAAGCAGTCTCAGTTTTTGTCACCTTGTGTCTTAGTAAGAGAGATGACAGCCCCCAAATGTTTGAATATTCCATGGATGAACAGCTTACATTGGCTTCTAACCCCTGCTGCACAACAGATGAACAACAGAAGGTTGTAGTTGTTAAATGCCAAGGAAAGAAGCACCCTAGGATTTAGGGAGCAGTGAATTGCTGGAAAGACTGGACTAAGCTCTGTGAAAGTGTGGGGAATGAGTTGAGAATTGAGGAGATGGGAAGACTAGATGACTGGGAATGAACAGGAGTGGCCCTCCAAGAGAATGCCCATGGCAGGTCCAAGGAGACAGAGGCACACCAGGAGATGGCTCAGGAAATGTGGAGTCATACTGACCTGGATTCAAAACTCAGTTTGATGACTTAGACGGATGCACAACCTTGGGTTGGTTCATTCAATGCTTTGAGCCTCGGTTTCCTAATCTGTGAAAGGAAGATATCAAGACCTACCTCATGCGTCTTCAGAAGGACCATATAAGTACAAGAGTACATAAATGTAGTTAAAGCACAAAGATAGTGTTTGGCACATGTGCTCAAAAACTGGTAGATACTGGCAGTTTGGTTGGAGCAGATGCATGTAGGGTGAAGGAAGTACTAATTTTTATGTTTCTTTTTTGGAGTTTACCCATTGCTGTCGAGTGGGTGAAAATGACTGAGGAACACTCTGCTTCATTTCCCACAAGGGGAGAGAAAAAAAAATCAGATGGAAAAATAAATGAGGGAAAAGGACTATTTTCTTGTACTTCTCTCAACCTCTCATCAGATGTGTTGAGCACTTGAATCATTCAGGCTGTTTCTGTTTGTGCACAGGACGTGTCCTGGACCAGCTGGGGAATGAGGGGGTGCTCCTTGTCTCCCTTTGGCCTTTCCTTGCCAAGCAAAGCCAGTGGAGACTCTTGTACATTGTGAGATAATCTGACCATTTCACTGGTATGTCAGAACATGAAGTTGAGTTATTTCAATTTAAAAAGCTATTAAACAGAGCTCTTAGGTTTTTCCTTCCTCTCATAAAATGTCAGGTTCTAAACACTGAGCTTTATTTTCTCCAATTTTGTCTTGTCATTTATTTGTGGCGAAATAAACTTTACTGATTCAACTTGCTCAGTCCTACTGTTGGCTTCTAATCTGTTCCCTTCCTATTAATTTAGATTCAAATTCAATTGGAGCACTTTATGAACTGCAGTTTCAGGATGAACATACTATTTCATATTGAAAGGACTAAACAGTTCAACACAGTTCTCTTTCATTTCGACAGGCTTCAAACAAGTCTTTGTTGAAATCTCACCTGAGTTGCTGTTGGAGCCACAATAAAGCAAAATTAGCCAAATCAGAAATAATATGTCTGACTGTTTAGTTTTCAGTGTCTTTTGGCTAAAAGAATGCAAACTCATCCCAGAAAAATCTGAGAGAGAAAAGCAGAGAATTATCAGAGCAGGACATTGACTAGTTGCAACAAAAACAAGGAAACCCAGGAAGAAAGTGAGTGCATTCTGTAAAAACAAAAGAATATAAACGAAAACTAGGAAAACAATCATTCAGGGTAAGTGGACATTCTTCAAATAAGACAAATTGCTCGTGATTGTTGAAAGGAGAATGGTACACAACTATTGGGTGGAAATTCAGTCAGCTTGTCTCTACTGAATGAGATAGAAGTCATGGGGCCCAAGGGATACACACCCTAGGAGGAAGAATCAAGTGGAATGATAAATTCCATTCCAGTGACTTTCTTTCATTTTGAATTACTGGCAGATTGAACTGCTCAGATAATGATTTAATTAAGCAAGGCATCAATGAATTTTTTATTCCTTGCTCTTTTTATTCCTAAAATGGCTTAGCCTTTTTCCTATCGTTGAACACCTGAGCACCATTGTATTATCGTTAATTGATTAAGTGTCTCACTCTAGCTTGCCAGAGAGAACTTTGAGGGTATGGATCATGTCCTGTGCATCATTAAGTCTTCCGTGCCTGGCCCAAGACAGGGCACAAATCAGTGCTCTGCAAAAGTTGTGACAGGAACAGTTGAGTGTTCCTTTTGCTTTGCTAAACATGCTTGAGGTCCATTTCTTTGTGTGTTCTTTAGACAGGTTGTTTATTCATTTACTTTCTCTGGAGTAGTGCATTACCTCTGATATCCAAGAAACAGTTAAAAAAATAATAAGGAAATGCAAAGCTGCAGGACTTCAATTCCCAAAAGGGTTTTCCTGCTAACACAAAGTATTTCATGTGTATGATGAGCAAACCCAAATCAGTCTGGCACCATGGTGACAATAATTGACAGGCTAACAAGCTGAGCTTTGCTTGATGAATCACAGAGGGCTGGGTGTGTTTTTCATACCCTGCCAGTTTTGAGTTTCTGCCTGACAGCTGTCTGTCAGACTGCAACAAGGAATATGGACCTCTGGGAAACCCAATGATGCTCCCTGTATGTGCAATTGGGTGTGAAAATTGGCCTTACTTTCACTACTACACAATCTTCTACTCTGGACTTAGAATCTAAGATATTTCATTATCCCAATTTGCTGGAAAGGTAGATTTCTGGGATTTAGAGTCACTTGCAGTGGCAGAAACTAGATTGTTCTTATATTCTAGTTGCATGGAGACAGCCTACTCAAAAGGATATAGATCTGAGGATCAGAGAAATGTTTTAGGTGGGTAGAAGTTCATGATCTTTTGTCAATAAGAAGTACATATCACACTTGTTTCACGGAATTTTTGTGAGATTGGAGGTGATGTGCCTGGAGTTCTTGGCACAATCACTTTGTCTATATCTGACTCTTAGAGTCCCTGCCCACATTGACACACTATCCTTTCACTGAAACACCCTTTAGCTGCTTCACTATGGGAAATCAGCAGTTGGTTTGCAGATATGGTGATGGAAAAATCAATTCTCTAATCATCTGCCCATAAAAAATGATAGCATTGGCTATTCCGTCTCTGGTGAATATTTCTTCTCCTAATTAGTGCTGAAACATCTTTATCCCCAGGTGCAGTGTTAAAAGTCTTTTTTGTGTCATCTTCAGGATGTAAGTTCCAAATTTATAGTTTTATATAAAAGGAAGGAATCTTCTTACTAGTTTTAGAGAAATATTAGAAACCTAAATTAGTAAAGCACTTCTTAGTGTACAAAGCTCTTTTAACATCCTGAAACAAACATTAGTTTCTTCATCTGTAGAATGGTAATAATTATCCTTAGCTACTAGGGCTTTTAAAACAAGCACATGTGTGGTTTGGGGTTTGGTTCTCCATCTCCAGGTGGGACACTGAGGTTCAGAGAATGCATGTAACACAAGTGGTTGTCCCCACAAAGAAAGAAGTTAAGCCCTGTTCTCTCTAATGAGAGAGACAGAACCCATTTGTTCTGTAGCTTTACTACTGAGCAGGAATTGCCCAGCCATCCAGAGGTCTCACTGATATATGTTTGGGAAATGAATTATGATTTTTTTCTCCGCCTACCTGCTGGTTAACGACCTCACTATAAAATAACTAGGATGTGCAGGCCCAGGAGGCCCTGGTTCAATTCTTGTCTGTAAACTTATAGAGAAGACAGAATTCTTAATCTGGCTCATTAGGGCTAGAGCTGATAAACAAAATCATGCGAATTGTGACAAAGCAAACTACCAATGGCACCACCATCAGTGCTGCTGGAACCTTGGAAGGCTAGTGACAAGTGGCTCTTCCATACCTTGAATATCAAGGTGGCTGTATTTGGGATCAATGTATCCTGAATAAAGGAGCCTAAGGACCATCAGGGTAGTCAGTTTGTGTCCACAAGTGGGACAATTGTACCTACATTTGAATGTTAAATATTGTCTAAAGCAAAAATTCTGCTGATGCTACAAATGATTACCAAAGAAGCATCAAGATACATTTGTGTAGAAAATTTTGCAGAACCCTGGAAAACTCTGCTGAAACATTGATGGAGCAGCAGAATGAGAAAGAGTGGTGCTTGTGTACGTGCATGTCTGTGTACATGTGTGCGTAGGTGTGTGAGCATGGACTCACATGTGTGCACATGTATAGGTGTATGCATCTATGTATGATATTTCTGGTTTGTACCCCTTTAAAAATCCTGCAAATGTTTCAGGGAGAGGATTTTTAATGATCTGTAGGCTTGTCAGGTTTCCTTTGCAAAAACATACATTTCTGGGAACTATAGAAATAGAGATGGAATTTTCCTAGGTTCTTTCAAGGAGAAATGGGTGCCAAGAATTAGGATATAATTAGAATTTGTTAAAGTATATTCTTGGCAACCACCTACTTATAGTGCATTTTATGTTTCCCCCTGATCTCTTTCAAGGTGAGACAATTGACAATTGTTCGCCATCTTTTAGCATTATATAAATATTTCTAAAGAAGCCATGTTTTGTTGATATGATGAGATATGAGATAAAAGTCACTTAATATCTGAAAATCATATTAACTATGTATAGATTTAGGTTTTTTCCCAATGAGTTCACCTAACATACAGATAATGTGGTCATAGAGAAATGAATCAGGTTGTTATTTATGATTGACAATGATTTGTCTTGTCTTTAAAATAACAAGCCTCTCAATTAGGGTGACCTACCTAGAATGTTTGCATAAAAAGCACAAAACACCATTTGCATAAAAAGCTCAAAAAGTCATTACCCAGAGAGTAAAAGACAGAAAGTGAAATATAGGAAACAGAAAAGATATGAGGTACAGAGGATCAGTATTGAGCTTCAGTATTCAATTCATGGAAATTCCAGAAATACAAAAGAATGGCATGTATTTTAAAATGGAAAGGGGACCAGTAAAGGCCCTGTCGAATGAAAAGAAACATCCAGACACATCAACAAGAGCAAGAGAAGTGAGAAAAAGACCCAGAGAGAACAACAAAACATAAAGTAAACCAAAAGGCACATGATCCTCCTTACCAGCATTTTCAGCCTTCTAGGTACTAAGGAATTGTTTGAAATTTAAAATCTGATTGCCTATAAAATGAGATATCAGGTAGGACAAATTAGTGATTAGTTGTCCTTTGTAGACACACAGATAATTTCTCAGAAATCTTACATCCTGGAGCTTTTTCTGAGAATATTCTCCAGAAAAAGCAAATGGGTAAACTAACTAAAAATCTAAAGAAGTGGGAACAAGGAATCAGCAGAAGTAACTCAGGGACTCAGTGAAAATAAAGTGTAATTCTATGATAGTGAGTTTGGAGATTGACTCTGGGACTTCCACCCCTAAAGGTCAGCAGAATATATTTCTGCTCTTAATGTGGGGAAGAGGAAGTTGGGAAGTGAATGTTGCTTGATCTTTAGGGATGCCATCAGCTCTGTGTTTAGTCAATTGTATACTGAATAAATTGTACTATCTGTCTTAACTCTCGTGTGCTTTGTGAAAGCACAGTACACACTAATTGACAGATTACTTTTTCATTTACCATACAATAATGCAATCCTACATTTTATGTGATTGCATTTTTCAAAATCACTGAGTAATGATGTATTTTACTGTGCATACCACAAAAACCATGTGCAGTAGAGAAACAAAGGTCTGAATTGGTCCAGAAAACTTATCCCGCCATCCTTCTTCAAGTACAACTTTGACTTGGCTTCCAGAGCACTTTGCTTTCTAGATGGCCCTCTTACCTCATGGCCTTCTTTCTTAGTCTTTTTTGCTGGGTTCTCTTATCGTCCCATCCTCCAAATGTTGGAGCACCCAGAACTTGATCCTTAGATCCCTTCTCTCTGTACTCATCACACTTATCCTGATTTCATCCAATTGCACAACTTTTAAATACCATCTCAATACCATTTAATCCAATGTTAATATCTTATTCCATAATTCTCCCCAAACTCCAGGCTCATTTTTCTAACTCACTGCCCCTTCTGTTTGGTGGGCTTATCAGAGAGTACCTGCCTGACATATCCAACGCTTAACTCCAAAACTTTCCAGTAAATGGCAGCTTTACTCATCAAGGCTCAAAATGTACAGTCTTCCTAGACTCTTTCTTCCACTTCCCACATTTAATTCCTCAGCAAGTCTTGTTTCTACTCTTAAAAACGATCCAGAATCCACTGTTTTGTTTTGTTTTTTTAATGTTCTATTTTTATCTTTTGCGGTGCTGGGGATGGACATGCGAGGCCAGTGCTTTACCACTAAGCTATACACTAAGCCCCCTGTTTCTTACACCTCCACTGCTTTCACTCATCTGCCTGGATCATTACAGCATGGGTGTTACCCTGCTTTAGCCTTTGCTTCCTGTGGTCTATTCACAAGGCAACAGCCAGAGGGATTCTGTTAAAATGTAACCAATCACGTCACTCCTGAGTTTAAAACTTTCTGCTGGCTTCCTGACACAAAGGCAAAACCTTCCCAGAGTGGGACAACACTTTCTGTGATCACTTGCCCTGACTTTCTCCATTTCCTCTCTGGTTCCTGTTCTCTCCACTCTCTCTCTTCCATCCACACCACTCTGGGGATGCCTCGTTTTTCTTTACACAAGCCAGGTAGACATGCTCCAGGCCCTGAGCTTTTCTATTTCTTGTCTGGAACAGCCTGGCCCTGAGTATATTACTTCCCTCCCTCCTTCCTGTTCTTGGGAAATATCACCTCCTTGGTGAGGCCTTCCTTGATTGCCAGTCTGACTTTTCACTGCATTTGTAATTTGTTATCTTTATACAAATCACCACTTGAATTACTGCTGGATTTGTTTATCTGCTCATTGTCTTTTTCTCTTCAAACAGGAATGTAGCTTCCCCAAAGCCAGATGCTTCTGTTTGTAGCGGTATTTCAAGTCCTAGAATGATGCCTGACACCTAATAAGGTGTTCAGTAAATATCTCTGGAACAAATTACTGGGTACATAGATAAGGCCCAAGTAAAATGTTTTCAAGATGAATGGAATAGATTTAAAAAGGTAGCTAAAACAAAGAACTGAAAGACACTAGAAATATGACATTTTTTGGCACTGGAGATTGAACCCTGGGGCACTTTACCACTGAGCTACATCTCTAGGTTTTTTGTTTGTTTGTTTGTTTGTTTTGTTTTTTTAATTTTTTATTTAGCTACAGGGTTTCACCAAGTTGCTGTGGCTGACCTCAAGCTTGTGATCCGCCTGCCTCAGCCTCTCTATTTGCTGGAATTACAGGTGGGCACCAACACACCCAGCTTGAAATAAGATTAAGAAGATGATTTCTTCTCTCAATATTAAATAGCATTTAATTATATTTACCCTATTAAAATGAACATCCTTACATATAGTGTAAAGAAATATGGAAAATAGAGTTGTGCTTAGTGATGAGAAAGCATTGTCATGACATATCAATAGAATTGAGCTGGGTGTGGTGGCGCACACCTATAATCCCAGCAATTCAGGAGGCTGAGGCAGGAGAATCATGAGTTCAAAGTCATCCCCAGCAAAAGAGAGATGCTGAGCAACTCAGTGAGACCCTGTCTCTAAATAAACCACAAAAAAAGAGGGCTAGGGATGTGCCTCAGTGGTCAAGTGCCCCTGAGGCCAAAATCAATAAAATTGAAGGTAATTTTATGTGGGCCAGGGTTTAGCTGATTGCAAATTTTTAAAAGCCACAAACTTAAGGAATTTTTTTTCTGTGAACAGTACTTTTACCTTACTGAGAAGTGATTAGCTCACTGGATTGAGTCTCCCAGGAAGAGGAGCTTCAGCACCACCTGGAAACTTGTTAGAAATACAGATGATCAGATCCCACTCCAACGTGCTGGCGCAGAAGCTCTGGGGACTTCTCATGTGCATTTCTGGGAAACACACACACCTCATCATCATCATCATCATCATCATCATCATCATCATCACCCCCCCCCCCACCACCACCACCATCATCTTGTCAGGTAAGATTCACTGCCCATTATACCTTATTTGCATTCACTAGCCATTGTCTTCTGTTCTTATACAAAGTAGCACTTTCCCCATCTTAAAACACCAAACAAAATTCTTGAAAACCCTCTCTTAAATTCCCTTTCCCTCTGATCACTGCTCCATTTTTTACCTTCCTTTGACAGCAGAACTCAAAATAATTCTATAAAAGCAAACTTTGTCTTTGTTTTGAACCCACTAAATCAAGCTTTTCCTGATATCACTCTACTAAGACTGCCCTTGCCAAGGTCACTTGACTTTGCCAAATCCATCACACCCTGTTCACTCCTCACCTTCCTTGACCTGTCGGGAGCATCTGACCATTTATCACACTTCCTTCCCTAAAATACTTTCTTTACCTGACTCCAAGTCGGCACCTTTTCTTGATTTTCCAAATTGGGCTCTTTTACTAGAATCTTTTCTTATATTCAAGTTCTGAACGTGTCCCTCTTCTATCTATGCCCATTCCTGCATGATTTTTATCTAGTACCATGGTGTTAAATACCACCTATATGATGAAGATGCCCACATTTTTTCTGTAGACCCACCTGGTACCCTAAATTCTAACTTCCAAACCTAGAGCCAAATGCCTACTTACCAAATCTTTGTTGATGATTACTAGGTGTCTTGAAAGAACATGTCCAAACATGCCCTCCTAGACCTCCTTCTTCATAGTTTTTCTATTTCAGTCAATGGAACCTCATCCTTTCATTGCATAGACCCAGCACCTTGAATTGTCTTTCATTACTTTTTCTTTCCTGTACCACCTCCAAGCTGACGTCACACCCTGTTGGCTCTACCTTCAAAATATATTCAGGATCTGACCACTTAACACCCCCTTTACGGCCACTATTAGGTAGGTTAGTTAGCCATGAACAGGTGAACGGAGGGAAAGGACAATGACAGACAGATATTAGGCCAGTGCACCAAGATAAATCCAGGAGTCATGAAACTGAAACAGCAGAAAACTTATCTAAGGCAAGCATTTGGGAATGAGAGCTGGAAAGCCCCACCTTCCCCAAGCTGTAGAAAATTATAACCCCATGAGGAAATTATCACTTAAAATGCTGAGGACCTGGGCTGGGGATATAGCTCAGTTGGTAGAGTGCTTGCCTTGCAAGCACAAGGTCCTGGGTTCAATCCCCAGCATCACCACCAAAAAAAAAAAAAAAAATGCTGGGGACCCTAACTGAAACAGATAAGCATCAGAGAAGTGGGGTCTGGTACATCAAGACTGCCCCCCAGCTATAGTTAGTTATAATCCTTCACTATGTTTTCCAGAAAATGTCACCATCATCTCTTATCACCTAGTTGCTAGAACCTTCCCTTATTGCCAAAACTATGTCATAACTACCCAATCCCCATGTCAATCAGAATATCAAGATCCTTACAAAGAAAACTTGTTGAAGGCTATCCAAAGGGTGACAAGCCAATTAAGAGGGCCAGGGAAATTGAGGCAAGAACAAGGGAATCAATTTCCCTAAAAACTTCAACCCTGTGAGCACCATATTGTCCTTTTTTAGAGGCAGTCCCTGCAACTCTTATGTAGAGGGAAAACGAGGGTCAGGACACTGAGATCTGGAAGGAACACTTTATTAGTGGCACCTTGGCCCAGAAGGATATTTCCCAAAGTCTGCTCACTGAGCACAGCAGGGTGTTTATTTTCATACGTAAGCAAGTTTTGGGTACATCCAGGCAAGGCAGTTGGTGCAATTCTATTGGAGGGTGCATTCCACATTCTTTTTATGGGTACAAGGTTGTCAACAGACTAGAGACTCTACAGCTTAGGGATTTTTATGGCCGAAAGCCTAAAGGGGGATTGTTCTGTCCCATTGCTTTGTTTCCTGCTTCTAATACTGTGGTTATCTGTAAGGTACCTGTTAGCCACTGTAAGCCCCCATGGGTAAATATCAGTATGCGGAACTGCTATGTGACAGTGTGCAAAACCACAGCATGTCAGCTCTTAAACAGCTAAAGTTCCCATTCTGCTCTGCCCCACCTATGCTGTATGTAACCCCCATTTCTCATTCTATCAAGTTTTTGCTTACTACTCTGTTTTTCTTGAATTCTTTCCAGTGAAGTCATAAGAACCAGAACCCAAAGATTGCCTCAGCTCAGCCTGGCAGACCACCTTGGTCCAAGGCAGCATCACTCCTGCTTCCTCTCTTGTCTCATAGAGTTCATTCTCAGCACAGCTCTGGACTGGTCCTGCTGCCCTGAGTCAGATCTCATTGTCCCTGCACTCAGTTCTTTTTAGTGATTCCCCCTTTAACTCAGAGCGCCTGACAGAGCCTTTCCTGATCAGCTCTCAGTGGTCTTTTAGATCTAAATCGCTGCCCACTCCTGCTCAGTTGCCACATTACCCTCATTGCCATTTTCTTAAACACCCCAGGCACATGTCCACCTCAGGTACCTGGCTCTGCACTTGCTGCTTCTTTGCCTGGACTTTCCCTCTGGGTATCCATTGGCTCTTTTCCTCGTGTCCTCTAAGTCATTTCTCCAGAGTCACAATTCTGCTGATACCTCATCTAACATTTTAATTCTCTCTGCTGTAGTTTCATTCTCCTTTTCATTTTAAAAAAAAATTTTGTCTTTTATAATACAGCACTTTATTACATATGGTCTAGTGTATTTATTTGTATTATGTGTTGTCTTTCTTATGCTGTAGAACCTGAACTTCATGGAGGTAGAAGGTATGTGTTTCTTTTGCTCCCCTCTAGCATTTATTGCAGTGCCTGGCATGTGGTAAGCATTTCAAATGTATTTATTAAAAACGAAAAAAATGAGATTTTATTGTTAAAAAGTATTTGCACTCATTCATAGGTCTAAGGGATAATATATAACTCTCCTGTACTTTTAATAGAGAAGAATTTAGGTCCTTTTGTTACAACTTGATTAAGCCTATCCCTGCCACTTGATAGTTACCAATATGAGGACTGGAATTGGGTCTGTTCTGCTCACACTTGTCCAGGTGAAAAGAAGCAAAGCACTTGTTTGGGACATGAAATTTAATTAGGGTGAGAGGTGGGGGTGGGGATACAGAAACCCAAAAGACAATATGAATAAAATCTCTTAATGAAATACCTCTAAAAAATCAAAATTAATGCAAAAATCTTGATGAACTACATATCAAAATTTTAAATAAAGATATAGTATTACCAATTTCCTTTCATCTCAGTTTCGAATATGGCTCTATTTGGTGTTGATGGAATCTATGGGCACTATTGAGTGACTGAATGAAGGAAGGGTAGCAAAGGTATGGTGTTTGTTTTGCTTCTTCATGGAGGACTAGAGCAACCAATACTTCCTGTGGGCCAGTCACTGATCAAAGTGCTTTATACACATTCTGAAAATTCTATCAACAGTTATTAGCATCTCCATTTTACAGATGCAGAAATTGAGGTCCAGAGGATAAACAAACCCTCATGTATTGTTTTGCTAGTAGGCATCAGAGCTGGGCTTGACAGTTACTTTGTCTGATCTGGTGTGGATAGGAAGGAAGTCTGAAGGATCTGCAAGGCACCAGGAGACATTCCAGAATAAGGGAATCGGAGCAAATTCCTTTTACTATTACAGAGCAAGTTCACACGGACATCAAAATAAATCATGAAAACATAGGAGAAAACAGATGTTACCATCCAAACACTAGGCTGGAGAAACTAATGTGGAATTATTTTATGAAGCATGTTAAACATATGGAACAAGTTACAAAGCTGGGTTATTATAGTTCTTTTTTTTTATCATTGGCTTCAAGAATCAGGGTGTAGTATAGGAGAAAGGAAAATGCAGGAAAGAAATTGTCCTGTGCTCTGTAATAGTAGACAGAGGTCACTCTGATAGGTTTTTTTTTTTTAATTATTATAAATCTTAGACCACCTTTCCCAAGGAGAATTTATTCATGATATCCTTCTGGGAATGCCAGTGTCCTAGGATATTCCAGATAGCTTTACATATAAATGTTGGATTCACTTGCTAGAGACCACAGGTGGAGATCACTTGCTGGAGATTATTTGCAAGTCTATTCATAGCAAATGCCATTGACCTTAGCCACACTAATTTGGAATTTATGCTACAGAGACTCCATTGAGGTTTATTATCCACTGGAAGGCTTACCACTCAAAGTGTGTAAGCAACTTTTCAGGGAATAACATTAACTTGTTTAATCAAATATTATCTCTACACTCTTTCTAGGAGCATGGCGAAATTTTATTGCATTTCATGAATGCTGGTGATAAATCTGTAAATGTCTTTTGGAAGCATATTAAGCGTTAGCAAATGAGAGAAGGCTTTCCTATTTGAAGTCTATATTTTAAAACAAATTGCAAACCATTTGAGGAGTAAGGTTTGAATTGCAGACCCTCAGGCCAAGAAAAAAAAATCCTTTCCCATCCCCAAAATTTTCCAGAAGAATTTTCAATATGAACTCTGGAGCAGTAGGTCTATACTGCTGAAAGAGAGAGAGAGAGAGAGAGAGAGAGAGAGAGAGAGAGAGAGAGACACAGAGAGAGGGGGCGGGGGAGAAGGAATAGCAAGGTAAGTAAGAATAAGTAAGAAGAACCTATCCTTATTGCCAAATGAAAGTTTATATTCTATTATGACCTCTTTGAAGATAGGTTGAAGAAGTCAGATTTTCTTGACTTCCCATTAACAAGTTCATGAATTTCTGGGACCCATGACGTCCCAGAGGAGACTGACCCTCCCTTTCTTACAGGACCTTGTGAGTGCTTATCCACAGCAACTGTTTGTTCCATGTGTTCTTGAGAAGTGGAAACTCAGCTCTTGTTGACGCTTGGTGTATGCTTGGAATGATCCCTGTCTTAAGTTGCTAAACAGCTCCAGTGGAAATAAAGGAGACATTTTAAAGCAGTGATTTTAAAAGAGAATAGATCCCAAGTGCCATTTTTCAATGCAAGGTGTTAAAGAATTTGGTATCTCTCAACAGAGAGATAGGAGCCAGGGAACACTGGGACAAAACTTCTTTGACATTTCTCTATTAAGAATATGGCTCTGAGAGAAAGCACTGGATTAGTACCAGTGGTTCTGTTAGGCAACATCACAATGAATTAGAGTCTAAAGTTAATCTTAAAGCGGTCTGAAGACATGTGCATGGCAAACTTACTAAAGTCACTCTGCTATAAATTATCTGTGTGACCTTGGCCAGGACATGTCATTTTTCTTGACTTGGTGTTTTGTTTTGTTTTGTTTTGCTCTATAATTCTTTTCTTCCTTATATATAAGATGAAACTAATTAGCTTCTAGATATGATTTCATTCACTTATTCACTGAACAAATAAATGTGTACTGATCATCTAGCTTTGTGCCAGGCTATCTATCAGATGCCAATAATGCAGTGTCAAACAAGACCAGACTGGTCTTGGAGTTTAAAGTCTAGTGGGAAAAGAGATATGTTAATCAAAAGCCATGAAAACAAAAGAAAAATTATGAATATAATAATTTCAAAGGGGAGAACTGCTTTGAGCTATGTAAGTATTTAAAAAGGGGAATTGAACTAGTTTACCAGGGGTGTTGTATTTTGTGCAAGGGATAATTTAGAAAAATAAAATGTTTATGACCACATTTCTTTTTTTCCACTCAAAAGTTGTTTTATTGAGTCGCATGGGGAAAATGTTATGTTCTTATTTCATGATAGGGAGAAAAAGATTTTTGTATGAGCTTATATTAGAACTTCTTGTGGGCAGAAACACAGTTTTGTTAGGAAAAGCTAAGCTTTAAAGGCCTGAGTATGGGTGGAACTCCTCTTGTGAGACAGAAAATGGCATTCGTGCATGGAAGGGTTTGGATTTGGAGAACAATGTGCTGAGAAATGGGCAAAATGGCAGATGGAGAGGCAGTGTCACAAATGCCCCATTAAGATTCCTTGAATCTAAACCTAGGGAACTCCCACACATCAAGGCTAAAAGGTTGGGGGCTGGAGTTCCTATGAATTATTACAATATGATATTGGATATAAGGTTAAGTTCAATAAAATTTCTCTGGGGCTAGTGGGTTGGGTTCAGCAAATATCTGAGTTATACTATAATTTAAATTATATGCTACATTAAGTAGAAGATCACTGAGGAGAAAATTGGTCTTGCTTTTTTAACAACTAAAATGGTATCCAGTGTCTCTGATGACTGTTCAAATGCTCTTATTCTCATCTCAATGTGGCCTTCAGTGCCACCTACAAAGATAGCATCTTCTCTTTTGTGCACACTTCTTTCCACAGCCACCGTGGGAACAGATGGATAAATGCCTCCCCAGGTGATCCTCAGGTAGACACTCCAAGAGACATGAATATACTTTCCATAGAGACCCCAGCATGACCAAGTCCTAATTGCCCACAGCAGTGCCTTTGAAAATTAGCTTTTCCCTCTTCCTTGATTCTTCTCATTCTCTCTCTCTCCCACTCCTTGAAATGACTACTCAAACTAAGTACCAATATTCAAGTTCTCATCTCAGAATGTGCTTTTGGTTGGGGATGGTGGTGGGGGGAGCCAAAGGATGACAAATTGTAAGAAAATGTGCTTATTTGAAAAGAAGCAGTATGGACACAGCTTTCTATCTTTTCATCCCAGAATTTGTTCAGTACTTTGGAATTCATAAGTCATGTTATTATTGTATTTATCCTTAAAAAATTATTGTGAAAATAAGAATTGTTAGCCCCACTGTGCAGATGGAGAAATTAAGGTTCAAGGTGGGGAAGTGACAAGGGACTTGTGCAATGTCACATGCAAGTAGCCACATGGGGCTAAAATTAGTTGTTCCATTCAATACAACCTTCATGGAATGCCGACTGCATGCCAACCCTGGCTCACCACAGGAACACATTGTTCCTTTCCCCCTGGACACTCTCTCCTTGTTATAGGATCACTTCTCTCCTTGGTCTGCTCTAGGCCTGATCCTAAGGAAGTAGCATGCTAGGTTCCAGTGGCCTCGCCCTGGGAGGACTGGCTGCTAGGACACCAGTGCTTCCTTATTGGTCCAGAGGGCCAGAGACCCAGTCCTTCATCCTGCCCCTCAGGGGTGATATCATCTCAGCCTTTATTGTACTGTTTACTCCTCAGGCCCTGAAGATCCAAGGGCCAACAATTATAAAAAGACACCTCATCAAAAGATTGTCTTGGTGGTTTTTCGCCCTTGAAACAGGGATGTGATTGAAATTAGATGACACGCAGGATTATCTCAGGGTAGGTAGGTCTTGCACGGCTCTTCAGTGTTTTGAAGCATATTGACTCTTAAATAGGCCGCAAATGGATATTAAATTATTCTTCACTCACATGTAGAGAATGAACAAATACAAAATGGTTTGATTTCTGCAAATGATCCATAAACGTCATAAAACTTAAGTAAATGATGTTAAGATGAAAAAAATACTGAATTACCAACCCATGAATTAATATTCATACCCTTTTTAAGAATTGAAAACTAAGAAAGATGAAAATGAGAAGATGTAGGACAAATGCTTCAGGAGCTTATCTGATCATCTACCCAATATTACATAATATAGCACAAACATAAAAAACTGTCAGTGGACATGTATTTTTAAAATTTACTTAAAAATAGGCCTCTGCTAGTTCTGCAACCCAAACAGAACTTTGTTTTCAGGCCCCCACAAGATTTAAGAGTAAAAATATTTTAAGCTACAAGTTATGTCTTTGAGGTAATACTTTCATTTTTACATAATTTTGAGTCTCTGAAATCCTGTCTTCCTAATGGATCAGTGTTCTTGCTGATAACTTCCCAAATTTTAAAGCTGATATTTATTTTACAAAGTTCATATTTATAACTTTGCATAATTTTTTTCTTTCACTAGCAAAAAAGAAAGCAAAATCCTAAAAAGAAGACAAAAGCTCTAGAATTTCTATAGTTCATAATTCTTTATGTTAATATGTCATTTTATAATATCACTGTAGAATGGATTTTTATATAAAAAATAAAGGAAAATAAATGATCACACAAACAAGATGCAATACTCATCTCTATATAACTCTCTATAACTCTAACTATATAACTATACATAATTATATACAACTATATTTATATATCTATAAACTACATATGTAGCCATGCATAGAGAAATATACACACTTTATATATACTCAAATGTCTTAACCTAAGGTCCCTTGAAAACTGAAATGGGGACAAGGCTGAAGAGCTCATGCTCTAGTAGAGGACAATATCCAAGTGACTGGAACGAGGAAACGAAGTACAGAAAAGAGGGAAGCAAATGCAAGACATTGTATTACCAATGGTCACTTCATCAGCTAAGCCTCTACTTTACCAATATGGCACTGTTTGGACAGTGTGGCAAATTTCTGTGCCCAAATAGCCCATCTGGGTGAAGAAGTGATGCAACCTTTATTTACCTGTTCTCTTTCATCTTCTGCTTCCTACAGGCCAAAGTTTGCTTCTGGAAGTTGACATCCCACACTTAAGAATTTGTATCTCCTGGTCCCTCGGCAGCTTTGGGTACACTAGATCCTATTCTATGTGGTATGTTCTTCTAGAATCTACATTTGGAAGTAGTGTGAGAAATCAGTAATTCCAGAAATGTTGTTTGTTTGAGCTCTACTAGCAAATCACGCAGCAGACCCATAGCTAGGTCTTGGGTCCAGTGGCAGAGATGGAGGAAGTTGTTGAGGATCTGGGAAATAGGTGGGACTAAGAGAATATAGACAGGACCAGAAGATGTGCCTGATGCAACACAAATAGATATATCCAGACACAGCAATAGCATCATAACAATATACAAGACATCCTCAAATCTGTGAATTAGAGGAAAAGAGATATGCATAAGCACAAATAGAATAGGATTTATATTATGCTGAGCTTTGACTAGAATGTATTTGCTGAAAACCAATTTAAAGTCTTAAAACAGCAATAAAGACTTATTTAGAAGACCTAACTTAGATAGCTAAAGAAAGCTAAATTTACATGCCCTTGGATTAACCACTGGCAGTAAAATCATACTTTTCTGAAATTGAGAGGATGATTTTCCCTAAAATGCCTAGAATAAGATGCTCGTGAAGATATACCTTCCCAGAGGAGAAAAGATAGATCTCTGGATTTCAAAGAGCTTCCCTCCAGGTTGCCTAAAGAGTAAACAAAAGCGCCAAGGAGATAATAATGCAAGTGGAGAAGCTGAATCAATAAACTTGAAATCCAGAAAACCACAGTGTGGATAATAGTCTTTTGGATAAACAAACCTAAGAATTGCAAGTGCTCAATCTTATGATTTTCTTATAATCTTACTTTTCCTAGACACTATAGGAAGAGATCTATATAGGAAAATGCTTGTAAGCTAGAAATCAATAATTTAAGGGTTCACAATAAAATTTTTAGGTCAATATACTTATAAACAGAAAATTATATCAGACAAAATATTAAAAGTACTCTGATTTCAAGAATAAGGGGCAATTGACTTTGAGATGGAGTTTGCAAGGTCCACAAGAGCTCCAAATCAAGAGTGGAAGAATTCTTTGGGAGAGAGTTGAAACTCTTTAACAGCTAAAAATCCTTCAATTGTGCGTTTGGCAACTCCAGAATGATCCAATCATTTCCGTACTAATTGGTTTTGTTCTGATTGTATATCATATGTTTTAATATGTTGATGTAGGTCCAGAATAAATAAATATAGTCTGTTTCACACAGACAGAGGTTGTCCCGTGGAAATAAACCTCTACACCTGTAGTAATAGATGGGTGGCTTTGGGGGTAAATCATACCTGCAGATGTTTTTCAAAGTCAGGAAATAATCTGAGTCTGATGGCACTTGCCTATAATTGCAGCTACTCTGGAGGTTGAGGCAGGAGGATACCATCTTCAAGGTCAGCCTGAGCAACTTAGCTAGAACCTGTCTCAAAATCAAATTTAAAATGAGTGGGGGATGTAGCTCAGGGGTAGAGCAGCTTTCAGTTCAATTTCTAGTACCATAAAGAAGAAAGGGAAAAAAATCAGAAAATATTGAACAAAATTTCAGTCTTCTTTTTAAAAAATTGAAATCTGTCCATACTAGGACAGATCCACCCATTCCACCCAGCCCTTCAAGGAAACCATTGGCTGCAGGTGAGTGGCCAGTGCCCCCTTAATGTATTATTTTCTAGTTAGCTTATTCTCACCACTCTTGTATAGTGAATTAAATCCTTTTAATCACTCATCTCTTACTGCAATAAGTTTTGTGACTGCTCTTCTACCCAAACAACCATCTTCACTAAAATTACTCCAGAAAGTTGTCACCCAACCCTTCATCTTTTAACATCCTGTTAGCCTTTGTTAGCTTTGGTTCCACCATACTTGGTGGTTTTATTTGGCTACCATTATGTGTTCCTTATTTCTGGTCATGTCTCCAACTCAGCCTCTGACACAAGCACCATATTATGGTGTTTTGCCTGTGCTTTCTTGGGACATTTCCCACCCACTTCAATTTGGGATTTGGCTTCCCTTTGCTTTCTGGCTACTGAAAGCTAATCTCATAGTTCAAGGGACCTGATAATGTCCGAGGCCCATCTAAGTAATTGAATATGACAGGCTTCTTACTTTTAATGTGCTTCTGGCTGATTGGTTGCATGAATGGCTCCAATTTTCCATGCCAATGTTGAAAGTGAGTGCCTTCCTACATTGACTCTGAGCCTGACCTTGTATTTAACTTGGGCCAGTGTGACTTTTACAAATCTACTCAGAGGCTTTAAAATATTCTTGCACATTTCTGCTTCCTCTATTGCCTCTGATTGCCTTTAAATCATCCTCAAGGAAGGCTAAGGACATGTTTGCTCAAGGATTATCAAAGACATGTGCAAGTGAGAGACACAAAGAAGAACTTAACTGGCCTAGCTGAGGCTATGTTGTACCAACCTGCAGTCACTCATCCCATATTAATGAATCCTGCCAAGATCACCAGTATCCTACCCAACATGGAATTTACTGCTTGAATGAGCCCAGATAAGACTAGAATTATCATGCTGACCCATCAAATAGTGAACAGTAATAAATTCCTATTGTTTTGGGCCCCTGAGTTTGAGAGTAGGTATGTTACAGAGCAATGGCTAATTGCTAGTTTCCCGATTAATGAGATTTTAATTGTATTAGTGATATATTTTTCTCATGAGAAATGAGCCCATAAGAAAGAGCTCAAGTAGTTAGACACTTAACAATATGCCAAGAAAATATTCTTATTATATTTGAAGTTGCCCAGAAGCAAAAAACCAGAAAATAATTGAAGGGTTGCTTTGGGATGGATTGTTTTGATTTTGGAGAATATAAATATGTCTCGTCTAAAAATTGAACGTGTTCTGGGGACATTCAAACCCAATGTTTGTGTTATAAGTGGCGTTCCAAACCCATTTCCACATAGGTAAGAGGATCTTGGGTTGGCATGCAGAAAATATTTCCGACAAACCATTGCATTTACTGTTACTTTGAGGTCTCTTTGCAGAAATGTGAGTGGAAATAAGTGCATTAGGGGACCTCAGAAGGTTTGGCAGTGCATTTTAGATGCTTATCTGAGCCACACGAGTTAGGAATCTGGGATGGAAATCTCCTAAGAATAACCATTCTCACGAAATTTCCAACCCCTCTTGTTTTTGGCAGAACTTAAAATTCCGTGGAAATGGCTCATGTCGCAAGACTTCTGTGTGGTGCTGGCCAGCACCAGGAAGGAGAGCAGCCCAGGAAAGGAAAACCAAACCAATGTGGCTGCATGTTTTCACGCCTTTGAAAAGGTTTGGGTTTGGCTCAAACCAGGAAAGAGCACTTGGGGTTTTTATTTTGTGCCAGCTTTTTCAAATACCATTCACCTGACTCATGGAGCTTTGAACATCAGGAGGAAACAAGGGAGTGAATAAATTTTGAATATTCTTGATGTTCAACATACTTTGAACGAGACTCCTTGCTGGGAGAAAGAACATGATACTACTGGGGCAGATGTACTCATACGCCCCTTGCTGGGAGTCAGAGGGGCAATGGGATGTGTTTGGCATCCATTCAGTATGCGCTGGTGCAGGTGATACCAAGATGTACAAGACAAAGTTTTTCCCTTGGATATCTCACACAACCGAGTAGGAGGGATCAAATTTTCTTGTTCTTTCCAAAATTCTGCTGGAATTCTAAAATCCAGTCAATGCATGTGTGTCTCTCCTTTTCACAATAACCTGGCCATTTCACTCATCTTATTATTGAATATGCTGATTCTATTGCCTGGAATGTCCTACCACCTGTTGTCTGTTTGGCAAATTCCAATTTCTACCCCAAACCCAGCTTAAACATCCACCTTAATCTTGCCAAACATAATTAATCACTCCCTCATCTTAGCTACCTCTCCTCTTTGTACATATTTGTATTATGGTATGTAACATACAAAACTGTGTTCCCAGCACAGTGCCTAGGGCACTATAGATGCTTGGTAACTGGAAATGGATTGCGCAATACACCACTATAAAACCTTTTTCCTTTCTGTAACACCTGAGCCCTCAATCAACATTATCTCTCAACCTCATAGTGATCAAACATTTGTCATACCCAGAGTGCTTATTGTCCCAGCAGCTTCCATGCACTTTCTCTGTCCTCCAGGTCACCCTGTCAGCCTTCTCTTGTGCAAATGTAAAAGGTCAACAAATGCTGCTGGCTCAGTACTTTTCCACCAACTGGTGTGATTCTAAGGTGCTAATTTAAAGGGAGCTTAACTCCTGTACTCTAGTACCATTTACAACACTCAGTTACTTAATGGCTAATACTATGGTAATATTTAAAATTGAAGTACAGAAACTCTTTCCCATGAAGTTTGAACAAGATAAGGATAATCCGATTTTGTTTATTTTTTCAGGTTGCCAGTGGCTGGGTACTTCATCGGATTACAGCAGGAGATGGCACTAATGAAGCAAAGGTCCAGGGTTCACATCTATGTCTGCTCCAATTAACATGACTGTTTTTCACATTCCCTTTTCATTCCCCTCAATCCTAGCCAAGTCCCCTACAAATTACTGCACTTGAGCAAAGGGGTGTGCAGAAAAGAGAGTGCAAGAAGGGCTTGGTGAAAATTCTCTCTTATGTTTGAAAAATCCAGCTGACAGTTTATGTACTGTTGTTGTGTGTATGTGAGTGTGTGTGTACACATTACATAGAAAGGTCATTTTTTGTATGTGCATAAAACTAAGTGTCTGTCTACCTATCTAACTATATCTTGTACAATCTGAAAAGCATTCATTGTTTCAGTCAGATGGAAGGATTATGTTACTTGAACACTCGTATTTAATGTATATTATCACATTTATTACCATATCAAAACCAGATGTCTAAAATTTGGGCTAGAAATTCCATAATGCAGATTGTATTACCTCAGGGTCACCCTGCCACCTAATGCTCACCGCTCAGCTGCATTTTGTTAGGGCTTTAATAGGGCAATAATGTGTTTCCACAAATCTTAGTCTGGTATTAGATGACATGTGGGCTAATTTTGGTGAGTTGAGCAGACTGGTAGGGGGTTATACAAACCAGAGCAATTTGCTTCCCAACAATAAGAAAATAAGTTAAGAACTATTGCTTATAGTCAGAATCTCTCTCTTTCTCTCTTGCTGACTTTTGCTGTCTTTCTTGCCTTTTCTCCTCTCTTCTTTTTCCCTTTCATTCTTTATCTTTCTTCATTTAAGTTTGTTGCTATTTTTACTGTACTCGTCCCTTAACCTTCCTCCAGAAGCAAAATCTACCTTTAATTACCATTTAAAAAATCTCGGCTCCTTGAAACCTTCCTCTTATTTGCCTTTCTCCCTTTGCTTCTGTATGGATAAAATTAAAACAAGCAAGTTCAGAAAGTTGACAACATTTCTGATTTTAAAAATTGTAACCGATGCAATTTAGATAAGGCGAAAAAAAAAAAAAAAGAAATAAAAGCCTATGTGGAATGTAGCCAATGATTCATCTGTTTGCATTAATAGGTTCCAGCACTGGTACTACAGGCACAGAAAGTCTGTTTGCCACCGCACTTAGCAAGCACATGAGCTTAAAAATAAACTTTGACAATGTAGATCTCTTTGTCCTTTCAGGAATGGAAAGCATTATGTACTTCAAAGCACACTAAGCCTGATTTGAAAATATAGTTGGGATTTTGTTACTGTGGCAATTGGGAGGCTCTTCAGACTGCACACAGCACATGGATGCTGTGTGTGTAAATAGTACTTGAGCCACAAACTAGTGAGAATAAATGAGCTGGCAACTTTGATATGTTCATTCATAAGGAAGAAACTTCTGTCTTTTAAGTTCTCTCGTACAACTGGGACATGATTCCTCATTTTAATCAGGGAATTTCCTCCTGAACTAAACTGCAAAAACAGAGGATTTGAGTAGCACATTTCACTTGCATACAGCAGCGCTTGTTCATTTTGAGTGTTTTTGGACAGGAAATCGATCTACAGGGTAACATTCACACAAAAAAGGAAACAGTATGGGACGATGGCTTGTTAGTACAAGTGACTCTGTTTTGGAAATTACAGACAAGAAACCTTGGAGGAAGAACAGCATTAAAGATCAAAAGCATGATGACTCCTGATGAAAACACCACCAAATGATGAACCCACGAACAAAAAGGAGCTTCTACTGTAAGTCTCTTTGCAATAACAAGTATCTTATTTGTTTTCAAATTTTCTAGAGTATGCTGGGTAGATTTCCAAGCAAGAATTTGATGTAGAGTCTTCATTATAGACAAGTCTATAATTAAACTCATTGGGTGGTTCCAACAGAGGGTTAGTTACTGGAATTTTTTCCATGACCTTGCAACACTGAAATAAATTGCACGTTAATTTGGGAATGTTTTATACGATAGACATGTTATATCAGGTTTTTATTGTGGGATGTATTACTTCTGGCAATGCAAAATTGATCAACCTAGGTATCTGTAAATTCCATTGCATTTGGATTCTGGTAATTTAAATGACATTTACTCATGTAGTGGTTAATCCTGTAATCAAGATGTTCATGTATAGACTAACACATATTATTTGTAATTTGGAGAGAATATTAGCTATTTCCTGAGTGAATCTTATCTGCATGGTAGGGAAGAGATTGGCAATGGGGGAAGTGAAGATATGATAGCTCAAACTAAATCTCTGGTTTTTTTTTTCTTTTTTGTCTTCATAGCTTATTTGACAAGTAGTCTTGTTTGAAAATTATTTAAATATCTCTATGTAAATAAGATTTTTTCACCTTGTAGGAATATTGTTGTAGTCTTAGACATGTGAATCAAGCTAATCAAAGCAATAGTCTATGTAAATATAAAATACAACAAAGTCCACTTTTATGGCATATATTTCATACTTAGTAGATATTTTTTGAATGTTGAATAAATTGTGGTGTAGAAAAAAAATATCAGGATTATACAGTAATCATTTTATATCAGGATTTTACTTTTTGAACTTATCCACAAGTGTGATTGAATTGTGTGTAAAAAATAATTGTATCATAAAGGGGTTACATTGTATTGCTTTCTTCTATAAGGAATTTATTTAGAAATTAAATTTCCAAGTAATTGCTATTATTAATTATTTTTCTTTTGAGATTCAAAAGAGTTTGTTCCATTTACTGGTTATGAAAAAGTGTTGTAAAGTTTTTGGAGCAACTTGGTAATAAAACAATTAGGTATCAACTTATCATCAGTTAGTACATAAGGTCTTGGTAGTGCTAGTTTGTGGCACTAGAGCTTGTAATGAACACTTTTGAAGCCCCCTTTGCTGAAGGTTGGTAGATAGGTCAAGACACTGGCCAAGTCCTCCATAGAGAGATCATCTTTCACTTGTAAGGGGCATGACAATAAACTGAGGGGAGGAAAAGACTTGGAGTCCAATCAAATGTTTCCAGAGTGACAAAGGAAAGGAATCTAGTGGGAGAGACTTGGAGACATTAGGGAAACTCATCAGTTATGCTATCTCCATCTTTTTAAGGTCATATAACACTGTTCTAGTATTCTGATGGCTTGGTATAGACATGGCTTCAAAGGAACTCATTTCCTTCTGCTTCCACAAGTAGGATAGAAGAATGCTGTACATGTGATTGTTTCACACCTGATTAGAAACGATGGTGGGATTCTTTGGGTAGGAACCGGTGGAAGCTGTAGCTAAGCAACAGTTATCATTAATATAATATGCTTTTGGATAATTACATGTAACTTTTGGACAAGTTTAAATTATATTACATGTAACATCTTATATAAAAATGGATATGCTTAAATTATCCCTTTAATAGTCTAATTTCATCTTCTACTTAGAGGCATATCTTACAGGTAATTTCTCCAGGCAGATCTATCAGAATATAATTCTACTTAGAATAAGATAGTTTGTAGGAAGTTGCCTCAAAGTTATTTTAACACTTAGGAGATTGGTTGATATATCTGCATGAATACTTTTTCAGGCTAAAATCATCTGGATGTATTATGCAGAATTCTGGGATCTCAATCAAGAAATGAAGCAACATTTGAGATGTCCTAAGGTTATTTTTCTTTCTTAAGAAAATGGAAGGCATTTGATTACTATATGCTCAATGAAAGTCAAGTAAGCAATGTATGGTAGAATGATTATAATTTTGAGAATTATCTTCAAAAAGAAAATGTAGGTTCAGACAAACTCCCACCCCCAGCAAGAAAAGAGCAGAATGTAATTATTGTTAACACATGATACCTTGAATTCTTATGGCATGCTATAATTTTTCTGGTTAGTTATTTAATATAAAACGATCTATAGCTAGAACTCTTCAAAGACTTGTTGTACCAAGAGGAATGTGCTCCCTACTGCTGGTGATAGATTATAGATGAGAAGTTTCAGCAAAGAGAGAAAAAGAGAGTATGTTGAGTCAGACACATGTGTGTTGGAATTTCAGATCTGTCACTCATAGAATGTGCGACCTTTGCCAATTACCTAAATGCTAAGCCTCTGGGTTCCCATATATAACTGTGTTAACAAGTTTTCCTGCTTGAAATTGTTATAAAGATTAAATGAGATAATTTATGCTAACTGCCTTGGACATAGTAAGTATATGATAAGGTGGTTAAACTAGTTGGGCTTTAGAAACCTTTCTAACTTGGAGGTTCTAATAATTGTAGCTATTAACCTAATTCCTCAATTGTATTAAACACTATCAAAAGATGCAACTTGATAGAAATATCTATTGTCTATTCATTGCACTCCTAAGCCATGTTCAGTAAAAGAATGAGCAAGTTAATCAGAATGCATGAGCTGAAAGTAATCCAGAGGATTTCACTTGTTTGTTTTATATGGTTCAGGTGTCATAGGTGGTAAATATCCATTTTATTTGCCATTCTAAGTTCAGTGATGATTAAGAAAGTGGAAGCACTGGATTGGCCATTGCTAATGAATTTCCCCTTTCATCCTTTGTATATAACCTTTGTCTAATCATCTTAGGACACTCCCCATAACAGCAAAGTCATTCTCAGCAGAAGTGATTTTTTAAAAAGTTTAAGGGCTAAAAATGTTCATCTTCAAAATGTTTCCTATGATATCTTTCTTTGGTGCCTCCAAAAATCAAAATTTTATGTGGATAGTATATTTTGATGATTTAATTTATTGTGTTCATTTGTTCCAAGCATACATGCAAAGCACTTGGGAAGAACCACCATTCTTATGCTACAGCTCAATCTGGCTTAAGTAGTGTTTACACATCACAGATAGGAAATAATCTAGTTGTTATATTTCCTAACTGAAATAAATCACTGGTTTTGAGAACATGTCAGCAATGGCTATTAAAATATTATCTTGCATCTGCATAGTGCCATTTTCTTTTCAAAACATTTCCACATATATTATTTCATTTGTTCTCACCCTTAAGTGGAAAGGATAGCTACATTAACCCCATTTGCAGTATGACCTGAATATTAAACTCAGAAATTAAGCAGAATTGTCTAATGAAAAGATTGGATAAGAAAAATGAAACTTTGATGTAGTATATAATTTTTTTTTTTTTTTTTTGGTACTGGGGATTGAACCCAGGGGCACTCCACCACTGAGCCACATCCCCAGCCCTATTTAGTATTTTATTTAGAGACAGGGTCTCACTGAGTTGCTTAGTGCCTTGCTAAGTTGCTGAGGCTGGCTTTGAACTTGCGATCCTACTGCCTCAGCCTCCCAAGTGCTGGGATTACAGGTGTGCGCCACCGCACCCGGCTTATTGTAGTATGTAATTGGTTTAATGGTTTTATGATCATCTTTGATTTTACCCAGGAACATGTGATTCATCTGTTTCTTTCGCACATTAATAGGTGTCTTAAACTTGAGCACTAATTAACACTTATTTTGTATTTGCCATTCACAGAGGCCCAACCAATTAAGCACAAAGAAGATATAGTATAACTGGGTTCAGCCTCAGTCAGTTGTGCAGAAAACCCTGAGCGTCTGGAATTCTTTAGGTCTTCTCTTCCATCATATCCCAGACACTTCAAGAGAGTGAAGGTGTTCATATGTATTTATTTAGGTTTTTTTTTTTAAACAATGTATTCAAAACCACACATGTGCTTTTGGCTATCTTCCCTGGCTGCTGGCATGACATGGATTTGGATAACTGGAGTGTGTGTTTGTGTGTGTGTGTATATGTGTATGTTTTCAATCAACATTGACAGCATCAGCTCAAAGGCCGATAGACTACCTCTTATGGGCATGGATTTCAAGACTTGTGGCATAATGATATCTGATGATTTCAGTCTAGTAGTCTGTTGTCTTCCTTGGTATGACTGAAAGTCTTAACCTGCAGGGATTATAGTTTATAGGTGCTAGAGAAAAGCAGAAAACTATAAAGCAGCGGAGGCCAAATATCTCGTGTACGTTGACCACTAGGTGATTTAGAAATTAAATATTTTCATTTTCATATCAGTTGTTTTGTATATGCATGATTATTTTAGCTTAGGTCCTAATTTTCTTTTCATTTAAAAGCTTAACATTAAACCTTCTGCATAACGTGCTTTTGGTTGGTAGCATTTCAGGAAAATGTAGGCTTCGGGAGGAAACTATGGAAGAGAGCACTTAGGTGTCTTTTAAACTTCCTGGGATGAGTCAGAGAGGTCCTGGCTCTGCATGTGCCACCCTCGGATGTTACTGTCCTTGTTATGTCTTCTCCTTGTGAGAGACAGACTCCAAGGTTAGACAGACTAAGTGCAGCAAGCTAATAGAGGTGTGATTTCTGGTCACTAAATAGCATGATATCAAAGAATTTTGTTTTCATTATGTCTTTTTTGCTCTTTCCAAACTCTAGTTAAGAGGTTAAGGTGAACTGATCAGTAATGTATTCACAAGCAACCCAGTGACTTTTCACACCTGAACATCTTAGAGTTCTGAGTGGTACAAGCCTGAGTTGTGCTTCCTTCTTTACCTTCATGTATTTAAGATTCATTTTATTTTTGAGAAAGTTACAGGTTCTCACTCCTTCAGGGTTAGAAAGACTTTTATTTATTTTTTTCTGTGTGTATATATGTGTGTATTTAAAATTCTTTTAAAATTTATATCAAGTAAAATTCACTAACCTTTGTGTGTATGGTTCTGTGAGTTTTGGAATGTAGGATCTTGGAGCCATGATCAAGACACAGAACAGATTTTTCACCCCAAAGTATTCCCTTGTGATGCCTCTTTGGTCATAACCTCCCCCAGTCATAACCCCTGGGACCCCTTATCTGTTTTCTGTCTTTCCAGTCTTGAATTTTGGGGAATGTCATATAAGTGAAATCATATGGTTTGCAAACTTTTGAGTCTGGTTTCTTTCACTTGACAGAATGCATTCGTGATTCAACGTATTGTGTGTATCGATAGTTTTTTATCACAGAGAAGTATTTTATTGTGCTGAAATTTGTCAATTTGGTCACCAATGAAAAACAGTCAGGCTGTTTCCAATTTTTGGTGACTATGAACAATGCTGTTCTAAATATGATGTGCTTTAAACACAGGTTCTTGGGTGAATGTAAGATTTTATTTTTCTAGGGTTAATAAGTACCTAGGAGTGCAATTACAGAGCAAATGGTAAATGTGTATTTAGTGTTATAAGAAACTGCCAAATGGTTTTCCAGAATGTCTTTACTATTTTGCAAATGTCTGAGGGTTCTAGTTATTTATATCCTTGTCGACACTTGTTATTCTTATAGTTTTGTTTGTTATTTTGCTTTGTTTTTATTTCTTAGTCATTTCAGTAAGCAAGTAATGGTACCCCAGTATGGTTTTCCAATGTTGAGCATCTTTTCTTGTGCTTATTTGAGATTTGAATATCTTCTTTTGTGAATTATCTGTTCAGATTCTTTGTCCATTTTTTACTGACTATTTGTTTTAATATTGTTTTCTTTGAGAGTTCTTTTTAAATTGAAGATAGAGGATTTGTAATTTGCAGATATTTTGTATAGATTTCCTGTTCATTCCTTAACATTTTTTTTTTAGTTTTGGTGAAGTGCAAGCAGTCTTTTTCTTTTGTGGACCACGTTATCAGTGTTAATTTTTTTGCATAATCCAAGGTCATGAACTTTTTTTTAGATTTAGGTCCACAAACCACTTCAGGTTCATTTTTGTATAAGATTAGGTAAGAGTCAAGGTACACATGTGTTTTTCATATGAAGGTCCAATTGCTTCAGCATCTTTTGTTGCAAAGATCATAATTCATCCATAGAATTTTCCTTGTACTTATATTAAAATTAATTTGTAGTATTTTTGTAGGTTTATTTCTGGACTCTATTTTGTCCTATTAATTTATGTGTCTATAATTTCACTGATACATATAGTTTTGATTAAAATAGCTTTAGTATAAGTCATGAAATAGGATATTATGGGTCTCTAGATTGTTCTTTAAAAAAAATTTTTTTTAGGTCATTTGCCTTCTCACATATATTTTAGAATCAGCTTGATTGTATTTACAAAAATCTTGTTGGGATATTGATTGGGATATGTATTAAATCCATAGATCAATTTGGGGAGAACTGACATTAAATTTGTTTATTTAGCTCTTCTTTGATTATTTTCATCAGCGTTTGGTGGTTTTCATCTTATAGAGTCTGCATATTTTTTGTTAGGTTCTAGGAATAGGAATAGTACCTAGTAATAACTAGGAATTTTGTTTTTTGGAGCTGTTATAAATGGTACTTTAATTTTTTTTGTTGCCAGTGTTTATTGCCAGTGTACAAATATATGTTGGATTGGTTTTTGTATATTGACATGTGCTGTATAAATTTGCTAAATTCACATCTTCATTCTAGAAGCTTCTTTTGAGAAATTATTTAGTTCTGAAATATAAAACATGTCGCCTAAGAATAAAGGAAATTTTATTTATATTTTCCAATGTGTGACTTTTTCTTTTACCTGCTTTGGCACACTAGAGAGAGCTTTCAGTTCTATGTTGAATAGGAGTGTTGAGAGCAATCACCTTTGCCTTATTTTTTATCTTAATGGGAAAAGATCTCTACTCTTCCTTATTAAATATGATGTTAAGCATAGTGTAGCTTTTTTTAAAGATATTCTTTATCAGGTTAAGGAAATAATTCCCTTCTAGTTCTAGTTTGGTGAGAGTTTTATTATCAATAGATTTCATTTTTTTTCAAAAGCTTTATCTGCATCTATTGATAAAATCATGTAGTTTTTCTCCTACAGTTTGTTTATAGGGTAAATTATATTGATCAAATTTGGAATGTTGAACCAGTCTTACATTTTCAGGATCAACTGCACTTACTTGTAAGACATTTTTCTTTTTTGTATACTGTTGGATTAAATTTACTAATATTTTTTGAGCATATACATACATACATGCATATACATGGGCAGTATTGGTCTATGGTTTTCTTCTTTTGTACCACTTTTCCATTGCTTGGTGTCAGAATAATGTTGGACTCAAGAAATCTTTTCAAACCTCTCATACTGTACTGACAGTAATAACATGTCATATTTACATGAATAGAGATAAATTAATCATCAGCTCTGAAAAAATACCATTCCATCTAGAGGGTAGTAATCTAGAAGATGTATCATAAATAAAAGCAAGTGGAACACCGAACCAACAAAATTCAATGAATTTGTCCCAAAATACATCATGCAGCATGTTAATGCAAGTAAGGTGTGAGTCAGGGAGCTATAGCCAGCCTGGAACACTGCTTATTCTCACCTCCCTGTCATGAAGTTTTGTTCATAAAAAATTTTCCATAAATTGATAAGGGTGTGTTTATTTGGTGTTTCCACAGCCATCATCAACGTAATAGGTAAGTTTCAAAGAGATGGATTTTCCATGGCTGGTAGAAACTCATTTTCAACTCTCTACCCTGTTGATGCAGATGCAAGCTGCTTTGATAGTATTATGATACCAAAGAGCATCAGCTAAGGAAAGACAGCTTTAAAGTACGAAATCAGAGCAAGACAGGCTATGGCAGATTTTAACCCCTTTCACTCAGGCACAATGTGGGAAGTCAGGATGGCATCATCTAGTGGTTATGAAACTAAACTCTGCAGTGGGATTGCTTGGTTTGAGCTAGTAAGCTGGATGACCTTCGAGAACTCACTAAAGTTCTCTTCAGACAATTTGAACACAATTTAAGTTCCTTTCCAATTTCACTTATTTCTAGTGTCTGAGGCATGAAATATCTTTTGGGGGTGAATCTGAGTCTCTGAAATATCTGTTCTATATATGATTCTCTCATAGTCTGTCCTGAAATTACTCTTTGCCAAGAATAATTTCCTGCTATGGTCCTCTGCATGCCTTAGTTTGTGATTTACTCTGTGGAATGGTATCTGGTGCCCTCAGTTCATATGCTATGGAAATCAGTAGTTCTAAATCATCTTGCACTTGAGTTTTTCAGCTGAGGGTTCCTGAGCCACACAAAATTCAGACGTACACATAAGCCATACATGTTCTGGAATCCTTGGCAGGTAATTCTACATCTATTTGTGACCAGGATGGATAATTCATTTCTGGATGAGTCCACAATTATCAGGTAGAAAATTTCTCTTCTCTGTTAAAAATCACAGGAGCAGAGACTTGTGCTCCCTGCACCGTTTTGCCCAAGGTGCTTTAATTCTTTTTAATCACCATTGATTCTTTCTCAATTTACAATCCTTGGAGATTTGTCTTTGTTGGGTAGGACCTGAAAAGTTACCACAAGGTAACTTTTTGATATACTTATGGATTAGTAGAAACTAGATGAGGTTTAAGAAGGAATAAAATAAAAGCAAAGAAAGATAATTGTGAGCTGAAAACAGAATATTGAACAAGTGTAAAAGTGAGGATTGCCTTGGAGGTGAATATCAGTACCAAGGTGAATATCAGTACTTGTTTGGTTTTCATCTCATTGGAAACTTCCTCATTTAGTGGAGGCCTTGGAAATAAATGGTTTCAGATCAGTAATTCCTGAATGTCTTTCGGGATGAAAGCAATCTCAGTTTAGGCTTCCAGGATCAAGTGAGACCAAATATGAGTAAGCGACCAATATTTACCAAATACTCAAGCAAACAGGTCACATAACTGAGAGTCAACAGATACAGTAATGAATTGGACATTTAGCAATAAAAATGTAATCGATGAAGCATAAAACTCAGTTAACAGGATCAAGTTGAAGAAAAGAATGAATTGAAAGTAAGTCTGAAGAAACTATTCAGAGCATGGAGCATAGGGAATGAAAAAGGTGAAAAATACAAAATTCAAAAGCACACAATAAGAATGTATAAGCAATCTTGAGCAAAAGGGTGAAGCTGGAACCCAACACTGCCTGAGTTCAAATGTGCTTCAAAGCTATAGTAATCAAAGCAGTATGGTATAGGCATAAAAACAGATGATAGACTAATGGAGCCAAGTAGAGAACCTAGAAATAAATTTATCCATTTATAGTCACAATGGCAAAAGGGCCAATCTCTCAGTAATTGGGGCTGGGAAATCTGTATAGCCTTATGTAGAAGAATTCAATGAAATTCTCATCTCACACCATATAAAAGTCAATTCAAAATGCATTTAAGATTTAAGATAAGGCCTGGAACTGTAAAACCCCTGGAAGAAAGCATAGGGAAAAAGCTCAGGATTATGACCAGGGCAATTATGTGTTTTTTAAAAATAAGAATCCAAAGGTACAGGCAACAAAAGCAAAAATAAACAAAATAAAACTACATCAAACCAAATAACTTCTGCACAGCAAAGGAAGCAATGGAGTGAAAATACAGTGCAATGAATGTGAGAAAATATTTGCAAATTATTCATCCAATAAGGTGTTAATATCCCCCCCCAAAAAAAAACAATTTGAAAGCAAGAAAACAAATAACCTAACTAAAAACTGCAAAATGCCCAAATAGACATTGTTAAGAGAAGACATACAAATGAACAACTGGTATATTAAAAAATGCTCAGCATCAGTAATCATTAGGGAAATGCATATCAAAACCACAATGAGATTGCACACCATACCTGTCAGAATTATTATGCAAAGGACAAGTAATAACTAGTGCTGGTGAAAATGTGGAGAAAAGGGAACTTTGGCTTATTGCTGCTGTAATTCTAAATTAGTAGATCTACTATGAAAATAGTATAAATGATCTTCAAAAATTTAAAAATTGTGCTACTACATGATCCAACCATGCCACTACTGGGTATAAAGCTAAAGGATTTGAAATCAGTATATTGAAGACATCTGTATTTACATGTTTATTTGAGTATTATTCATAATAGATAAAATGTGGAATTGACCCAAGAACTCATCAATGGGCAAATAGATGAAGAAAATGTGCGGTACAAAAAGATAAATATTTTTTCAATGGAGTACTTTTCAGTCTCAAAAAGAAGATATTCTGTCATTTGTGATAATGTGGGTAAAGCTGAAGGACATTGTATTCAGTGAAATAAACCAGGCAGGCACAGAAAGACAAATACTGAATGATTTCAGTTATATGTGAAATCTTAAAAAAAAAAAAAAACGACTCATAGAAGTAGAAAGTAGAATGGTAGTTACCAGGGGCTCAGGATTTGTAGGACTGGGGAGATGTTGTCCAAAGGACACAAAATTTCAGGAGGAGTAAGTTCAAGAGATGTACTGTGCATCATGGTGACTATGGTTACCAACAAATTGCTCAGAGTAAATTCGAATGTTCTCATTACAAAAAACAAAAAAAGTAGATGGATAATATATATATGTTAATTAGCTTGATTCCACCATTTCACAATGTATACATACACCAAAACATCATATTGCTCACTATATATATATATATATATATATATATACTGTTTTATTTGTCAATTTAAATAAATAAATACTGTCCAATAGATGCAACATGAAATGAGAAAAAGAAAGGGACCTTTGAAACACTCCATGGAAAAGTGATGCATCATTTAAAGAAGAAGAAAAAAACATATCAAATGTTCAATTGGAGTTGCAGTTTGAGAGAATGAGGAAAAGGCACTATTCATATAAGTAGTGACTTAGAATTCTCCAGAAATTCTGAATGTCATGCAACCACAGATACCTAAACAGTAAGCAGGCCAATAAAAGGAGAACCACACCTTCAAATTTTATAGAAAAACTATAAAACATCAAAGACAAACAGAAGAGCTTAAAATCAGCCAGAGGGGGAAACAGAGTAGCTGCAAAAGAATTTTAATTAGGGCAATAACTAATTTCTATGCAAATATTTGGGAAATCAGATGGAAAAACATTTTGAGACCTGTATTATCAAAGGCATGGGGAAACAGATGTTCTCCTAAGTTACTCGTACGGTTAAAATTGGTGCCACCTTTATGGAAAATACCTCAATAAATATTGTAGATGAAAACAATCTCCAACAATTCTACCTCTAGTTGATTCTACAGATATGTAGATGGATAAGTGGGCTTGGTGAAAAAATGGTGGTGCACATGTTGTTATGTAGCAACTCAATATGAGCTCCTGGGGAGCATCCTGAAGAAACCACAATGTAAACTCCTCATTGCTGTACAAACTTAGCAAGATTGAATGCACCAAAGGCACAGGGATTTTTTTTTTTCCTATTTAATTCTCCTTTGTACCAAGAAAAATGCTTGATACATAGTGAACTCAATACACACTAATTAAGTGAATTTGATGAATACACTGAGAAGAAAATTGCAGAGGGAATTGTTAGAGATGTCAGGTAGCATTACCTTATTGTTATTGTTATGGTTTTTTTTTTTTTCCTTTGCTTTTTTTTTTTTTTTTTTTTTTTTTTTTCAGGACCAAGGACCGAACTCAGGGCTTGTTTGCTAAGTAAGTGCTCTGCCACTGAGCTAAATTCCCAGCCCCAGGTGTCAGGTGGATGGAGGTTGAAGATGTTTGTTTATTAGGTCACTGGAAATAGGACTCTAAGTTGGAGGTAAAGTTCACAATTATCAGCTAACTGTAGTTGTAGCTGAGATAGATATGGAGGGGCATGTTAAGAAGAGGAATGGGGGATTATTTATCAGTACTAACAACTTGTAATGGGCAGAAGGAAAAAGAGAATGACCAAAGCCATAGTTGATTGCTGAGAGCCACCTATGAACCCTGGGTGTGAACTCAATGATGTTCAGGCCATTAAGCAGGAAAGTCTGGTCTTCAATGGAACTCCCAGTCGGATTCCACTGGTTCAAGAATACCTGATTTGGGCTGGGGATATAGCTCAGTTGGTAGAGTGCTTGTTTCACAAGCAGAAGGCCCTGGGTTCAATCCCCAGCACCACAAAAAAA
>JAJEJO010046715.1:167808-214692 GCA_020662805.1 Glaucomys volans
AAAAAAAAAAAAAAAAAAAAAAAAAAAAAAAAAAACAACACCTGATTCAAGGGGTACCTGGGCGTAGCTTGCCAAATGCCAATTAACCTGTTTACTGCAAGACCCCTGCCACACTGGGAAACAATCACTGAAACAAAGCTCCTCCCACTGAAACCTTATCCCTGCCTTTGATGTACTCCCCCTTAAATAAAGAATTGGGGCCTTTTTCAGTGGTTTAGTTCCAGTTCCTAACATGACTAGAAGACCCATCAGACATTCCGCTTTTTATATCTAGCTTTTGTCTTTAATCTTTTCTTTTCTTTTTTTTTTTTGCAGTGCTGGGGATTGAACCCAGGGCCTTGTGCTTATTGAGGCAAGCACTCTACCAAGTGCACCATATCCCCGGCCCCTGTCTTTAATCTTTTACTGATTATTTCAGACCTTTTATTTTCTCAGGCAGCTCACCCCTCCTTAGCAGGAACCTGCTCTGTTGGGATGCTGGCCACCCCTTCATAGTTGATAATTTAGGAGAAAATGGTGCTTGGAGTTAAAAGACGGACATGTAAGAATGATCAACTGTGTTCAGTGTCATCACAATGTAAAGATAAGGTCTACAAAGGACTAAAATGTGTCCTTTGTATTTGGTGGCAAGAGGATGGTTTTACTGAGGTGTTGGTGGGCGAAGCCTGGTGAGGGTGTTGAGAAAATGAGAAGAAATGAGGTCATGGTAAGGAAATTGAGGGGGGAAGCAAAAGGAGGGTTAAAAAATGGAAAGAGAACTGACATTTTAATATTTGGCAATGGTAAAACAGAAGAGCGGGGGAGGCAGACAGAGAGGGAGAGAGAAATAAGTGCAGTATCTGATAGGAAAGTTTACATCTCAGTTGAAAGAAAATTTAGCTCAACTTTTATGTTGATGGTGGGGATCCATAAAGTGGGAGAGGCTAAATTCCTACAACAGAAGAAAAGATAATGGGTGGATTGAGCATGTGGACACACAGAGACAATACAGTCTAGCTTTCTGAAACAAATGGCTTCATAAAGCACTGGCCAATAGAGAGCTGTAGAAATCAAAGTTTACTCCTAGTAGGACAAGACATGGGTACATTGGGGATGGTGTTCCAGGTCCTGGAATAACATGTATAAATAGTAAGTTGAACACATAGGACTCATGAAACACAGTTATAAAAGTAATTTAGTTTTTGTTTTCCACTGTCTATTTTAGAAATGCTAGGGATGGTAGACCTTCCCTGATCTTGGATGCTTACTCAAACATACCCCATACTTCTTCTCAGGTAATAAATATGCCTGGAATCCAAGGAAAAAGAAGTGGGTTTGGCTATCTGCTATAAATTTATAGTCTTTTGAATGGACAGAGGGAAGAACATTGTGAACAGACAAAGGAGCAGGAAAAGAAAAATGTTCAGAATACAGATGGTCCCCAAATTGCAATGGTTCAACCTAAGATTTTTTTTTTTTTTCACTTTACCATGCTCTATAAGTGATACACATTTAGTAAAAACTGTAATTCAGACTTTGAATTTTGACCTTTCCCAGGCTGGCAACATGTGATCCTTTCTTGCGATGCTGGGCAGTAGTGGGAGTTACAGCTCTCAGTTTGCCACACAATCACAAGGGTAAACAGCCAATCCTCTACAGTGCCCAGTGCAGTGTGCATTAAGTTGCATGAGATAGTCAACACTTTGCTATGAAACACAGTTTGTATTAGATGATTTTGTATTAACTATAGCATGTTCAAGGCCGGCTAGTCTAGGTATGGTGTTCATGCGTTAGAGGCTTAGTTTGAATCTGGAATGTTCCCCAAAAGCTCATAAGTTCAAACTTGTGTCCCAGTATGGTGCTACAAGGAGCTGGTAGAACCTTTAAGAGGCAGGGCCTACTGGTTGGATGTAGGTCACTGGAAGGGTATCCTTAAAGGGGATGGTGGGATCCCAGCGTCTTCCCCACTCTCTTTCAGTTCCTAGTCATGAAGTGAGCAGCTTTGCTCTACCACACACTACCACCACGATGTGCTCCTTACCACAGGCCCCCAAAACCATAGGGGTCAATGATCATATACCAAAACACCAAAACAAATCATTTATTTTTTATAAATTGATTATCTTAGGTATTTGGTACAGTAGTAGAAAGATAAAACAGTGTATTAGAGGCTTAGGATGTTTTCTACTTGTGATGGATTCACCAGGACATAACTTTATTTTAAGTTAAAGAAGTTTGTGTGCTCGCTTTCATAGTGCACTTTAATTTTCCTTTATGGCACACATGATAATTATACAATTTTATATGTGGGATTTGTCTTTGTTAGATTTGGGTTATACAGGGGCAGATGTTCAAAGGTCTACATGAGGAAAAAAAAGAAAGGAACAGTCATCTGATGTTTTTGCAATTCAGCAAAAACTCAAAGTAGTTCATGGTAATTATTGAAAAGTATGGCAGGCCAATTTGAGAGCATTAGATGAAACTGGGAAGGGTATGTCCAACTCAACAACAGGGAGCACAAGTGGTTCATGCTGAGATTTAAATGGGCAAGAGCAGTCAAGACTCAGTGGTGAGCCCTTAAAATCAATGAAACAGGGCCCCTTCTAGAACTGGATGATTCCTGAGTTCATACTTCTACTCATTTCTTGTGAACAGGAAGCATTTCATTTATTTATTTAATGACTACCCATGGTGATCTTCAAATATATTACCTTTATAATTGCAATTAAAAAAAGGATGCAAAAGAATAGACTATGCTATGGGTATATGGCCTATATATATAATACATAGTATAATTATTAAAAATGGGGAAAATTGGGGATAGTACCTGCCAAACAAAAATTTAGAATGTCATTGGTAACCATATGTTAATGTTGTTTTTTAAAGAGTATTCTGTGGGGACCATGGATACAAAACTGGACAATCATATTTTAATTTTATCATTCTCCCTGACTTTGAAAACCAGGATTTCTTATATGGAAAGAAAAAAAGATACAGGTGAAGTATAAAAGTTAGGTAAAAACTATTTAGTTCAGAATTTAAATGGTAGATAACAGCATTAATTAATGAAGTATTTTATATACATATATAATATATAAATTGCATATACACAATTGAGAATATGTATAATATAGTACATATGTAATATAATATGTTGATATAAATATAAATATGGATATATTTCTCTTATATGTCCACTGGAAAGTTCTGGGAAAAAACACCTAAATTATGGTTTTTAACATGGTCCCATTAAGAAAAGTCAAGACACTTGGGGAAAAGCAAGAGTCCACATGTAGGTTAAGAAACACAGAAGATAAACAAAATACCTTACACAGGTTGAGCATTTCCAATTCAAGAATCCCAAATCCAATATGCTTCAAAGCCTAATTTTTTGAGAGCAAACATGATACCATAAGTGGGCACACCTGACCTCATGTGGTGAGTCACATTCAAAACACAGGTACACTAAAATATTGTTTACAGTTAGCTTCAGGCTATGTGTATAACCTGTATATGAAAAATAAATTATTTTGTGTGTAGACTTGGTCTCTTCTTTAAGATCTCATTAAGTATATGCAATTATCCAAACTATATTCAAAATTTGAAGAATTACAAAATCCAATAATGAAAGTATCATTTTGAATGGCCCTACATAATTTCCAACCTCATCATGAACCTCTCTCTTTCACCCCCTGTCTTCCACCACACAGGACTGAGCCCTTCCAGCTGTACATAGATACATTCCCTATCACATTTACTGGCTCTTTCCTATTTATTTATTCTTCAATTTAGTTTATCTCTTTTAAAGGCCTTCTGTGAACCTCTAGTAATTTTTTTCTTATCATATAAACTTGTGGATTTAAATAATTGATGGATTTCAGTTCATTGCAAGTATTATCCTGATCAAATTGTCTAATTTTTACATAAAATGAATCTTTTTAAAGTGGTTCCATGGTCCTGAACCAATGATATGAACTGTTATTAGTCTTTAGAGTTTATTAGTTGAGCACTCCTTCTCCTAAATCCTTGGGACTAAAAATTCTTAGGATTTTTGAAAAAAATTAACTTGAGATTCAGGGAAGGCCTCTTTCAGAGTGACAGCTAAACTAGAATTGAAGAATATGCAGGAAATATCCAGAGAATGTGACAGGGAGAGTATATATACACAGCCAGAAGATGGAAGAGCTCAGTCCTGTGTGACTAGAAGACAGTGGGTAGGTAGAAAGGACAGAGGTTCCAGATGAGGGTGGGGATTATGTAGGGCTAATCATTCAAGACAATGTTTCTGTAGTAATATTCCTTCAATTCTAAATACAATGAGGACTTCTTAAAATGTTTTATGTAGGGAAGGGACATGCTCAGATTTGTATTTTAAGTCTGGATTAGAGGAGTCAAAAGCAGACACAGAAAGAGGGAGAAGGTTAGGAGCCATTGCAGGTGAAAGATGGAACTAGCTAGATCTGGGAAGTACTTGGTAAACACAGTTCTCTCCCAGTGGGGAAAAAAGTCATCTAGGATTTTGCTCTCTGGAGAACCATTAAAATTTGCAGTGTCCTAAGTATCTGTTAAAAATGAACCTCTTGTCCTTACTCCACTGATTGATGGGTAACTGGATGTGGCATAGTTTTCAGCAATAGACCTGAGACTCCATGTAACTTTTATAGCTATAATGAAATTATAAGGCTATTTATTTATTTAGAAACAGATTCTTGCTGTATTGCCTAGGCTGACCTTGGTCTCCTACATTCCAATCCTCCTGCTTCAGCCTCTCCAGTGTCTAGGAATACAGGCATGAGCCTCAGTTCCTGGCTTGGGAGACCCTTTTCATAGAGATTCTGCCTAATATAGTGATGTAATTTGATTTTTAGTCTTCCAAACAGGTAAATTTACTTATATTTACATTTTGTTTTTATCTTTTCTGAAACAATGTATAAGTCTTCAAAAATGGGTTGCAATTAGACTCTGTTTCTTACTGAGTTCCATATGTAAAGAAAAAAATCCCTACCTTTATAAGAAGGTGCTATTTTCCCCTAACAACCAGATTAATATTTAATGTAGATGCCCAGGACAACGTCAGTTCATGGTACTTGCCCATTAGTTGCTGCATCTGTTCCAATTGTTCAGTGCTCATATGCTAATATTGTTAAATGTTTAAAACTCATTCTGTTCATGAATATCAAAGTCATATTTCTTATTCTCACTTGGAACACATTTTGGTGAATTCACCTTCTATGTGGCTGGAATCAGAATCTGAGGACACCCCACGACCACCAACGCTTTTTGGAGGGGTGAGGGAAGGAGCTTGTAGATTGGCTAGAGGTTGTCTTTTGCCTTCTCTGTTTTTCAATGTGTTTGATTGCTCTCCGTGGAGAACGCTCCAGATGCATTGCTTCTTGTGTGCTTTTCTTTGACACAATGTTTTTGTTTTGTTTTTATAGAGATAGCCACAATTTTTCATGAAACTGTATTTAGAAAAAAGATCCAAAAGAATTTAGTTCACTATGAGTTATCAAACTCTATTGGCCAACGTTTATGGCTTTAACTGTCATTTTCTCCCTTGTTTGAATTGGTATGAAAGTTCTACCTTTTTTAAAAATTTTTATTTTTTTGGCCAGCCTCTTGTAGTTTGTTAGATACTATCCAGAAGTGTGATATTCCGGATATTTTCAATGAGAGCATTTGTTAAGGATAGCTTTGTGCTGTGAACACTGTTAATAATGTTTGGGACCACATCTATTGAATAAATGTATGACGTTTAGAAATATTATTAATAATCAAAGATAAAAGTCTGACTACAAAAGACTTTTCAGTCTGCTTTTCTTGAATGGCTTGTAAATTGGTTACAACCTAATGGGGACACTTACTTTCTTGTGGAACTTATATACTGTCTCAGAAGCTGATTTCAAAAGAGGGATTCCAAAAATATTTTCAACACCAGTACCTTTAGAACTCAGTGGTTCTTCAGTGTGATTATTGAAAGATGGCACTAATTTGGATGTGTGAATTCTTTCTTTATGCTATGTTCCTGCCAACCTGTTCTCGGACAAATCACCAATTTGGGGATTAAAGAATCACCAATTAAAATGTCATCCATAGGACATAACCTCTTAACTTCATTTTATAATTCTTTTAGTCTACCTAAGTCTAATCTAGTATAATCAAACACTTTTCAATATTGTCAGGGAAACTTACTATTTCAAGAATTTTAAATGATTCAATTTAAAAAATATCACACAGCGTGTATTTTCATTGATGAATGATAGTTGAATGTGGGATATTAAGAACATATTTTTAAACTATGGTAATTTTCATCTATCACTGGAAGCAAAATCTTGCTGGAGGTCATCATCATGTAAAATGTCTGTTATTCTCACTTTAAAAACTCAAAGTTTGAAGAAATATGACTTGATTTTCCTGAAAATGAACTTCTTTTTAATTTCATGTTTCCCGTTTCACCTGGTAAAAATTTAATCTTGGTCAGTGTAATGGTTCCTATTAGGCACCAAATTGACTGGTAACACATTATTTCTGATTGTGCCTCTGAGGGTATTTCAGGAAGAAATGAGCATTTGAATCAGTGGACTGAGTAAGGAATGTCCACCTTCACCTTCATCCAATCTGTTAAGAGCAAGGATAGAACAAAATGGCAGAGGAAAGGTGAATTTGTTCTTTCTTCTGGAGTTGGGATGACTGTCTCCTTCTGCCTTAAAACATCAGAACTCCAGGGTCTCAGCCTTTTAGACTTGGGAACTTACACCAGCAACCACAGTTTCTCAGGCCTTGAGCCTGGACTGAGAGTCATAGCTGTTGGCTCCTCTGGTTCTCAGGCTGATGGACTCAGGCTGAATCACTACAGTGGCTTCATTGGTTCTCCAGCTTGCAGATGGCATATTGTGGGACTTCTTGGCATTCATGATCTCATGAGATGATTCCTATGATAAATCTCTAGCTATCTATCCTATTCTACTCTGCTTATTGGGAGGACCCTGACTTATTCAGCCAACTGGGGTGTCTTCCATTATTTTACTGTCTTTTTCAAGTCAATGCAGGATTTTCACAAATCCCAGGTTTGTCTCTAGGGTCTTGGACTTTCATTACATCTGTCTTGATAGTATGTGCTGTGACATCTTTTGTCTTTGAGATCTTACAAGCTATAACTACACATCAGGTTTCTTCAAATTTTCTTGTTGAGCCCCTCTTCAGGGTCAAAAGAAACGTCTAATACTCCGTGGTATCCTGGGTTCTCAGGGGATTTTTTGATACTATCTCAGCCTCCTTTTGACTGGACACCACATGTAGCCATTGCTGTTCAACTACAACCTTGCTGATCAAGGCATAGGATGTTTTGAACAAATGCACCCCTTTATTGAAATCTGTCACAGTGATTTCCAGTCAGAGGCCTTTCTCAAAGCCTCAAACTTGTATGGGGATCTGTAGTCTTCCCACTGCCTGAGATGTCCTAGGATTGGGGGAAAGTACTGGGCCTCTTCCAAAAGATACAGGAGCATCTAATGTCTCTTCTCCCTGATTTTTCTCTTTTTCCAGCCCAGATGATCTTGGTCTATTCAGAAGTGGAAAAGAAAAGAATAAAAAAAAAAAGAAAAAGAAAAAAAAAGAAATTCTAGATTCCACACTTCACAATCTTAATGTCTATATAAGGACTTTAGCTTTTGAAACTCTGAAGTCGGTGATTTACTTCTTTCCTCTTTCCACCCTGGGGGCTGTGAGTCTGTAAGTGACTTTATCAGTGGGGGAGAGTCACATGAATAAAAAAGATTAGTAGACATGAAAAGAGAAATAGCCAAGTTATGCAATATCCCAGAATGAACAGAATGGCTGTGAACACATGGATTTCCACAGCCTACAGATTTTGAAACTGAATGGGGGTGGCCTAAATGTGAGCTTTCCATTTTAATGGAACTATTGCTACTGTGAAACAGCTGTGTAAATCCCCCCCTCCAAAAAAATGGACTATTTTTGCATTTTAGGAACTTTCTCTAAGGCTTACTTGGCTTTTTGGTAGCATTCCTCCACACCCCTGTATGGGTAGACAGGGAAGGAAATTTATTCTAGGAAATACATAAGCTCTTTGGGCTCCATCCAGCACTTTCCTGCAGACACCTTCTCCTGCTCCCCTCCTGACAAAGAGAGCCCTGCTGCATATCCAGCTGTGCATAACTGAATGTGCCAGCCCAGTGGCCCTTTAATGAACCACCTTTTAAAACCTGTCCCCTGGCTATACATATGTCACTTCAATATTATTTTATAGTTTGAATTGAATTGAACTACACTGAAGTGGTTAGACAGTGGAAAGCGATGAGAGCATTTTTTATTAAATGACTCCACAACAATCATCGTCCATAGCTGGAGTGCCCCAGTTAGGGAAGCTGACCATGCTGTCAATAGTTACAATTCTAGTGCATCAGCCAGTGAACATCTTCTAATAAGCACCAAGTTCTTATTTTCACCAACAATGGGAATGATACAGAACAACTGTCAATTTTTAAAAAGGAGCTTTTCTTGGCAAAGCACTTTGTTTTCCAAGTGAAAAAAGTTTCAAGGAGAGGTGGCTCAAAGCTCTGTTGATTTAGATGTGATGTGGTTATCATTTTAGATGTGTTCACCCCAGATTTTATGTTATATTCTATTTCCTTGGTTTTGTTTGTCTTCCCTCTTCTACACTCTGCTGATTTTGATGTTCTTGTCATTAGGAAAGAGGAGGAGGGCCAAATCTGCATACTGTGGCTCTGGGGATTTTCCCAACCAGTACTAGGAAAATGTAACTAGATGCCAACATAAAGCTGTTGCCAAGAAATGGGCAGCAGAACGGAAGTATGGCCCCTTTAAGGATGGGAACATTTATTTTGCTTCTGGAAGAGTAGAGGTGGCATGAGAATCCTGAGGCAATAGGGACCTGAGTGGGACAAGAACTTCTTGCAGGCTCAACCCTGCCCTGAAACCCTGTGGACTCACTGGAACCACCAGGCATATATGGAACAGAGATGACAAGAGCCACTTTGACTAAAGCAATGTCTGGATGGGGTTGGTTTGGCTGAGACTAGTGGAATCTAGGAGAGGGCAGTGTTAGGTGTTGATGCTGCTCCATGGCACCTTCTCATAGTGTTAGGGCACATATATATTTTTTTCCAGTACTGGGGATGGAACCCAGGGCTGCTTTACCACTGAGTTGCATCCCAGCCCTTATTTTTATTTTATTTTGAAGCAGATTCTCCCTAAGTTGCTGAGACTGGCCTTTTGATCTTCTGCCTCAAGTTTGTGCACTATTTGAAGAAGCCCAGTGTTGCAAGAACTCAGTCTAATTGCACAGTGAATAATGTTTCCAGTTCTGGCATTGAAGGCTATAGAAACACACGCAATCTTGCAAGTGTGTAACACTGCTTTCATGCAGCAACAGTAGGCTCCTGAAACAGTATGCTTAAAGATGTCTTGCACAAATTTTCTATCCTAAGCTTTCTCTCATGCCATTCCTCTGACTTCTCAAAAGTTTACCCATGTACTAAGTACCACCTTTATCATAAAGAGTTTCATACCTCAAATTCCCACTGACAAAACGTTGCTTAAATATCAAAGAACCCTGAGAAAAACCAAAACCAAAAAACTCAAGCGACTCATTGATTTTTGTACACTATGCGAGAGACAATCTTATCATCCACGTTTCAAAACAAATCGCTCCACCATTGTCTTCATACCCCTCCCCACCCTCCAAAGCTAACAAATATAATAGCCTAGAAATAAAACTTCTTTCTTCTTGCTCAAGCAAACACACGTCCATAGAAGTTTTAATTTTTCCCTGAAATAAAATCATATTGCAATGCAACTTGTCTATTTTGCTTAATGGTATGTTCTGGACACAGATTTGTTAAAAATCAATGTGTCTAGTGGTTATGGGTCATCATTTCAGAGTTACACTGCCTGAGTTTGAATCTAAGCCCTGGAGCTCAGAAATGGTATAACTTTGGGAAAGTTACTTAACCTCTCAGTTTTCTCATGTGTTCAATGAGAAATGGCATGGGGTTTGAACCTCGTGGGGTGCCATGAAAGTTAAATAAAAGAGTACATATAAAGTGCCTGACAAGCACCCTCAATAATAAATGTAGCTATCCATACAGTTTGGAAGATAATCAGACATACACAAACTCTTATACTCTTATGCTTTTACCTGAGATTATCATAATGTTTTCTTTTTGTTGTGATCCTTTCTTACTTTTTCGTTCTCTCTTTTGTTCCTTACTCCTTGACTTCTCTCTTCTGTATTTATTTCTCTTTTATCAAGCACTTTGAGTGACAGTGTATATTAGTAAGTGTAAACCCCCTTAATCAATGTGGTCTAATGTGTATTTTTATACTGTTCCCAATGATTACCTACCACATAGACATATAATATACCTATAGGAATAAATATACATACCCTACCCATACATATGTATATATTCACACATATATGCGTGTGTTCTTGTCATCATACTACAGAAATTAAACTATGTTATGCACAATTTTCTTATTGTACATTTCTGTTTTCTTACTTGGTAATAGGTTTTAGAAGCATTCCAGGTCTGCAGGTATGGCTGAATGATATTGCATCCTGTGTATTGCTGTAATTTATCCCTCTGTGTACACAGTTCTGCCTCAAAAAGGGTGCTGCAGTGAACATATGGATTTATATATCCTTACTTACTGGTGGTGATATTCCTGTGGAGTATACACCCAGGGGACAATTGGGGGGTTGAAAGGCGTATGTATTTCTTAACTTTAATAAATGTTGCTAGGTTGCTTTCTAAAGAAGCTGTACCCATTTACATTTCTACCAGTGATGTTTAAAATACATTTCCTACATGACCCTACTGACAGTGTGTTATGGTCACTATTAAACATTTTTGCCCGTCTAATAGATCTTAAGTGATAATTGTTTTAGTTTTTTTGCTGCTGTGACTAAAAATCTGATCAGGATAACAATTTTAAAGGAGGAAAAGTTTATTTGAGGACTCACAGTTTCAGAGATCTTAGTCCATAGAAGGCCAGCTCCATTCCTTGGGGCTCAAGGTGAGGCAGAACATCATGGCGGAAGTGTGTGGCAGAGGGAAGAAGCTCACCTCATCAGGAAGCAGAGAGAGAGACAGAGACTCCATTCTCCAGAAACAAAATATATACCCCATAGCCACACTCCCAATTAACCACTTCCTCCACCACACCCCACCTGCCTCCAGTTACCAGTTAATCCCATCAGGAATTAATTCACTGATTAGGTTAATATTCTCACAACCCAATCATTTCTCCTCTGAATCGTCTTGCATTTTCTCACACATGAGCTTTTGAGGGACACCTCACATCCAAACCATAACAATAGTTTATTGTTACTTCAGTTTTCATTTAAAAAATATTTACGCAGATTTGCTAGCCATTTGGATTTGTCTGTGAATTTCCTATTTATATTCACTGCTCATTTTTCTATTAGGTTGTTGTTGTTTCTTGTCAATTTGTAAAGCTCTCTTCATGTAATTATAGTTTTTAAACCCTTATCTGTCATCTGCATTGCAAACATGTTTTCTAAATCTACAATTTGTTTTTAATGTCTTTACTTATAGTATCTTCTGTCACACAACCATTATTTATTAGCTTCTGTCTAGAAGAAATCCTAGTAAAATACCAGTATTGTATTTATATTTAAGACTTTAACCCATCTGGGTCTTTTTGTATCCTACATGAGATAGGTTTATTACTTTAATTGTTTCAGGATGGATACCCAGTTTGAAGGAAAATGTTATTAAATATCATCTTTGTTTTTATCTCTCAAATTGATTGTCACCCTGGTGAAATTGAATTCTCATGTTGTATACTTTCTTTCTGGATTTTTCTCTGTGTTACTCTGATATATTTTTTTATATTTGTATCATCCTACATTGTTTTGATTTTAGTAGGCTAAGGATATATTCTGATATATACCTGATTAGGTAAGTATTCCTAAAATTTTCATTTTAAGTTATTCGTGAGCATTTTCGTTCCATAGGAACTTTCAGGTTTCTTAAAATTAAAAGCATATTATACTAATATAATGTATAACATGCACTAATAGTACTATTGTTACACAAAACAAAACAACAGAATCCTTTCATTCTACTGGGTATGCCACTGTGTGTGTATGTGTGCGTGTGTGCATGTATAGGTATAAATGAATAAATACATATGTTCTTATCTTAGGGAGAATTTTTTTATGAATTTGGCCCACCTGAGAGCAGACTATATAATTCTATTTTTTAGATTTCATTTTATTCCTTTCAGTAAGATTCATAGATGTCATAGTTTCTTATTTTAATGAACACTGTTATTTTAAAGGAAATGTTTTCGTTCTTTTTCTTAAGGACAAATTTAAAAAAGAAAACCTACCAATTTGAGTGGACTTTCTTTGTATCTAGACATTCCATCAAATATTCTTATCAATGGTAATTGTTTCTAATTTTCTCGAGTTTTCTGTATACAATCATATCAGCAAAATACAGATGGTTTTACTTCATTTCCAATATTTATATCAGATATTTAATTTCTTTATGTTGTTGTTTTCACTAGACTTCCTAAATTAATAAATGTAAACCTCTAGTCTGTCTTCTCTTCCTATAGATTTGCTTTCTTTATAATGTCATATAATTGAATCCTACATATATCGTCTTTTGGTCTGGTTTCTTTCGTCCTGCCAAATGCACTTAAGATTCATCCATGTCGTTATGTGAATCACCTGGGTAGCAATCCACATATAGATGGTACCATAGTTTGCTTATCCATCTACCTATCAAATGATTTCCTGCTCATTTCTAGTTCTAAGTAACAATAAATAAGGTTCCCAAAAATATTGGGAACACAGGTTTTTATATGAACATATGTTTTCAATTCACCAGTGTAAATACTTAAAAAGAAAAACTAAGATTCCTATGGGAAGTATTTGCTTCACTTTATTATAAAAAGTGTCAAGCTAGGAGCAATGGTACACACTTATAATCCCAGTGGCTCAGGAGGCTGAGGAAGGAGGATCTTGTGTTCAAAACAAGCCTCAGCAACTTAGTGAGGCCTTAAACAATTTAGCTATACCCTAAGCAACTTAGCTAGACCCTGTCTCTAAATAAAATTTAAAAAGGGGGAACTAGCAATGTGGCTCTGTGGTTAATTGTCCCTGGGTTCAATACTTGGCATAAAACAAACAAACAAATTAATTTTAAAAAAATGTCAGAGACTGGGAATGTAGTTCAGTGCTAGAGCACTTATCTAGCATGTGCATGACACTGGGTTCAATTTCCCAGCACAAAACAAGTAGATGCCAGACCCCTTTTATGTGGTTGTGCATTTTGCATTCTAGTAGCATCAAGTAAGAGTTATTATTGCTCTATATTTTCTTCAGCATTTGGTATTTTGGTTCTTCATTGTTTTTTGGAAGTTCTTTATATGTTCTGGATGCTTGTCCTTTGTTAGATATGTGTAGAGCAAATATCTCTCCTTGATCCACTACTTGTCTATTCATTTACTCAGTAGCATCCTTTTCACAAGCAGATTTTAGTTTTTATGAATTCCAATTGGTTAATTTTTCATGGTTAGTGTTACGTATTGTGTAAGACATCTTTGCTACTTCATGTTTGTGACAATGAACTTCTGGGTTTTTTTCCTAGAAAATTTATAATTTTAGCTTTTACTTTTAAGTCTGTTGCCCTCCTCAAATTGATTTTTGTATATGGTGAGGTAAATGTCATGATTGGTTTGTTTTTCTCATGGATATTCAGTTGTTCTAAACGTTCTTTGCTGAAAAGACATTTCTTTCCCCCATTGAAAAGCTTTTGTACCTTGGTTGAAAATTTATTTTCTACATATATGTAAGTCCACACATGGACTTTCCATTTAGTTCCATTGATCCATTTTTCTATCTTTATATCAATTTCACATCATCAATAGCAACAATAGTTTTATAGAAGGTGTTAAAACTTTAAGTCTTCCAACTTTGCTCTTCTTTCTTAACTTTATTTTGGCTAGTCTTTCAATTTTGTATTTTCAAATTACTTTAAAAATCAATTTGTCTATTTCCTTGAAATATCTACTTAGATTTTTGAACTGGGTTATCTTAAATCTACAGATCAATTTGGGGAGAATTTTATTTTAACCGTATTGAATCTTCTAAACATGCTACAACTCTGCATAAACTTTAATTTTCTTTCATATCTGTCAATAATACTTTTTAGTCTTCAAAATAAAGGTTTTGAAAATATTTTGTTTAATTTATCCCATAGAATGATACTTTTTCCTTAATTTCATTTTTCAATTTTTTGTTGCTAATATAGAAGAACTCAACTGATTTTGAGTATTGACCCTGTATCCCACAACCTTGATAAATTCACTTGTTTTCTCTAACATTTGCTTTCTACATGCCTTAGGATTTACTAAGATATCATCTATAATAGAGGCTCTTTTTGTTTCTTTTCATGCTGAATTCTTTTTATTCTTTTTCTTGCCTTATTGCATTCTCTAGGACTCCAGTTCAATACTGAAGCAGTGAAAATGGATATCCTGATTTTAGAAGGGCAAACAGTCAATGTTCAGTGATTGTATATATTTTTCTTGAAAGGTACCCAAGATTGTAGAAGGTAGAGTTATGTGTTCATTCATATAGGTTGCTATTCCTCTTCCAAGATGTGAGGAATAACCTTCTACTATAGTCTCTGTAGTTTCCTAATCTTGGTAGTTGGGTAGAGAATTCATTCCATCAGTTTATCTCTTCTTGAATCTTCAGAGACTAGAGCCCCTGTATCTCACCAGGCATTGACTCTCTTCAAGGGTTTAAGGATCTCTGAAGGCAAGCCTTCTCTAAAATCCTCTTCATTAATTACTTGTACTCAGGCTTGTTGATAAGATCCCAAATGGAGTAGGTTCACAACTCTTGCTCATATCTCTAGACATAGCCTGCTTGGTGGTTCCTGTAGTTGTGGGGTGGAGTGGATTTCAGGAAATGGATGATTTCAATAAGAGTTGAGTATGTATGGAGATGGGATGTATTAAGGAGATAGTGCCTTCTATTTTAGGGTCTAAACTTTATTCTTTTTTTTTTCTCCAGAAGACTCTTTTTAAAAAATTTGTTCCTTTTAGATATACATGGCAGTGTATTTTGATATATTATATATACTTGGAGTATAGCTTCTTTTAATTAGGATCCCATTCTTGTGGTTGTACATCATGTGGAATTCCACTGGTCATGTATTCATATGTGAACATAGGAAAGTTATGTCTGATTCATTCTACTGTCTTTCCTCTTCCCATCCTCCCCCCTTTCCTACATTCCCCTTTGTCTAATCCACTGAAATTCTATTCTTCCCTCTCCATCCTTGTTGTGTGTTAGCATCCATGTATCAGAGAGAATATCCAGCCTTTGGATTTTTGGAGTTAGCTTATTTCAGTTAGCATGATCATCTCCAGTTCCATCCATTTCCTGGCAAATGCCATAATTTCATTCTTCTTTATGGCCAAGTAATATTCCATTGTGTATATTCACCACCATTTCTTTATCCATTCCTCTGTTGAAGGGCACCTAGGTTGGTTCCATAGTTTAGCTATTAAGAATTGAGCTGCTATAAATATTGATGTGTCTGCATCACTGCAGTATGTTGATTTTAAGTCCTTTAAGTATATGCTGAGGAGTGAGATAACTGGGTCAAAGGGTGATTTCATTCCAAGTTTTCTGACAAATCTCCATACTGCTTTCCGGAGTGGTTGCACCAATTTGCAGTCCTATCAGCAATGTACAAGTGTACCCTTTTCCCCACATCTTCACCAACATTTATTGTTACTTATATTTTTGCTAATTGCCATTCTGACTGGAGTGAGATGAAATCTTGGTGTAGTTTCAATTTACATTTCTCTAGTTGCTAGAGATGTTGAACATTTTTTCATATGTTTGTTGGCCATTCATGTTTTTTCTTCTGTGAAGTGTCTGTTCAGATCCTTTGCCCAATTTATTGATTGGGTTATTTCTAAACCTGATTCTTTAGATTTAAGTTTGTGAACATTGTCTGGAAAACTGTGTCTGAAGATTCATACATTTATAGTATTTCAAATGCTATTATTTTTATCTATTGCGGTGTCATGTTTTTATTTTTATCTCTGTATATCTGATTTTATCCACAACTAATTTGCAAAGGGAAATAGAAGCTGAATCAATTGTGCTCTTAAAACAAGGAATCCTTTTTTTGGTTTTTCCTTTTAGTAGTTTTAAAGAAGTGTTCTTTGTGAACAATAATGAAGAGGTATGATTATTTGATGTTCTCCTTCAATGTGACCCTTTAACATCACTGAAGCCACTCCAAAACATTTTATTCCAAGTACTTCTGCTTCTGAGTGTCGCTTTGCTTCTATTTCTCTTCTCTCTCCCTCTCTCTCCTTTCATGAGGTCATTTACATGAAAATAGTATCTTAAGATGGCTTATCAATATGCTATGATTATTTTCACCTGCAGCAAAGAATACTCTCATATCTTTTGTTGTTGCCATGGTAACAATTATGCTATCAAAAGAAGAGAATTAAGACTTAAGGTAGAAATTAGGTTGGGTAGATAATGTTGAAGAAATGAAAAGATGCCTACCATTTGTACCCGAAGGAAAATAAGACATAAATCAGTAGTCATTTTAAGAATATCTGTAAGGCTTTAACATCAAAACTCTAACCTGAATAAGCCCATTACAAGAAAGTAACTTAGACTATAGTTCTCCCAGAAAAGCAGGGCATTCCATCTGTTAAAACTTCTCACTGAAAAACAGAATTAATCTTGAAAGATGAAGGGTGGCTTGATGAGCCATTCATCACAGAAGCTACTAGTTTTGGAGTGGTTTTTCAGTCTTGGGACATTGTGTTTCCCAGTTTTCCGATAAACCCCATCATAGTTGTTATGCTTGTTTCCATTATCTTCCAAACAAAAAAAGGATTGTTGTCAAATAATATGGTATTGGTTATGGAATAGAAGCAATTTGAAGGTAAGCTATTTTGTGAATTGATAAAGAAATTTGATTTAAATGTAAAGGCGATTACGAAATGTAAGCTGCGACAGAGGCAGAGTCAGCAACACTTAGGACATCAGAATATTTTAAAAATCACTGACAGCAAACACAATCCTATTTAATAAAGTATCTAATTTCTTTTTCTCTTTAAGTTTTCTTTCTACAGGTGTTTATTTCTCTTTCAGACTGTGAATTGTTCAGAACCTGGATCTCTGTCAACACATCCAACTTGCTTTTTAATCACTTTTATTTACCTCTGTAGAACTCATCTACTCTGAGCAACCTGAGATCTGGTTGCTTTGGGAGATCATGAATGAATGAGGACTTTTTCTATCATAGTTTGTTGCTTTCTGGGAGAATTGATTTCCTGTAGTTAATTGCAACGAACTAGAGACTGAGCAATCTGGCTGCACACTTGGTACAGCAGGAAGGGAAGCCATTCTTTGGGCATGTTCAGATGGGAAAAAATAATCATGGCAAAATAGACGAAGCCATGGGTTTAGGGTCTAATATATTCCAGTTCCTGTGCTAAGTCCTTTGTATTACAGTACTGAAGTGGTCGGAGATTTTTGGGCTGGGCTTATCTGTGGCTCAACCTAGACTCCCCACTTAATATTATGGGATGTTGGGCAAATTATTTAATGTATCTCTGAGTCATGTCCTTATCTATTAAGAAAATAAAAATACACTAGGAGATCCAAGATGGCGGACTAGAGGAAGGCTGCATTCCTACTCGCTCCGTGGATTCCTACTTGCTCGGGATTCAAACAGCAGGAATATGACTCTCAACGACATTTTATATTCAAGGCACATATAGGGGATCCCCAGTCGCCGCTCCGGAGCCAACTCTGCTGGGCTGGGCTCGGCCCCGCCACAGGCAGCTGCCATCCGGGAACGCCGGCCCGGCAGCTGCTTCGGAGCCGCCGACCTGGGTCTGCGCCAGCCAAAGGGTGAGTTTGGGTCCCCAGCAGCGCTTTGGAGTCGCTGGCCGCGGCTCCGACACCGGCCGGTGGCCTTCCCAGGCGGAGACCGAGCATCTCGGGTTACCTGGGACTTCCAGCGGCAGGGAGTTGGAACTAATCCACTAATCCACGCCATTTTGGCGGCTTAACTGGCGGAGAAGTTCCGTTTCCAGCTTCCTTTGGCACCCAGCTGCACCGGGAGGGGTCTGCCCCAGCCCCTGAGATCGCTGACTCCGGAGGGGAGTTGGAACTGCTCTGAGTTTGGTGGCTTCCCTGGCCAAGGGGGTCCATTTCCAGCTTCCTGGGGCCGCCAGCTGCGGAGATCGCGGACTCTGGCGCGGAGTTGGAACTAATACACGCCATTTTGGCGGCTTAACTGGCGGAAAAGTTCCGTTTCCAGCTTCCTTTGGCATCCAGCTGCTTCTGGAGGGGTCTGCCCAGAGCCCCTGGGATCTCTGACCCCGGAGGAGAGTTGGATCTGCTCTGAGTTTGGTGGCTTCCCTGGCCGTGGGGGTCCATTTCCAGCTTCCTGGGGCTGCCAGCTGCAGAGATCGCGGACTCTGGCGCGGAGTTGGAACTAATACACGCCATTTTGGCGGCTTAACTGGTGGAAAAGTTCCGTTTCCAGCTTCCTTTGGCATCCAGCTGCTTCTGGAGGGGTCTGCCCAGAGCCCCTGGGATCTCTGACCCCAGAGGAGAGTTGGAACTGCTCTGAGTTTGGTGGCTTCCCTGGCCAAGGGGGTCCATTTCCAGCTTCCTGGGGCTGCCAGCGGTGCCTGGAGTGGCCCGGCGGGGAGCTTAGGGCCTTTGGCGCCAGCTTACAGGGTCCCCAGGAGAGAGCAACCACCTGCCACTGCCTGAACCCCCAGCTAGGAGTTCAGGTCAGCCTGGGCTCTCAAGCCCAGTGTCTCCATCACTGAGCACAGTTCTGTGTCACCACCCCAACTTGAACTAGTGCCCAGACCCACACCCAGGCCCGGAGTCTACCCTCTTGCTGTATCTAATTGTCTATTAACACCAGGCTGCCTCTGCCCAGAAGCATTGATCATTCCCAACCTGGAGGTAGTGGGACAGCACCTTTCTCGGGTCACCGCTTGATCAAGCACCCCTCAAGCAACAGAGGGGAAGATACATGAGCACCATGAGAAAACACGGGAAGAAAGTGTCCCAATTAAACGTAGATGATATATCAAGAGAACCCAAAGACAGCATGGTAGAAGGAATGACAGAAAAGGAGTTCAGAATGTTTATAATTAAAGTGATCCGAGAAGAGAATGATGTGACGAGAGAGCAGATTCAGGCTATGAATAATCAGCTAACAGAGCAATTGCAGGAAGCAAAAAATTACTTCAATAAAGAGATAGAAAGTCTGAGAAAAAAACAAACAGAAATTATTGAAGGAAACAAGGAAATGAAGGAAACTATCAACCAAGTTAAAAACTCAATAGAAGGCATGATTAACAGAATAGATCACTTGGAAGACAGAACCTCAGACAATGAAGACAAAATATTTAATCTTGAAAACAAAGTCGAACAAACAGAGAAGATGGTTAGGAATCATGAACGAACCCTCCAAGAAATATGGGACATCATGAAAAGACCAAATTTAAGAGTAATCGGGATTGAGGAAGGCGCAGAGATACAAACCAAGGGTATGAATAACCTATTCAAGGAAATATTATCAGAAAATTTCCCTAATATGATGAATGAGTTGGAAAATCAATTACAAGAAGCTTACAGGACACCAAATGCACAGAATTACAACAGATCCACACCAAGGCACATTATAATGAAAATGCCTAACATACAAAACAAAGATAGAATTTTAAAGGCGGCGAGAGAAAAGAATCAGATTACCTACAGGGGGAAACCGATACGAATATCAGCAGATTTCTCAGTCCAGACCCTAAAAGCAAGAAGGGCCTGGAACAACATATTTCAAGCTCTGAAAGAAAACGGATGCCAACCAAGAATCTTATACCCAGCAAAACTTACCTTCAGATTTGATGATGAAATAAAATCCTTCCATGATAAACAAAAGCTTAAAGAATTCACAAAGAGAAAGCCTGCCCTACAAAACATTCTCAACAAAATATTCGAAGAGGAAGAAATGAAAAATAACAATCTCATTCATCACGGGGAGGAACTACCCTAAAGAAAGAGTCCATCAAAGGAGAAATAAAGTTAAGCTAAAAACCCCAAAAAAGCTAAAATGACAGGAAATACAAGTCATATCTCAATAATAACTCTGAATGTAAATGGCCTAAACTCATCAATCAAAAGACATAGACTGGCAGACTGGATTAAAAAGAAAGACCCAACGATATGCTGCCTACAAGAGACTCATCTCATAGAAAAACATGCCCACAGACTAAAGGTGAAAGGTTGGGAAAAAGCATACCATGCACACGGACTGAGCAAAAAAGCTGGGGTTTCCATTCTCATTTCAGACAAAGCAGACTTCAAACCAAGGATAGTCAGAAGGGATAAAGAAGGACATTTCATATTGCTTAAAGGTAGCATAAATCAACAGGACATAACAATCATAAATATTTATGCACCAAACAATGGCGCATCCATGTATGTCAATCAGATCCTTCTCAATTTCAGGAATCAAATAGACCAAAACACAATAATACTCGGAGACTTTAACACTCCTCTCTCACCGTTGGACAGATCTTCCAAACAAAAATTGAATAAAGAAACTATAGGACTCAATGACACAATCGCTAATTTGGACTTAACGGACATATATAGAATATTCCATCCATCAAAAACTGAATACACTTTCTTCTCAGCAGCTCATGGGTCCTTCTCTAAAATAGACCATATGTTATGCCACAAAGCTACTCTTAACAAATACAAAAACATAGAGATACTACCTTGTATACTATCAGATCATAATGGCATGAAATTAGACATCAACGAGAAAGTTAGAAACAGAAACTACTCCAAGACCTGGAGATTAAATAATATGCTATTGAATGATACATGGATAACAGAAGACATTAGGGGGGAAATTAAAAGATTCTTAGAGGTCAACGAGAATAAAGATACAACATATCGAAATCTCTGGGATACTATGAAAGCAGTGCTAAGAGGAAAATTCATTGCAGAGAGTGCATTTAATAAAAGAATGAAAAGTCAACAAATCAATGACCTCACATTACAGCTCAAAGCCCTAGAAAAAGAGGAACAGATCATCACCAAAAGTAGTAGAAGACAGGAAATAATCAAAATCAGAGCTGAAATCAACGAAATTGAAACAAAAGAAACAATTCGAAAAATTGATGAAACAAAAAGTTGGTTCTTTGAAAAAATAAACAAAATTGACAAACCCTTAGCCACGCTAACAAAGAGAAGGAGAGAGAAACTCCAAATTACTAAAATCCGTGATGGAAATGGAAATATTACAACAGACACAACTGAAATACAAAACATAATAAGAAGCTACGTTGAAAATTTATACTCCAACAAAATAGAAAACCTGGAAGACATCAACAGGTTCCTAGAGGCATATGAGCCACCCAAACTGAATCTGGAGGACATACACAACTTAAATAGATCAATTTCAAGCAATGAAATAGAGGAAGTCATCAAAAGCCTACCAACAAAGAAAAGTCCGGGACCAGATGGATTCACAGCCGAGTTCTACAAGACCTTCAAAGAGGAGCTTATTCCAATACTCCTCAAAGTATTTCATGAAATAGAGGAGGAGGGAACCCTTCCAAACTCATTCTATGAAGCTAATATCACCCTGATACCAAAACCAGAGAAGGACACATCAAGGAAAGAAAATTTCAGACCCATATCTCTAATGAACATAGATGCAAAAATTCTTAACAAAATTTTAGCGAATCGCATACAAAAGCATATTAAAAAGATAGTGCACCATGATCAAGTGGGTTTCATCCCAGGGATGCAAGGTTGGTTCAACATCTGGAAATCAATCAATGTAATTCACCACATCAACAGACTTAAGGTCAAGAACCACATGATTATTTCAATAGACGCAGAGAAGGCATTTGATAAAATACAGCATCCCTTCATGCTCAAAACACTAGAAAAAATAGGGATAGTGGGGACATTCCTTAACATTGTAAAGGCTATTTATGCCAAGCCTACAGCTAACATCATTCTAAATGGAGAAAAATTGAAAGCATTCCCCTTGAGAACTGGAACAAGACAGGGATGCCCTCTTTCACCACTACTATTCAACATCGTTCTTGAAACTCTAGCCAGAGCAATTAGACAGACCAAAGAAATTAGAGGAATACGAATAGGAAATGAAGAGATCAAACTATCCCTATTTGCTGATGACATGATTCTCTATCTAGAAGATCCTAAGAATTCCACCAGAAAACTTCTGGATCTCATTAATGAATTCAGCAAAGTAGCAGGATATAAAATTAATGCTCATAAATCTAATGCATTTTTATTCATAAGTGATGCATCCTCTGAGAGAGAATTTAGGAAAAGTACCCCATTCACATTAACCTCAAAAAAAATAAAATACTTGGGAATCAATCTAACAAAAGATGTGAAAGACCTCTACACTGAGAACTACAGAACACTAAAGAAAGAAGTTAAGGAGCATCTGAGAAGATGGAAAGACCTCCCATGTTCGTGGATAGGCAGAATTAATATTGTCAAAATGGCCATACTTCCAAAAATGCTATACAAATTCAATGCAATTCCAATTAAAATCCCAATGATGGACCTCATGGAAATAGAGCAAGCAATCATGAAATTCATTTGGAGGAATAAGAGACCCAGAATTGCTAAAGCTATCCTTAGCAAGAAGAGCGAAGCAGGGGGTTTCACAATACCAGACCTCCAACTATACTACAGAGCAATAGTAACAAAAACAGCATGGTATTGGTACCAAAATAGACAGGTAGATCAATGGTACAGAATAGAGGACACAGAGACAAACCCAAATAAGTACAGGTATCTCATACTTGACAAAGGAGGCAAAAACATGCAATGGAGAAAAGACAGCCTCTTCAACAAATGGTGCTGGGAAAATTGGAAATCCATATGCAGCAAAATGAAACTAAACCCATATCTCTCACCCTGTACAAAACTTAACTCAAAGTGGATCAAGGACCTAGAAATCAGACCAGAGACTCTGCACCTAATAGAAGAGAAAATAGGTCCAAATCTTCATCATGTTGGCCTAGGACCAGATTTCCTTAACATGACTCCCAAAGCGCAAGAAATAAAAGCACGAATCAATGATTGGGATAGAGTCAAACTAAAAAGCTTCTTCTCAGCAAAGGAAACAATCAGCAATGTGAAGAGAGAGCCTTCAGAGTGGGAGAAAATCTTTGCCACACACACTTCGGACAGAGCACTAATCTCCAGAATCTACCAAGTACTCAAAAATCTTTACACCAAGAACACCAATAACCCAATCAATAAATGGGCCAAGGAAATGAACAGACACTTTACAGAGGAAGATCTACAAGCAATCAGCAGATTTATGAAAAAATGTTCAACATCACTCGTTATAAGAGAAATGCAAATCAAAACCACCTTAAGATTTCATCTTACCCCAATTAGAATGTCTTTTATCAAGAACACAGGCAACAACAGGTGTTGGCGAGGATGTGGGGAAAAGGGTACACTCATACATTGCTGGTGGGAGTGCAAGTTGGTGCAGCCACTCTGGAAAGCAGTGTGGAGATTCCTTAGAAAACTTGGAATGGATCCACCATTTGACCCTGCTATCCCACTCCTTGGCTTATACCCAAAGGACTTAAAATCAGATTGCCTCAGTGATGCAGCCACATCAATGTTCATAGCTGCTCAATTCACAATAGCTAGATTATGGAATCAACCTAGATGCCCTTCAGTAGATGAATGGATAAAGAAACTGTGGTATATATACACAATGGAATATTACTCAGCCATAAAGAAGAATAAAATTATGGTATTTGTAGGTAAATGGATGATGTTGGAAACTCTTATGCTAAGTGAGATCAGCCAATCCCAAAAATCCAAAAGCCGAATGGTCTCTCTGATATATGAATGATGATGCATAATGTGGGGGGGAAAGATGGCAAGAATGGAGGAAAGATAGCTAGCATAGAGGGAAGGGAGGGGTGGGGGTGGGTGGGGGGTAAAATTAATAACAGAATGTGTGACATATACCATTGCCCTGTGTACATGCATGAACGCACAGATGGTGTGACTCTACTTTGTGTACAACCAGTGAAACAATAGCTGTACTCCATTTGTGTTCAATAAAAAAAAAAAAAAAAAAAAATACACTAACCTTAAAGGCTTGTTGTAAGACACATCATTAGTGCTATAAAATACTATTATCTTATTTTTAAAAAATAGCCCATAAGGAAAATTCTATAGTTCTTTCCATTTTACAGATAGCAAAACAGATGATTATAGAGGTTACATAACTTGCCCTAACCACCTTTCTGATTCAATGGGAAGGGAGAATCTGAACTGAGTCCTGTTTGATTTCAAAGACATAATTCTATGTGACTATACCAGATATGACCCTGCTTCTGAGTAACTCTCTGATACTGGGAAACATAGTTAATCCTCAGAGTTTCAATTTACATAACTGTGTGACTAATGGGAATCTGGGACTTCATGTTAACAGAGAGACCACCTCACCTAATGAAGGCCTCTGCTTATGAAGTAGGGAAGTTGTTGTCACTAGAATTGCTGACTACCTCTGTAAACTGGCAAGACTCTTGTAGTCGGAAGTACTTGGGGTTTTACATACAGTGTGTCCTCTTGCTGGATATGAGGTCTTGGGGAAACCTTTTTTTCATCTTTAATTGGGACTCAGCTGGCTAACAATTTTCAGTGCCCACCAGCATTACACTAGGGAACACTATGTACCAGACATGTCAACCTCTACAGGATATTTGGAGATCAAATAAAACATTTGATATGAAACTGTTCATTGCCCCACACATGTGCTCTGCAGAGGTGAAGGACCATGCTCTGTGCAGACTGCTCTGCAGTTGCTCCAAGAATCAGCCAACTTGGCCACAGTGTCAACCCATGGCTTGACTTCATTTCAAACATTTGCATCCTGAGGCTCTCTTTCTCACATACCACCTGGATTCTAGCTGGAGTCAGGGAAACCCTTAGATGACCAGCACCAGGGCTCAAGGTTTCAGGAACAAGATGCTCAGTTACAAGCTGTTGCCTCATTCTATCTTTCCATTTTGTTTTATATTTAAGACTTGAGTGACACTGCCACTTCTTAGCAGTTTATTTTGAGCAAGCTCCAGTTTTCTTGCTTGTAAACTGAAAATAATAAAAGCTACTTCCAGAAGTTATAATGAGAATTAAAGTATGATAGCACACACAGGGCTTAACAGAGTTCCTAATTCCCAGAATGTACTAAGCAGTCCTAGCTGGCGAGAAGAGCACAGATCTATGAAATAAGATGAAAATCAAGTGTGTGTTTGTTTCTTTATAGTTCTGATCCAAGGTGATGATAAAGAACAACTTTATTTTTTCCTAAAATGACATTTGGAAATTTCCTGTGTCTATCTTTACTGTGAACACTCATACGCAGTTAGATATTGATCATATTTTATTGAAAATACTCAGTTTTATATTTAGATATTTGTCATTAAAACATGGCTGGATTATTTAATTTATATGTGCCTGAGGAGATGCATAGAATGAAGACATTCTTCTCACCACTGTTGATTTTCAGATGGGTCAAGGAGTTTAGAACTTATACCTTAAGATTCGTAAATTAAGGAAGAGGACAGCCTCTTAAGTGTTGTGTAGTCATAAGCGTCACATAGGTGGTCGTAAGATGCTATTACTCAGCTTTCCATTGACGTGACAAAATACCTGAGTAAATTAACTTAAAAGGAGGAAGTGTTTATTTTGGTTCATGGTTTCAGAGCTTTCAACATAGTCACTTGACCCCATTGCTTGGGGCCTGTGGTTGTCTTTTGTGGTGGGCACATGTGGTGGAGGAAGTGTATTTACCTCATGGTGACAAGAAAGCAAAAGAGAGGGGAGGGTATTGGGACCAGTATTCCTTTCAAGGGCGTGCACCAAATGACCCAGCTTCCTCCCATTAGGCTCTGTCTCCTCAAGATTTTCCACCACCTCCTGATAGTTTCTAAGTTGCAGACCAAGTCTTTATCCTGCAGGCCTTGGGGGACATTAAAGATCCAAACCACAATGAAGGCATGAGCAAATGGTCTTTACTCTGTAGGACTTCATAGCTTCACTGAAACTATGTAATTGAAAGTTCCTGAGATTTTTCAATCAGGAAACCTGGGTTTGAATTGCCTGTCCTCTGAGTTTCTCAATGTTCTGTTACAAGATGGAGAGAGTAAGACCTACCTATCAGGTAGATATTGCCTATTAGGTTGAATATTAGAAGTCATGGCTGCTCAGCAAAGTAAACCCATTATTTGATTTAATTAAAGGATTAACCAAGCATTGTTAAATCATGAAGTAAAAAGTAGGTTTCGAACAGAATGGGTCTACAAATGAATAAAATTTGATGGGCAGATGTGAAAACTGAGCATTAATTAGAGATTCTGATTGGCCATAGTGATGCTCTATAACTTGATATCTGGGGTAAGTATGTGTGTGTGTGTGTGTGTGTGTGTTGCATGTTTATCAGTTTGCGAGTTGGCACAATGAGCAAAGTTAAAAACAAATTTGAGATTAGCTGTACTATGAGGCAGTAACTTTTAGTAAAATAACCCTTACTGGCCTCATATGAAACCCAATCATAGACTGAGGAGTAATTTGTTCAGGTCTTTATACCATTAATTAAGTCCCTGCAGGAGCTGCTGAGAAGATCTAATCTCCTTGCTGAATGTGACAATTTTCTTTTGCAAACTGAAATTCAAAGAGAAGCCTAATCTTGCTTGTTGTTGCTCATCAAAAGATGACCTTGTCAGTAATAGTGAGAGAAGGATTTTTAAAGGATTGTGCATATCTGGGGTTTTTCCTAAATGCATAATAAATAACTCTAAATATGCATATAATCTTTGTTCCATTTTTGAGACAGCATCCAAAAGTTCTGTCCATGGATAATTATCTGGGAGCTCTTTTCTTCAATTTATGTATGCTTTGGTCTTGAATACTTTTTAAAAATAAAACAATGCCCTTCAGTAATTATCCAAGGTGGTCAATGTGTTTGTAATAAGATTTTATTTATTTATTTATTTTTTGAACTCTCACCTAGAAATGAAACTTTCCGTTTTGTTGCCTCTGGTTTTGCCATACTCCCAAATGCATGACTTCTGCAAGACTGCTGGTGTGTGTTCTGTCAATGTGTCTCTTGATGCTGGTATTGGTAAGTCAATTTGTAGTAATTACTTGCTGAAGGACTCGCCACTGGCAAAGCACAGACATTCATTATATTGTAAAAACAACTCCAGAATCTAACAAGTGGAATTCTAAAGTTTTCTGTGGAATGGAAATACACATGTTAATAGTTCAAGTAATCATGGAAAAATTTGGGATACCAAGAATTGGTTATAATACAGGAGTGATTCACAAATCCTAAGCTATAGTCAGACTTGTAAATTCTAGGTCATAGCCAGGAAAATAGAGCCTAATGGAATTGTCCTCTGGGCTGAATAGAAATCTCTGTCAACAAATGGTTTTGATTTGGAAAATATCGTTTGAGAAATAAAACAGCTTTGCATTTTATAGAGATGGCCTTTGGCATAAAAAGTCTGTATCTAGAAAAAAAATCCTTAAAGAATGGAATATATAAGCTGTATATTCATGAATTTTAATTTTAATGTTGTATCAGTTTAATATTTTCCAGGTGTTGTGGACTGTATTTGACTAAGGTCAAATTTGATCTTAATATGTAAGAATATGAAATGAGGAGAGATAATTTTCTGATATAAAATATTCATCTGATGCATGTGCTTTCAACTCCGAGAACTTATAGACAAATACCATGTACAGCTTAGTTAGGAGAAGGCTGCTCTTAGAATAAACAGACATAGGTTCTGTTGAAGTCTGGCCATGTTCATAAGTTCAGATCAGATTTCTCAGTCTTTTAAAACCTGAGTCATTTTATAAAAATTAAATGTTATGTCATTTTATATTATAAAATTTAGAAATAAATAAGTGACTTCAATTAAGGTAATGGGGGAATGGAAATATTTTCCATTAGAAAATGTATTTTTTGACTTTTACCATATGATATGTATCTGAGCATTGACTTTGCTGATTTGTCACGAGCTTTGGATCCAAGAAAGAACTGAGGTTTGAGCAGAGTGTAGGTCACTTTCAGGTCAAGCTTATTGTATAAGAGAAAATGGAACAATGACATATAGGCACTTTGTTTCAGGGATTAAATTATCTGGAATTATCTAAGATGATAAAATCAAACATGATTTCAAAACTTCTTAGATAGAACCTGGAAAAGATTGAAAACCATTAAGAATCTGGTTTCTTATTAGATTTAGAATGGGAAATTTCAACATCATGACAGGAAAATCTTGCCTGGGTATAACTTGCAGAAAAATTAAATATGATTTAAATATGTTCTTGAAAACACTTTTTGCACAGTGAATGAGCAGATACATCAGCACCAATTCCCTTAGCGACAGTGGGATTGGGACAATATTAATAAAAATGATGCCTTGCCGAATATAAGCACATTACATCAATTTCAAAAGACACAGAATATTATCTAGGTGTTCTGGGTGGAGTAGGTAGAAAGGTACCAGAAATCAATTTAATCTGTTGAAAAATGTTTGAGGGCCTGATTTGGACAAGGGCCTGAGTGCAGACGTTGGAAAACATGCTGAATGAGCCGTGAATGAATGAATGAAGAAGTAGGTGAGAGATAAAGTAGTCAGGCAAATTAAAACATGGAGGATGTTAAATGTATAGAGTATTAAAAGATAATTCAAAGTGTTTTTGAATCCACCTGAAAAAGTGATATTTCTATGTTTGACCTCAATTCATAATTATATCCAGGAAATTCCAGAAAATGGAAAAACAAATGAAGGCTTTTTCTCTTTTGCATCGTGTTCCTAGCTTACACAGGCTAGGATGAAACATTAGATAGACATTTTAAAAATTTTAACTGGCACATAGTAATTGAGCATATTCATGGGCATCGTGTGAATAGTGTGATATTTCAATATAAGTAGACAATGTGTATGACCTGATCAGGGTAAATGACAGACCTGTCATTTTGAACACATATAATTTGTTTGTGTTGGGAACATTTAAAATCTTCTCTACTAGCTATTTTGGAATACAGTTAACCTCTATCATCCCTCATTTTCCTACTGTGCTATTGAATATTAAGTTACTCTTCCCATTCACCTGCATGACTGCACTTCTTAGCCCTCCTTTCTCCATCCCGCTCTTTCACTTCTGGTCTCCCCAGGCTCTGGGAACCACCTCTCTACTAGACAGATATTTTTCATCTTGGTATAGGCCTGGTTGTTGTATTTTGATTTTACATGTTGTGACTTTTTGAAGCTGTCTTTTCTCACAATGAGCTTACACCAATGAGAGCAGAGACACCAGAGGATACAAGTCTATAATTTTTGAATTTGACTGTTTCCGTATTAATTTCATGATTGAAGAAATTTATGGTTTCTGAAATTTTTCTTAATTTGGAGTTGTCTGTGTCATGTGCCTTGGTGGAGAAGGATTGGATGGTTGGGGGACAATCAAAAGGAATTTAATGCCTTTCTCCCCCAGGTCAGACAGAGTTATACACAGCTCCTTTTAAATGTTAGCTCTGACTACAGAAGTCTCCAGGCCAATGGGAAAAACTGTTGAGAAGTCTCAAAGGCTGCTTTGTTTTCTGCACCATCCCCACACCAGGAACACATAATTCATCACAGGAATACAAAAGGTGCTATATTCTGTTTAGTGTAACTTAGCTTCCCCAGACAAATTCCAAATGCAGGTTTGAAATGATGTATTCTTCTATAGGCTGCAATGCACGTCCACTGGTGTCCTGAGCTCTGCCAGGGACAGGAAGGCATGCACTGTGAGTTATTTTGCAGAAGGAAAAGTCTGCAAGTTCTCTGTCAAGGTAGCTACTGTGTCTTTCTATAAATAGAAAGTGATAATGCAAACCATAAAAATATGTGGAGACAAGGAAAATACTACCTGACTGGGGACATTTTTTCCAGTCATAGAGAGGGCTTTTTGGCCTTTTTCCACACAAAGCAGTCAAGGCTTGTTCGGAAGGACTATTCTCAGTAAATGTGTACTTTAAGTTGTTTTTTTTTTTTTTTTTCATTTAATGTGATTTTCCCAGAATGTTAGGTCCTACTTGTCTTTACCAGACACCAAATATTATGAAGAAGTAAAATGTCCATGAAATCATATCTTTAAGTCACTAATTTGGTTGTGAGGCACACAATTCAAGCATTAGACCACTAATTTGGATAATGAACACAGACTTAAAATTCTGTGGTAATTGGATCAGATGAATCACTTGTTTAAGCATATCATTTGAATATCAGAATTTATCATGAAATCTAAACTACATGAAATTTCTGAAAATCTGACCTTGAATAATTAGTTCATATCTATGGCACTTTGTCCCTTAAGTTTTCTTACGGATCCTGAGTGCATAGTGGAGCAAGACCTAAGATTTTTCAGTTTACTGGTGTGTTTAGACCAACATACAATGCCTGATAGTTCCCGGTCTGTGATTTAGAAAGGCTCAGACTGTGCTTCATTTCAGAGATGGTAACACATGTATCAGTTCCTCATCAGTTTGAAACCTCATTTAAAAGAACCAGCAAAAGAACATTGCCCAGCTTACTGGTTTTAAGCAAGGAACAATAAGGCATTCTTGAAGAACTGCTTGTGTCGTGTCAGGTAAATTCTCAGAAGCTTAATCAGGGTCCAAAGGAAAGGGACATACTCTTCTAGTTCCTGGTTGGAGTGCTTTCTTTTTATTCTGAGGAAGTGAAATGAGCCCTGAGAATGCCCTTCAGAGGTTCCTATTGTTTGGGGTCTTACTGCTTCCCACAGAATAGGCAGAGATGACTTTCTACACCCTCTTTACACACTTTTCTCCTAGTGTCCATTCATTGCAGTTTAAGCCCTTTCCCTCCTGGTTGGGTTTTTGTATCTGGTGGAAATATTTGTTGGGCCTATAGTAGGAACTCTTGTCACTTGTCGTTGGTCTTTGAATCTGCCTAAGAAATAGGCACAATGAACCAGCATGGAAATCTAAATCCAGGGATCATACATTGCACCCTTGAGGATTCCTGTCCGAGATTCCTACAAATGACTAGGTTTCTCTTTTCCATGCAATGGTTTGTGGATTACAAATGCTAAAGCATACATTTAAAGCCTAACACCATCTCAAAGATAAATTATTCTGTGTTTAATTTAAAGATGTATCATAGTTCTTGAAGGAATGGCTTATAGTGGCATAGAAAGCCAGGAGCTCAGGATATCTGCAATAACTGGGCTTGTGGCAACTGTATGTATTACCAGTGTTCTCTGAATTGCTGACTTATGACCAAGTTCTAATGCATTGATGACCTGAAAGTGATTAGAAAAGGAGAGAAGGGTAAGACAATAATATTATAGGTGTCTAAATGTTTTAAAGTATAAAATGTTTGCAAGGAAGTAATCTCCATACAATGTTTTGAAGGCAGGATGTGCTGGAGGTAGAAGTTCACTGAGGTTGTGGAGAGAGAACCAGGTCCTGTTCCTGGAAATTCTTTACAATCCCACAAACTTACCACTAGAACAGGAATAATACTAGTTATTATCCAAAATATTTGTTGCTAGGGTGACCTGTCAATGCCTTAACACTGTCTAGTTCAAAGTGATTGCTATGTAAGTTTATTACTTAACTGTATCACTCCTTTTTAAATTTGTACATTGCTGCTGGTTTCCTAACTTGCCCCTAGTCATTTCTCAGCTATATTATTATGCAGATGTATTACCCAATAGTCAGCTTAAACCTGTGCTTAAAGCAATAGTGAAATATAGGAACAAATACCTTTGGGGAATGAAGTTAAAATATGCATATTTAATCATATCCTAAATTTGAATTATACCTGGCAGTTGATATGGAGAGAGACAAAAAGATCATTTAAGTGCATGTAACCCTAGCCATGTGATAAAAGTCCCATACAAGTACAGAGGGACTGGGTTATAGATCTGGGTAGAAAGAGCCATTTCTGCACATAGCACAATTCCCATGTGAGAGTGGAGGCAGGACCCACAGGGGTGACAAGGAAAACCTGCCTCACTCTGCATTGGTGCATTAGTGATTTTGTGCAGTGGAAGCCATACTGACCTGATTTTATGTCTCAGCTCTGCTGCTGAAGTCCTTTCATCTTTGAGAGTCAGTGCCTCTGGTTCCCTATTTGTGATAATACCAAGTTTCAGATTGGTCATGGCAAGATGGGGGAGAGAAATCAGGCAGGAGCTTCCAATGACTAAAGTAGAAGAAAAAATTAGAGGAGATGAAAAGTGGGAGAAAAGTGGCAAAGGGGATGGAGGGGGAAGACAAGGGGAAGAGAGGAAGGGGAGGAAAAGGAAGAGAAAGGGCACGGAGCTCCAGGGGAGGAGAGCCAGTGTGGGCATGAAAACCCTGGCTTCAGAGTCAAACAGATGTGTTTTCACATCTGGGCTCTGATCCCTCCTGGTCTGGTAACCTGGGCAAGGTGCTGTATCTCAGCAAATCCAAAGCTTCCTCACGGGATGGTTGGAAGAAAATTTTCAGACTGTAAATGTGTGCCAGTTCAGCAGTCAATCAATAACATTGGCAATGAGGGTGAGGAGGATGCAGGTGCTGAGGACAGGATGATGAGGATGAGGGTGAAACTTAAATGGATTTAAGGATTAAGACAAAGAGATGGAGAAGAAGTCTGGGGAATGCAGAGTGGGAAAATAGAAGGAAAAAAAGAAAAAAAAAACAGAAAATGGAAGTGTGAGACACAGGTCTGGTTTTGAATGCCAGGTGGACCTAACTGAAGCTTTGCCTCTGCCCTCTTCCATGGCTACCATCTCTTTCTCTTCCCTGCCCTGATAAATGTTTGCTATTGACCCCGATGGATCATTGGTTTGCCAAAGGGCATACGGCTTAAATTTGTGACATTTTCCCCTCTTCTTCATTTAGGAGAAACAGAATTGTCTCTTATACTTGTGTTCTTTGGTAGCAGGAGCTGTTATCCTGCTCTGTATATCTTTGCAGACGAGGCCAAAAGCAAAGAAATATGCCTGATTCTTCTTTCCATCGACCCTCAATAAGTCCTATTAATTCTACCTCCAAGACATGCACTAAATTACTTTCTATTCTATTATCCCACTTATACCCATATTTCTGTAATAACCTTTGCTTCCATTTTTACCCCCTTCAATCATTCTCCAAAGATAAAATCGTTCCTGTCCCCCAATTAGCCCCTCCAGTGCCTCTTCTTTGTACTGTGGGTAAAGCCCAAGTCCATTCTCCCTGTTCACACAGCCTTAAATAATTGTCCCCATTGATCTTTCCAATTTCATTCTGCTTTTCTACCGCTATCTACCCTCCAGCCATACTGAAGAGGTTTGCTTTTCTCCATGTTTCCTGAATTGCCAAGTTGTTTTTTCCCCCCTTTAGGGTACTTTGAATAGTTGTTCCATTTCTTTCTTATCTTCCTATGCCAGGCTCCTTTTTGTCTCTAGTCTTTTCTTGAACAACATTAGCTTAAAATCATTCTGTGAGGAGCTTTGGATCACCAGTCCTTATAAAAGTTACCCAGTTTCTTCGATCACCGCACCCTCTTTTGTTTCTTTATAAGCACTTCTCACTCCTGTTTTTCTGGTGTGTGGGGGCATATGAAGGTGTGTGTGTGTATCTCCCTATCCTGGAATGTCAACCTTGGGAGAGCAGAAGTCTTACCTCTCTTATTCAAAAAAAGTTTCCCCAGTGGCAAGAGATGTGTCCAGAAGACAACACAAACTCATGCATATTTCAATGAATGCTGCCGAATTAATGATTCAACCTCTGTGTACAGAATTCTTACTAGTCCTTGAATTTTTTTTTTCAGCTAGAATCCAATGATTCTGAAAGTCTTCACAAGGCTCCCCTAATTTGAAAACTTAATGAGCAAAATCCATTAAGTCAACAGTAATAAAAACAAAATAAAATTTAGAAAATTTGAAATTTCAAAGGAAACTAATACTTTTAAAAAGTTGATGTAAAAACAGTTCTAAGTCAGTGAAGTTAGGATTAAGATTTTTAGAGAAAGAAAAAAAATATATAATTTAGATTATGACTTCCAAAACAGAATTGTGCAGCAAATCAATAGCTGTAAAAGTCAGAAAGACTGTGGAAAAAAGAGTTTTTAAAATTTCTATAGCTCCCACTGAGCAGTTCAAAACATCAGGCCTGGCCAACCCAGAACACAGAATTTTATTTATGAGCAATCTGTGACAGACAAAAAGAAGTAAAGAAAAGTTCATGTGTTTTAGTGCTTGACAAGAGGAAGAAGAATGAGAAAGGAGATGGGGAGGTAGAAAGGCAGAAATGCATCTCTTCTCCCCTCTGGTCTGCACACCAGGCCCACTGACATGTGTTACCCAACAAACCTGGGGACATGATGGCAGACATCCTCTGGCTTCCTCTCCCTTTTAGTGAAGAAAGAGCTAAGGTAATAGAGGGGTGGCTAGGGGCCCCAGTGCAGATGACACGGCAAACTAGCATGGTCAGGCATTTAGGTGTCCTTGTTGTAGTAGGAAGGTTTCTTCCATTTCCCTAGCATGTGGGTTCTGAGTGACAGCCAGCAGACCTGTAGGCTGGGCAGAGACTTCAAGAGTTTGCAGTGCCAGCCAGCGGAGCTGAGAGGAGGCTGAGTGAGCAGGCAGGGTCTGGGCCACAGTTCACAGAGAGAAAAGACTCTAGTGTATTGACCAGAGGGGTGAAGAGGCTGGTGCTAGAAGAATGTTCCAGGAGAGACCAGGCTGGTGATGTTTCAGGGTTATTAGCTGTTGCATAACAAAGTAGTAGGTACTAAGAGATGATTCAAACATCTCTCCCACACCTCAGGCACCATCTTTGAAAGGTTAAGGAGAGTGTAAAGGGCAGTGAAAATATTCCCAAAGGACTGGGTAACACCTAAGTACCTGGTATACGTTACTGGTTCAAATGGACATTAAACTTAATTGGACCCATTTTCCTTTTTTTGTGTGTATGTATGTGAGATTTTGTTTTTGTTTTTGCGGTGCTGGGGATTGAACCCAGGGCCTTGTGCGTGTGAGGCAAGCACTCTACCAACTGAGCTCTATCCCCAGCCTCTTTTTCCTTTTTTAAAAATAAAATTTCTCCATGCCATTTAAAGGTAAGAGCTTTGAGGAAGAGCAGAGTAGTTTTAGACAAAATTACGAATCAGTATTTATTCGAGTATAGTGTTATTTGCTTTTATAACTTATTCTGCAATGCTGAATCATGACTCCTTCCTTATTGTGAAGACTTGGGTGTGTATTGAATACAAATCAACTTCTCTAGAAAATATGAAATTAATAATATTAGCACAGAATCTGAGTTCTTTAGTTCATCACTCTACATGTGATTATATTAAACTTAATATATGATTGTACAACTAGAAAACGATACATATATAATTTCTAAATATGTTTTCTAATTATACAAGACATGAATATTAGGAAAATTGTAGCCATCCACTGTATATTAATCAGAACAGATACTTTCAAAAATAGTTTTAATGTATATATAATATGACAATGTATATACATTATGATTTTTTTACCATAGCTCTAATGATGGACATAAACTTATTAGAACACTTTTCTGATAGATGTACTTCTATTTATACACAAAACCTTGTGTGTATTACCCAATCTGTCAAGAAATACTAAGGTGCTAACCATCTTATATGAGAAGAAAAGTTTAGTATTATAGATTTATCATTACCACCTATGATCACCTTTAATTGATACAGCCTTTGTTTATTTTCACAAAATATTTTGAAATATTTGCTTTCAGCTTTCATGTAGAAAGAATGAAATGTGGAAACCTTTAAATTTTGAAATTAGTTACAAATGTGAAGCTTTATGTAGCTAATTTTTCCAAAATGAGCTTCAATGTACCTGTTAAAAAGTTTTGTTCTTGGCTTTTTTTTTTTTTGGTTCAGAAAGAATACCATCAAGGGTTTCTATGTCTAAAAGTCAAATATTAAAAATTTCCAAACCAAGAACAAATATTTAAGTTGCTTTATTGATGTTGGATTTTTGTGATGCAAAAAAAATTTCACATAGCTAAGAAAAAAAAACTTACGGTGATCTATCCAATATGGAAATAGTCTTATGGATTTAAAATTAATCAATTCATTAACACTATTGCATGGAGGCTTCATATAAAAATATTTTAAGAGTTAGTTTGGATAACTGAATGGATTTTTAAAAGGAAGTACATTTTAATGGGCATTCCAAAAGTATTATTTTTTCTAATAAAAATGATTGTCCTTGGAATTAGTTTTAATAACTGAGAGTAAGCCTGGAATACTGTGACTCAGGCTGTTTCTCTGGGAAGAGATTATTTAGGAAATAGTTAATGGGTAGGTGGGATAGAAAAGGAATTATTAGTGAATTTCATTTGTCTTATATTTAAAAGGGAATTATCTTGGCATTGTGGATGTTTTAATTAATCACTGAGTTAAAACTCCAAAAATTATTAATAAATTATAACAGTTCGATGGAATTTTGCACTATAATAATAGCTGCTACAATTTTCAACACAATATTATGATTATAATGGTAACACGTTCCCTTTCTGTTCTAACCAATACATGGCTTTCATTAAATACCACACAGGTCTCTGACAGAGGTAATTTTCTAAGCTTGTTCAAAAGGCCAGAAATTACTCTCAGGGAATAAAAACATTATGCTGGAAACCAAAGACACAGATAAGAGTCTGGGCTTTAATTTAAAGAGAAAAGATGGGTGCTGGGCAGCAAACAAAGACAGTTAGTTTGAATAGCTACAACCCTCTCTCTCTCTTTTTTTTTTTTTTCCCCTCAGTCTTTTAGTGTACCACTTTGGATCAATTTAAACCCCTCTAGGCAAGGCCCAGGGCTAGCCTGTGAAGTAAACTTGAGGAATCCTGTGGCTACTACCTTAGCCACTCTTCATCTTGGGTATTGACATGTAGATGGAGCACACTGGGCAAATGACAGTGGTATCAGTCTTCCCAAAGGGACCTCTAGGGAAAGGTAAGACAAGCACAGAGTCAATAAGAACTCTACTGTGGAATCACTAAACCTGTATTTGTGACAATTAGATGTGGGATGGGCTAAAGTTTATTACATTGCTATTAAAAGCAAGTTGGTTAGGCCATTGCACAAATAAGATTATGGATTGAAGGCCGGTTTTTGGTGTTTTTTAAAACAGTTTGATCCCTAATTCATTTATTCACTTTTCAAGTATTTATTACAATGCTTATTATATGTTGGGTACTGGCCAGAAATTTTGAGATTCAAAAAGTGAAAGATATAGACCCCGATTTTTTTTTTTTTTTTTTGTACTGGGGATTAAACTCAGGGCCAATCAACCCCTGAGCCACATCCCCAGCCCTATTTTGTATTTTATTTAGAGAGAGGGTCTCACTGAGTTGCTTAGTGCCTTGCCATTGCTGAGGCTGGCTTTGAACTTGCAATCCTCCTGTCTCAGCCTCCAAGCTGCTGGGATTACAGGTGTGAGCCACCACACCTGGACTAGACACCGATTTTAAAGAAGGCAAACATATCAGGAAACCCAATGAGTACATACAATAGTGGAATAAGAATAAAATAAAAATGAACTTGGAGATAGAAGGAGTCCAGAAAGGTTCCTGTGAGAGAAGAAAAGAGGGAAGGCAATGCTCAACTGCGGAAGTAGTTTTGAAGATTGAGTAGGTGTTGACCAGATGGATTTGGGTCAAGGAGCACAAAGAGCTTTTGCAAAGGGATTGAGGCATGGGGAAGTGTGTCCAGTTTCGGGGAACAGTGAGTGATAACAAGGCAGAGAACCATGGTCTTGCAGTAGCAAGGTAGAACATGAAGCTGAGCATACGTGCAGTTTAAGAGCTTTCTATTTCTTGACAGTAGCTTGAATTCTATCATGAAAGTTGTGGGAAGCTACTGTCCCATTCTCAGGGTTGTGCTATCATCAGCTTTGTGGTCTGATCACAGAAGGGATAAAAGGTTAGAATTAGAGTGGCAGAGTCAGGGTCACCAACTTGGACACTCTTGTAGTAATCCAGGTGAAAAATGGTAAAATCATAGGTCATCTTGCTTGATCAGTCCCTATCCACATTTTCATGTGTGTTTGCATTTTTTGCAAATGTGTGTTTGCAAGATTTGATACTTGATATGTCATGCTCTTCAGAGAGTAACTGTGCTAATAATGATACCATTAAATTCTGGGAACAAGGCCTCCTTTAAATGTTCATAGGTTGTCTGAAAGAAATGTCCATCATCAGGTCACATACTGTGTTAGCCTGTCGTCTCTTACCCAGGATCTTCTGAAAGGGTGGTATGCAGAACAGGTCACTTTTGATTGGGAATAGAATAGAAGAGATAATGCGTTCTCCTTAGTAAGGTGTCACAACTGAGGGTCCTGGGATGCATTGGAACCTAAAGGATAGAATGCCAAATGAACATGGAAAAAAAAAATGTGAAAGAACAGAACCAGGTTGAGATTTCTCCCTTCACAATATTTTCAAAGGAAACCGAAAATTATTAGCTGGATTAGATCTGTAGAGGTCAGAGATAGAGGCCAGGCTGTTTTTCTTACATCAAGACCATGTCTCACTGAGGGTAGTTTTCTAATGTTCAAGTGTCCAGGCTGAAGTCTATCTCTGGCAGTTACATTGTTTGTAGTTAAATTCCTTTGCAATTTCAGAGTTTGATTTTCTTTTCTTGTCAATATTTTCTTGTATCACACTCTATTTTTTGTTTGGTTGGAATGGTCCCATATTTTGGTGAAATTTATATGCATTAGATGTCTTTTGTTAAACAGATTAAGTTGTCAGCCAATGGTTACCATCTTTTTTTATGTTTTTGAGGTTTGGGTTTTATACACAGGTGTCTTCAGGTGCATACATCCATGAACCAGAAGTTGCAAAGAAATTCACATGCTCTTTAAATTTCTCCAAATAATGTTTCATTAGTCCTTAGCCTTAGCTAAATTTTCAGAAAAAGAAATGAAAAGCAAAAAAATGGACATAAGTATCAAATTCATGAATTAAGAAATAAGAAATGTATTTAATTAAAACAGGCAGGGCCTCAAAACAGAAGTTCTTTCCTTAATAGTGAGCATCTGGCTACTGACTCCAGGTAAATTGTGACTATTTTATATTTTCATTCTGCATTAAATGAGAATTAGGTGCCCAGGAGCCAAATGGTTAAAGGGAATTTGTCTAAGCAAATGATTTTAGGCACTTATTCATATGATTAACTAGCAAGTCTAAGTCACTGATTGTTTTTTATAAATCCTAAACATCTTTATTAGGGAGCAAAATATGGACATCTTGTGCCAGCTGAGCACTGACTTGATTTGCTATTAACAAGTTATATATTTTTGGAAGAAAAGTTGGGAGAAATGAGAGGAAGAATATCTCTTCTGAAATTTTAGAAAAGAAATTCCCACCTCTTTTTCCTTGCCAATGCTCAAAACTGAGTGTGAATTTGGTGGGTGCTGGACATTTTGCTGTGTATCTTTGGCCCAGTGTGCATGGTTCAAGTCTCACCAGTCATTTCTGATCCTTAGCTCTAAACCCAGGGTTTATGTAATCAGTAGAGTGTGACAGTTTGAAAAGGTGCAAGAGAGATTCTTTGCCCCTCGCTCTTTGCCTTACATTCATGGAATCTTCTCTTGGTTTTATAACTACAGGCCAAGTAGTAGATTTTAGAAGATAAAGTTCTTTACTCTGAATTCCGCCAGGGAAAGTGTATTATTCAGAGAAAGCTCTGCTTGTCTCAACATGGATAAATCTTGACAGCATGAACTTTGGATGAAAAAAGCAAGTTGAAAAGAAGTCTTATGATACAATTTTATAAAATTTAAAATATATTTTTATACCTACCTCCATCCATCAGAAAAATACATTTGTAATCACAAGGAAAATGAATTCCAACTCCAGGTAAGTGGAAATTTATGGGGAGGGAGAAAGAAAAGAGCAACAGAGGTGGGCTGTGCTGAACTGGACTGTAACTGTATCTCTCCTTCCTTGAAAATGAATTTATCTGAAGCAAATCTGGCAAATGGTAGTACGTTTAAAGTCCGGGTTTATGCTTATTACAGTTCTTTTCTATAGTTCTGAAATATCTCCTAATTACAAATTTGTAAGTTAAACATAATGTTCTTCAAATTCCAACCATGTTGCTGCAAATGACAGAATTTCATTCTTTTTATGGATGAATCATATTCCATGGTGTCTGTATATTTCCTTCATTATTCATTGACAGTTAAATCTCTGGGGCTATTGAAATAGTTGAGCTCTTTTGACAAACATTTACTGAGCCTCTACCACGTGCTGAACATTGAAGGTGCAAACACCAGGGCAACAGGGTCCCTCCCCCAAGCAACTCACTGTCCAGAGGGAGAGAGTGACGTAACAGACACTCTCCCTGCAGTGTGGGTGATCACATTCATACATGCAATGCTTTCTAAATAGAATGCTTGACTCTTTGATGACTCCTGGTGAAATTTAGGAAATTTAAGCTAGACTAATGGCAAAAGAGTCATATTTGTTGAATTAAAATGTAATCTACTTTCGTGTTTCAAGTAGTTGCAAGCAAAATATTCTCAAAGAGAAACCATCAAAAGACACCTAGCAAATGCATCCATAGAATCATTTGAATAAATATTTATTATGTACCTTAGTAGATATTCCCTAAATGATCCCTTCCAAGTCAGTCTTTATGTTTTATTTATGTTTTTATTTTTTCATGGAGACATTGTCTTCCCAGCTAGAAAATCAACTCTACAGAAATGGCTTTCTGGTTTTCAGGTAGGTATCAACCATTCTCTGGAGTTTTTAGCATAGTCATATACAAACAATAACAATGGTTAAATTTTTATTTGAAGGCCTACTATGTGCTGTGGGAACATAGTAAAGTTTTTTTAAATATTAATTTTTATTCATTCTAATTAGTTGTACATGAAAGTAGAATGCATTTATACATTTTGATAAATCATATTTAAGTGAGGTATAATTTCTCATTTTTCTGATTGTACATATTGTAAGATCACATCAGTCATGCAGTCATATATGTCACATGAGATAATATGTTTCACTCTACTATCCTTCCTACCCCTAATCCCCTTCTCCTTCCTTCACATTCTTCCCTAGCCACCACCACCCCACCCCCTTATTGTGAATTATCATCTGTATATCAGAGAAAACATTCGGCCTTTGGTTTTTTGGGTTTGGCTTATTTTGCTTAGCAAGATATTCTCCAACTCCATCCATTTACTGGCAAATGCCATAATTTCATTCTTCTTTAAAGCTGAGTAATATTCCATCAAATATATCCCATTTTCTTTATCCATTCATCTGTTGAAGGACATCTAAGTTGGTTCCATAGTTTAGTTATTGTTGAGTTGAGCTGCTATAAACATTGATGTGGCTGCATCACTGCAGTATGCTGATTTTAAGTCCTTTGGGTATAAACCGATGAATGGGATAGCTGGGTCAAATGATGCATAGTAAAATTTTTTAACCCCAACTTAACATTCAGGGTCAGGGACATGAAGAAAGCTACCTGGAATTCGGATCAACATTGCCAGAAATCTGCAGATACAGTATGTGAAGACTTTAATCTCATTTATGAAAATGGTGTATGTCATCATCCATCACTTCAGAAAAAAAAAAACAGTAACAACAAAAAACATAAATAAATAAATAAACAAATAAATAAACCAAAAAACACTAGTTAGTTACCAAGAAGGCTGGTGAGGGATTTGGAATCCTAACAATGCACTATTGGCTCTCCTTTCTAAGAAAATATCAACGGAAAACACTAAATAATTTTTTTTCCGGCTAACTTTCATCCAAAGAAAAACTACCACAAAATTTGGCATTCCACTGTGTTGGGACAGATACAACAGGGAAAAAAAAAAAAGATTGTTCTATTAATAGCTACACTTGGTGGCTAACAGATTTTCACCAACAATTGTTAAAAATAGAACAGTAAATATTTGACATCTCAGCTTTAATTAAAATAAGCATAATGTGAGACCGGGTGATAGGGAAAGAGAGCTACCTGATAAAATTGCAAAAAGGGAACAGCTACAATATGAGTCACAGTAGTTAATACATGTTACACCTGTTAGCTTAATAGCATGCACCCTTTCTAGGAACCTTATTGAGTTTATATTAGTTGCATGCATCATTCTCTTAGCAACCAGCAACTTGGGGTTATAAAAATTTAGCTAAAAACCTGTTTGTAGAAAAGGAAATTTGTATCTGTGTCCAGAAAACAATATTTATTACAATGAAATGTTAAGAAAATCAAGCAAATCCAGAAGAACTTAAAGCAATCCAGATTGCTAAGGAACTAGAAAGTAAGACAATTTAAGACAGTTTCGGATTGCAGCAGTTCAAAACTTTGGGGCTAAAGTCAAAGGGAAATCAGTATGTGCTTGGTAAAGAAGGTGGGATCAGAGCCTTGAGAACAATAAATATAGACCCTTATGTTTGTTTCTGGCTGGTCATCGGCTCCCTTGTAGTAGGGACTAGCCCCACACCAGAGCATATGAAAAAGAGTCCTTTTCTTTCTAGAATAAGAGAGCTGGAATTTGACTTCCTCTTTTGCAACTTGAATTATCTGATTATGTCCTGAATTGCAGTTGCTCATTTGGTTCCTAAAAATCAACTTCCAAGTGTTTGCTGGACCAAACTTCAGAACATAATTGGCCTCTTCGTTTTTGTTTTCATTTCTTATCTCAGACCCATCTCCTGCCTTCTTTCAGTGCTGTCAATGGTAATGATATTAATAGTGAACTAATGTTTGTTGAGTTCTCGACTATATGTCCACAATGTTATAAGCACTATTCAAGTATTAACTCTTTAGGTCTCTTTTACAAGTTAAGGCTGATAAAACTTTCATCACTATTTTACAGATGAGAAAACTAAGGTACAGCTAAAAATTGGCTGAGCCTGAGTTGAAATCTGGGTACTTCACTGTTTCACCATACACGTCTGACTTTTATGTGAATCTATATTAATAGAATTGCTCGGAATAATGAAGGGCATGGACTTTGAATGTACCAATAGTGCCTTCTTGTGAATTAAATGCTTTTTGAGGCAAAGTATCATTGTTACAATGAAATCCTTTGGAGGTGATAAGAACTAATTTTGTGTATGTTGAAGTAGTGGTGGTCATTTTTTTTCATATCCATTCAACAAATATTTGAATACCAACTGTGTGTGCTAAGAAATCAAAAAGAATTCAGATGAGATGCCTCATCTAGTACAGGAAGCCAGACATACAGAAAAGCACACACTTATAAAAGATGCCACGAGTGTGTATTAGCACAGGAAAAATTATGATCAGGTTTATCGAAAGCAAAGAACAAGGAAGATTTCACAATTGTCCTGAGCAATTTAATCTCATCTATCATTAATAAAAAATCCTAATTACAGTTTTTTTCCTCTTCTGATGTTGAAGAACAGATTCTGCAGGAATGTGGGGTCCACCTGAACTTTCCTGATCATATCATATTCTTATTTAAATGATAGCTACCAGAATTTTGTCGTAGTGAAGGTCCTGTGCTGTTTCTGATTGTTTTCTTGATGGCCATTTTGACACTCTGTAAATATATTGTCATAATTGGCCATTAGCTCTGGTGTGATCTTGACATTTTTTGTGATTCTCAAGGTCTAATAGACACTTGTGACAACCCTGAATCAACATCTTGCCCTGGATTATTACCAAATCATGCACAGTATCTCCTAGAGGCAGGTTGTGGTAATGATGGATGTAATGTCTGTATTTTGCGTGGCTGCTTAGGAAAGATCATAAGTGCTCTCTGTATTATCAAGCTTCAAAACACTTCAGATGTGATTTTCAGACTGATTGCTGAATCAACACAAGAGCATTCTATGGTAACTAATTTGCATCGGTTGGACTGGAGCAGGCTGACATAGTACTAGCAATAGGGCCTCCTCAGAAGCCTCTAGCAGTGTGGCAGAAGTGAGGAGCTATCAAGCAGAAGTTTTAGAGAAAACTATGACTATGATGATTGCATCAGAAGTGAAAGACACCATCTTATAGGAGAAGAAATAATTGACTCTTTCAGAGAAAAGAAATGATCTAGAGAAGTCATGAAGTGACTTATATATCATGAAAATTATAGCCCAGTACTCATTTGGGTACAGAAATTTGGCTGGGGAGGGGATTGCTTCATCGATTATGCATCAAAGTACCTGAAACTTCAAGGGAAAACTGGTACAATAGATGGTTGATCTCATAGATAGCGATTGCTATAGTTTGAATCTGGAATATCCCTCAAAGGCCCCTGTGTTAGAGGACTGGTCATCAGCTTAGTGCTTTTGGGAGTGGTGAAACCTTTAAGAAGTAGGGCCCCAAGTCAGTTGAAGGTATCACCATGAATGCTTCCATCATAGCAAAAGCTACACCTCCTCTATGACAGCTCCTTTCTTAGTGCATCACAAGGTCCCATTTGCCTTCTGGAATCCCCACTGGCCAACACACTCTGGGAAGTCAGAGAATTCCAAGCTCCTTATCCCTGCTGTCTCCAGCATTTCCCAAAGTGCCTGACATTCAGCAGGTATTGCATAAATACTTGTTATGCAAAACATCTCTGAATATATTCTTAGTCACATGTTCATTATTGACCTTTGACTCTCTACCATGTAATATTGGTTGGGATCAATCAATTATTTGTAACATATATATGCTCTTGAAAACTGATAAATGGACCCACGTCATTCATACTTGGTTACCTCATTCAAAACAATTTTCAAAGTGTGGTTTTCCCTTCATGAATATTTTAATAAATCGTAAATCATCATTTAAGTGAAAAAAAAAAAAAAGAAGTAGGGCCTACTGACCGGTCTATGTCATTGGGGGCATGTCCTTGAAGAGCACTATGGGACTCCAGTCCCTTACTATGTCTCTTTTGCATCCTGGCCTTGAGGTGAACAGCTGTGCTCTGCCACATGCTCCTGGCATGAAGTGCTGCCACAAACCCAAAGCAGCAAGGCTAGTCAATCATGGACTGACACCTCCAAATCTGTGAGCCAAAACGAACCTTTTCTCTTTTTAAGTTGATTTGTCTTAGGTATTTGTAACAATGGAAAGTTCATTAACAGAGTGGTTCAGCAGGGAGGGTAACTAGCAGTCAAAAAGGCAGGCAGGGTTACAACTAAGGTAAGGGCAGGATCAGATCCCATCTTTATTATGAATTTTTGGCCTTAGTGTTGATTTTTCAAAATATTGTATTAAAATATTATTTATTTATTTATTTGCTTATTGATTAATTGAGCACAAATGGAGTACAGCTATGGTTTCTCTGGTTGTACACAAAGTAGAGTCACACCATCTGTGCATTCATACATGTACACAGGGCAATGATGCCTGTCAAACATTCTGTTATTATTCTTAATCCCCCCACCCCAACCCTACCCCTCCCTTCCCTCTATGCTATCTATCCTTCCTCCATTCTTGCCACTCTTCCCCCTGCATTATGCATCATCATTCATTTATCAGAGAGACCATTCGGCCTTTGGATTTTTGGGATTGGCTGATCTCACTTAGCATAACAGTCTCCAACATCATCCATTTACCTACAAATGCCATAATTTTATTCTTCTTTATGGCTGAATAATATTCCATGTGTATATATACCACAGTTTCTTTATCCATTCATCTATTGAAGGGCATCTAGGTTGGTTCCACAATCTAGCTATTGTGAACTGAGCAGCTATGAACACTGATGTGGCTGCATCACTGTAGTAATCTGATTTTAAGTCCTTTGGGTATAGGCCAAGGAGTGGGATAGCTGGGTCAAATGGTGGATCCATTCCAAGTTTTCTAAGGAATCTCCACACTGCTTTCCAGAGTGGCTGCACCAACTTGCACTCCCACCAGCAATGTATGAGTGTACCCTTTTCCCCACATCCTCGCCAACACCTGTTGTTTCCAGTATTCTTAATAAAAGACATTCTAATTGGGGTAAGATGAAATCTTAAGGTGGTTTTGATTTGCATTTCTCTTATAACTAGGGATGTTGAACATTTTTTCATAAATCTGTTGATTGCTTGTAGATCTTCCTCTGTAAAGTGTCTGTTCATTTCGTTGGCCCATTTATTGATTGGGTTATTAGTGTTCTTGGTGTAAAGATTTTTGAGCACTTTGTAGATTATGGAGTTTAGTGCTCTATCTGAAGTGTGTGTAGCAAAGATTTTCTCCCACTCTGAAGGCTCTCTCTTCACATTGCTGATTGTTTCCTTTGCTGAGAAAAAGCTTTTTAGTTTGACTCTATCCCAATCATCGATTCGTGCTTTTATTTCTTGTGCTTTGGGAGTCATGTTAAGGAAATCTGGTGCTAGCCCAACGAGATGAAGATTTGGACCTATTTTCTCTTCTATTAGGTGCAGAGTCTCTGGTCTGATTTCTAGGTCCTTGATCCACTTTGAGTTGAGTTTTGTACAGGGTGAGAGATATGGGTTTAGTTTCATTTTGCTGCATATAGATTTCCAGTTTTCCCAGCACCATTTGTTGAAGAGGCTGTCTTTTCTCCACTGTATGTTTTTGGCTCCTTTGTCAAGTAGGAGATACCTGTATTTATGTGGGTTTGTCTCTGTGTCCTCTATTCTGTACCATTGATCTACCTGTCTATTTTGGTGCCAATACCATGCTGTATTCATTACTATTGCTCTGTAGTATAGTTGAAGGTCTGGTATTGTGATACCC
>JAJEJO010046717.1:2574-15156 GCA_020662805.1 Glaucomys volans
GCAACAACAGGTGTTGGCAAGGATGTGGGGAAATGGGTACACTCATTCATTGCTGGTGGGAGTGTAAGTTGGTGCAGCCACTGTGGAAAGGAGTGTGGAGATTCCTTAGAAAACTTGGAATGGATCCACCATTTGATCCTGCTATCCACTCCTTGGCCTATACCCAAAGGACTTAAAATCAGATTGCTACAATGAGGCAGCCAAATCAATGTTCATAGCTGCTCAATTCACAATAGCTAGATTATGGAATCAACCTAGATGTCCTTCAGTAGATGAATGCATAAAGAAAGTGTGGTATATATACACAATGGAATATTACTCAGCCAAAAAGAAGAATAAAATTATGGCATTTGTTGGTAAATGGATGATGTTGGAGACTGTTATGCTAAGTGAGATCAGCCAATCCCCAAAATCCAAAGGCTGAATGGTCTCACTGATAAATGAATAAATAAATGCATAATGCTGGGGGGAAGGGTGGCAAGAAGGGAGGAAGGATAGATAGCATGGAGGTACGGTAGTGGTGCGGTTGTGGTGGGGGAGTAAAAATAATAACAGAAAGTGTGACAGATACCATTACCCTTTGTACATGCATGAACGCACAGATTGTCTGCCTGTACGTTGTGTACAACCAGTGAAAAATAGCTGTACTCCATTTGTGTTCAATGTATCAATAAGTAAAAAAAAAATATGAAGAAGATAGAGAAGAGACCTAGATTTAAAGAGACTTGGAAACCATACCTGAATTGTAGTATTTTAATATTCCCAAACCAAAAAGTAGATATCATGGTTATAAGTCTGGATGTATCATGACCATGATGGCTGTTTAAATAAATAAAAAATTAAAGGGTGGTTAGCATGTACATAAAAAGGAAGTCGTAGACTGTTGGTAGGAATGTAATCAGTACAACCCTAGGGAAAACAGTATGGTGGTTCCCCAAAGAAACTAAAAACAGATCTACCTTGTGATCCAGCTCCATCCCATCTGAGTCTGTATCCACAGGAAATGACATCAGCACACCCAAAAGGCAGCAGGCTCCCATGCTGGCAGAATCTCTGTTCACAATAGCTAAGGCATGGAGTCCGTGGGTGAATGATTAAAGGAACATGGACCATATGCCCAAGGCGATCTTATTCACCCTTTGGAGTAATGAAATCCTGTCATTTGCAGTAAAAGGGATGGAATGGGAGGATATTGTGTTAAGGGAAATAAGCCAGACACAGACAGACAGTCCCACATATGTTCTCTCCTATGTGGAAGCTAAAAAAGTTGACCTGAACATGGGGTGGTCAGGTGGGGTGCAGATGGAGAAAGCTAGGTAATGGAAGGTTGGATCCCATCAGTGCACACTGTCTGTATGTGTGGAAATATCACAGGGAACCCACTACCTGCTACATGACTACCACATGCTAGTCATGAACAAGAGTCAGAAAAATAATGTCCATTTTCATCGGGTAATTCACCCCAGGTTCCTCATCTGTTGACTCATGCAGACGCTCCAAAGAAACTGGAAGTATGATTAAGTGACTATTTTTAAAGAGTCCTGACCTTTCAGAGATGCATGCTGAAACATTTGCAGTTGAAATAAAAATGTGACCAGAATTTACCTTAAAAAAATTGCATAGAATGAGTATTTTGGGGAGCAAGTGGGAATAAAATGGAGACAAGATCAGCCAGGAGTGGATCATTTCTGGAGCTGGTGATAGGCCCATGAGGTTCACTGTGCAATTGTTGCTACATTTGTACATATTCAGAGAGTTCCAGAACAAGAAAGTGCGGGGCAAGGGAGATGATCATGGAAATACACTGCTAAGTAAGTAGGTAAATAATTACCAAAAGGCAGTTTACATGCTAACATTTGCAAAAAATAAAGGGATGATATAGAAAGTGCCAGCATGCTATAAACAATTAGAAATAGGTATACACATGTGAATAATATACTATGTAAAAGGAAAAATATCACCCCTATTTTGCAAAAATGTTATCACCTCGCATTCAGTGAGATCTATGTGTGTGTGTTGCTCTGTGCAATGTTACACATCATGTGCACAATCTAATCACTGAATGCATATGCATATTATGTTTCTGTGTTGGCATAAGATACTCCTTAAACAAACCTAAGAATTCACAAAAACAATTGCCATTGAGAAAGTGCTGTGGATCTAGGAGTCTCACCTTTCAACATTTGTTTTGCATCTTGAAACAAATGAAGGTCTTTCATATTCAAAAATTCATTTCTAAAGGATGGAAAAGCAGAGACACTCTACCTCACTATCAATGAGCCTTTCAAGGACTTCAAAAGGCATTGTGTGGCATTTTTTTCAGCCACAAAGAAGAATGAAATCATGTCATTTGCAGGAAAATGGATGGAACTTGAGCACAATGTGTTACATGAAATAAGCCAAATTCAGAAAGTCAAGGGTCCTATATTTCCTCTCAAATGTGGATGCTGGAGAGGAAAAGGAAAAATAAGGTTGTGGGGTGGAATGAAAATCCAAGTGAGAGCAGTAGAGTAAAGAGGAATGGAATCAGTGGCAGGGAGGTGCCAGGGAGTGATACTGACCAGGTTGTACTGTTATATTGCATGGAGGCACAGAGATTTAACAACAAATGCCACCATTATGTACAACTATAGAGAACCAATAACAAATGTGGGTAAAGGATATCATTTTGAAGATTTCAAAGTGCCCTCCTGAGAAAATGTGAATGGATAGAATTTCTCGTGCATATTAGCAAAGATAAAGTGCTGTGCAAATCTGATGATCCACTCAAGTGGAAGCAGAAAAAGCCACCAATGGAGACCTAGAAAATTGAGGGGAAGGTCACAGCCTGATAAGGTGTAAGCAGGAAGTGAAGGCAGTGCAAACAACCAGTGACCTTCCAACAGTGCTGTGTAAGAGGCTCTCAGGACCACGCTGAGGGCACCTGAGGTCCAGCACAGGGCGAAGGGCAGAATACCAGCAGCACAATTAAACCACAAATTCTAACAGAAGGTGGCATGAGTGATTTCAAATGTTTTTGTTTATTAACTATGATTCTAAATTTTGTGCACTGCCTTAGCAATAAGCAAATAGAAATAAATATTTTGGGGGACAGGAAATAAAATGACTTTAGAAATGGTTTCCCTAGGCTGCTCTACCCTCCTCCTGCTCCTGTTCAGAGGGTACATTCTGCTTTGCTCCCCAGATTTGAGATCCTTCTCGGCCTCCCTGTTTATACAGCAGTTGTCTCCCAGAGCATCACCCACTGGTGCTGGTCACAGGCAGTTCAATAACCTCACACATCAGTGCACAGGAAATCCTGAGCCCCAGATCTGCAGCAACAGCTGAGTGGTCCTGAAGTTGTGACTTTGCCTCCGTTATATTTCAGATATGAGGAGTCCCACAAAGGCTCATGTGTGAGAAAATGCAAGCATTTTCAGAAATGAAATAATTAGATTTTGAGAGGTATGATCTAATTAGTGTATTAATTCACTGATATGGACTAACTGGGCAGTAACTGTAGGCAGTTGGATTTAGGGTTAAGGTTAGGGTGTCAACCCCTTCCATGTCATTGTAACCCACTCAGGAGGTGTGTCCTCCACCTGGATGAACGTATCCACTCAACATTCAGCATGAGAATCTCTGAGAAGAGCACATTTCAGGAAGAGAGTGACCCCCAGTTATCAAGTGTGTAAGATTTGTATGGGGTGTGGGGCAGCAACCCACACACCACTATGGAGAGTGGAAATGGTGGCCCTTCCACGCTGGGTGTGTGCCCAATGTACTGCAGTCCACAGGTGCCCAGGTCCCTGGTGTGAAATGGTGTGGGGAGTGCATGTGCCCAGGCACAGGCTCCCTCCCCCCTAAGTAATCCCTAGTTCCTGCTAATGCCTGATGTGATGGAAATGCTGTCCAAATGGTTGCTGTGCTGCAGTGTTTAAGCCTGTCAGGACCACTGTCGCAGGCGTGGCCCATCGTAAACCAAATGTTACATACACATGAATGTAGAAGTGTTATTAACAGAATTAATGTAGTTACTGTTTTTTGGAAACTTATGCCAAAAGACCACATCTGGATGACCTTGCCATTACCTCCAAAAGCAAGGATGGTCATTCAGGAGGCAGAATAGCAAAACCCCATCTTGTTACCATGTAGCAGATCCACAATCTCTTTCCTGGATGTCCTCAGTTCATAGATATTACTAACCCAATCAGTGACCTCCATTTGCTACAGGGAGCAGAGCCACAGAGGTAAGTCAGACAAGGATCCCAGGTGGATACAAAATAAATGAACACCTGACTGCAACCCCTCATGCAGGGAATTGAAAATAGAAGATCCCTGACTTCAAGCAGGATCAGCAGAAATGCCAATCAGGAAGGCAACCAGAAGGCTTAGAGCTGATAACAGAAAGCTTTTCTGTGTGTGGTGGAAGCTCTCTTTATTCAGTCAGCAGGTGATGGACACTCAGGTTATCCCCAGTGCTTGCTGTTGTGGACACAGAGATGTGCAATATTCTGGATGTGGGAGCGTAGGCATCTCTTGAGATCCCGATTTCAATTTCTTAAGTAAACTTCAAATTACCACATTCCTAACAGCGTGCTGTTTGCACTTTGACAAAGTTTTGGCAGCTTGTGCAGAGCTATAAGTGTCTTTCTTTAATCAGTCACTGAGGGACGCACATCAGCTTACTCTCTGGTGACCTCCTAGGAAGGTCTTCACATTTCACCCTGAAGATGTTCTTTGCAGTGTCGTTTGTGGCTCTGAAAAATTGGACACTGGTGAACTACATAAGGATGTTTGGACCAATGACCCTGCAGCCATCCAGAAAGTAGCGTCCTAAAGGCTTGAGGAGTTGAAAACAACATGCAAGTGGGGAAAGAAAAATTCCAGACCAACCTGGCAAGGTTGCTTCTGCTGAGGCACCAGAATTTCCCTTCGCACATCTTGCACCTTCTTGCACATCAGCAGGTGAGACAGAGACTAACAACAGGCAGAGTTCAGCAAGCAATGCCGAGAATGCTGCACTTTTTCTGGAAAACAGGATGCAAATGTGCCTGGAAACATACAGCTGGGGCAGGACGAGGGCACCAGGACCCTCAGACACAAAGTTTAAAGGGAACCACAAAATAAGCACTCAGAACAGATTCTCTGCCACGGTAATATTCTAAAACACCAAAATCAATGCAGGAAAGTCTGTCCAAATCCAAGACCTAACAGTGACCTCCAGGGTCATTACAGAACCCAGAACCGAGGCACAACCCATGTGCATTTCAATGTGTCTGTTTCTATTTTTTACACCTAAAGTGTATCACATGATGGATTTAAATTTATTTCAACTGATAGAGAAACATTCAATTGCACATATTTATGGGGCACCCTGAGATATTTCAGTACACATCCACATTGAGTAGAGTTCAAGTCGGGATGAAAAACTATCTCCTCAGACTTTCTTCTTTTTGGAGGCTTCTACCACTGACGCTCACGACTCTGTGGACCTGGAATACGGTGAATCAGGGAGTGCACCTGCCTGTTTGAGATGCAATTTTTAGTTCCTTTGGCTACATACGTAGTAGTGGGATTGCCAGATGAGGCAATTTTTAATTGCCAGATCACACAATTTTTAATTTGTAGGTTCTTTGAAAAATTAAAACTAGAAGTTTATTTGCAGATTCCTCAAAAAAATAGAAAGTACTGCTGCCCCATGTTGGGATACATGTGGCCAGATGATGACAGCAGTCAGGAGTGCTAATGTACCCGGCTTCCTCTTAGCTGTCTTGTGCACATGCCTTTGGCAAAGACCTAAAATCCTCTCTGTGCACATTTCCAGTCTTCACGATTGTGACCTGCAGGCCCCGTGGTGTGTGCAAGGCCTCGGACTCCTCGCCCTGCCTCCTTACTGTGCCCTCTGACCCTTGGGCCCCACACCAGGTTTTGCCCCCACCACGCCCCCAGCAGCCTCTTTTCTGTCCCTATTTCTGTGACCTTCACAAGGATTGAGGTTCCACAGGCAGGTGAGACCACTCTGCATTTGTTTCTCGGTCTGATTTATTTCACTCAGCAGAGTGTCTTCTAGGTTCATCTGTGTTCCTGCAAATGGCAGGATTTCTTTCTTTTTTATGGCTGCTTAGCATATTTTATTTGGGGGACCTGGGGATGGAACCCAGCCAAGTGAGCACTCTGCCCTGACCTTCACCCCAGACCCAAGGCTGAAAGATATTTTTAATGGATTTTTTTTTTAATCCAGAAGTTGATTTTGAAAATATTACTGGTGAGTTTAACTTCTAGTAAAACCAGGAAAATACAATTTTAATAATTCTGGTTTGGGAATTAATGAAATATTGGCATTTGAAATAATGTTTTGAGTCCTAAAACCCTCACTTTTCAAGTTTTTGAAAATTTTCAACTACTTTAATGTTCTGAGAGATAAAAAGCACAGTGTAGACAGTGAATAAATATTTCCTGAGTAAATGGAACCTGTATGGGGGCGACCATAAATTACTTGGATTATAACAGCAGCTGTGTCACATTGAATTTGTGAGGGAGAACCATTCTATTCTGTTGTCCCTCCCCCCTCTAGTGGCGACTATTGAGATCACAGGGGTGAAGGACCCACTGGGAACTGATGACTGCAATGTGGTGCATCTGCAGCAACATGGACAGAACTGGAGGACATCATGGTTAACAAAATAAGCCAGACTAAGGCATACTGCTTGTTCTCCTTTACGTGTGGGTGTTAAGAGGCTGGGATACAAAATTGTGATTACTGGGTTAGACAGGGAGGGAAGATGGTGCTGGGGAGAAGAACACAGTTAGGAGTGTAGGTCCTGGAGTTCTGTAGTACAGTGGGGTGACTGTTGCTCACTCAGTGCATCCCTACAATCCTAATTCCCAAGGTGACTCAAAGTAAATATATAGGATCATCTTGCAAAGGGAGAGAAGGCGAGGGATGAAGGGTGTGGAAGAGGAGTGTTGTGGTCAAGAACTCAGAAGCCAGCTTGGACACCTACAGCTGTGTGACCCTGGGATAGGCATTTAACCTCTCTTGTCCTCAGTGTTCTCATCTTCAGAAACAAGAGTGATCATCCATTTATCTAGTCATCCAACATCTTTATTAAGAATCTCCATCCTTTTGGAGACATATTTTAATTTGGAAATGACCAATAAAAAGAAAGTTACAATATAGGGTGAGAAAACATGATGTTCAAGGAGGTGTCCAAAGATGATACTTACCTCAGCAGATGCAGAGAACTCTTCCTAGTGGAAGTGTGCTTAAAGCAAAACTCAAGAGAAGGTAGAATTTAGCAGTTTGTGGGGAAAGGATTCCAAGGGTGAAAAGGCAGGTGCAAAGTCTCAAATTCATGGAGAAGGCTTTCCTTCTGACTTCTAGGATATGCCCTGCTGTCAGCACGCTGAGCAGAGGAATGTCCTGACATCTCAGACGCCCATGCAACCACACCTCCCAGGTCCCGAAATGGCATTAGAAGGCAGACTCTGAGCTAGTTGGTCCAGGGTGGAGTTGGAAGTCTGACTTGTTTTGCCAGCAAGCTCTCCAGTGCTTGTGATGCTGCTGGTCTGTGGTTCACACTTTGAGTAGGAGGGTTTTCAAGTGCCCATAGAAGGGAGGATGTCTACAGTTTATATTCTCACCCCCTTCTTCTCTCCCCTAACACCCAAGATTCAAAGAACAGAGAATCCTACCCAAGTCCTATGGAAGTGTCTGTCAAAGAGGAGGGAGCTGTTGGCTACCTGGACACCCTGGAAACCAAGGTGCTTTACAAAGGGTGCTGTCACCACATGCTTCTCCCTGGGAAACCCCAGAACTCTGCTCCATCAACAGTTCCCACTTACCAGTTTAATTCTGTTAAGTGTCTATGAAAGAAGCCGCTGCCTACACACTGCGGGGTCCTTGGGGCATTCATTAGGTTTTATTGATCATTTCTTTAAAAGCAGGAAGAACATTTCTTTCAGGGTACCTCACTCAGACAACCAGTCATTTCCTAAAAGCTGCTCTGTGCCAGGCACAGACAGGTGCAGAGGGGAAGCCTGGGAGTCCTGCGGCACCAAACAATGGTGGGGGGACCCACCGTAGTCACTTGTTCTCAGTCATTTCCACCAACTCTGGAAATATGGGGAGTTCCATCCAAGCTGCAGAGGATGAAACAGTAATTGGGAGCAGAAACTCTTGATTCTCACCAGTGCATGAGACCCCCAGCCCCACTCATCCAGAGAGTTCAGGTCCAGTGGGATCCTGTGTGTCCACAGTAGGCAGTGAAGGGAATTCAGACAGGCTCCCGCAGGCACTTAGAATTCCCCAAGGCTGTTCCATGATAGAGTATTCAAAAGCAGGAAAGGCCTTAACCCTGGTAGAGGGAAAAGAAAACTTCCTCAGAGTCCAAAGGGTGATTAATATGAAAGTGAGTTCAAAGGTCATATCTACAGCCATGGGTCTTACCAAAATGCACAAAGAAAAATATAGTAGCAAAGACTACCAGGATAAACACAGAAATGTTGAGAAACCATTGTCCTCAGTATAGCAGGCACTGCTAGCTAACCCAAAAGCTGTTCCCAGCCTCTCCTACAAAGGTCACTCCCATTCTAGAAGCCACAAAACCAAACACTTGCTTTTTCAGATTCCTTTGCAAGTAGGAGTGGTCAAATTACATATTCCTAACCAATTAGGTGAAGAAAACTCTTCTAAGAGGGTTTTGGGAAAGCTTTTACTCCCTGCTAAAAAGAGAAGCATGAAAGGAGAGTTGCTTCTGCCTCATTCCTCTTCTTGCCGTGTACGTAGTAGTGATGTCTGGACCTGTGACAGCCATTTTACAACAAGGAAAACAGTATGATAAAAACTCAGCATGATGATAGGTAGAAAACTGTGGAGAGCCTACATATCCCCCATGCCATGCAAGGTACTGGATACGGAACCTCACACATACAGAGCATTTGCTCTGTCCCTGAGCTGCATCCACAGTGCAAAGTCTGGATCTTTTACACCATCACTAAGAAATAGAAGCAATACAGCAACACCTAGTGCTGTACTCTTTTCTTCAAGAAAAGTAATTATTGTATAATTAAGTCACTGGATATTGGTGACATCCTGCCAAAACTAACTGGCATTCTCCTGTGGTGCGATAAGAGATGACTCCAAATTTCATGGTGGCATCATTCTTGCAACTGCTTTTTGGACATTTCTAATCCATTATTCCTTTGGAGTATTGCAGTTATTATGTTCTTGGCATTTTTTACACCAGTTATAACATAGACCTGGTCCCCTTGTTGATAATGAACAGAATAAAATCCTTGACGTATGCTCAGCTTATACCTGTGCACGTAGCAATTTCACCCTTTCTTAGGTTGCTCAGATAGTGAGTGGCAGAGAAGGATTTAAACCCACATGGCCCTCCTAACCTCCAGGCCTCCTGTCCTGGTCTCCAAACCCAAGCTTCACCCGGCTGGCCAACAGGTGCTCAGGCTTAGCTCCTGGGGCTGCCTGGCCACAGCATTCCTCTACCAGAGCCACAGAACACAGCCCCTCACCCTCTTGGATGAGGAGAGCATGGAGGACAGCATGATCCCTGAGATCTGGGACTGGGAGCTGGGCCTGGTCCTCCCAGTGAGCCACCTCCTGTATTCTTCCCATACCTGAGACAAAGACACAGCACAAGAGGACAGGTGCCCCAGATGCACCAAAGGATTCTGCCACAGGTGGGCACAGGTGGACAGAGGTAGGTGGACAGGGGTGGAGGTTTTGAATGGAGGTGGAGGGTCCAGTGGGTGGATGGGGGTGGAGATGGGGATCTGGTGGGTAGAGGTGGCAGGGTGGATGAGGGGGGTGAGGGTCCCATTGGTAGATGAGAGAGATAGGAGTCCTGTAGGTGGGTGAGGGGGTTCAGGGTCTGGTGGGTGGAAGGGGTGGGGTGGTGTGCAGCCACCTACCTGGGGGCTGAGCAGACAGTAGATGATGAAGATGAATGCCCCCCGCAGGCTGTTTATGATGGTGAACAGGTATGCCATGATGCTTACCATAGGTCCAATCTGGAAGAAGCCCAAAACCCAGGAGCAGCCCAAGATGAAGAACTGGGCAAAGGCCTTGAAGGTCAGCAACCTGGGGGGAGAGTTGCAGGCATGCGGGTCTGAGAGCTGGCACAGCAGATATGGAGAAATCACATCTAGAGGCAGTTAAAATGCAGTAGGTCTAAGTTTCAACAGTACTGAGATGTGCGTGTGTGTATTTAACAAATTTTTATTTGCAGTATGAAAGACCCAAAGGACTCGCATTGTGAATGAACACATTAAATGAACTGTGGACCCTAGTATAATAGGCCAGGAAGCTTTTCTTCTATTGAGGGAAAATTCACCTAAGACACACTTCGCCATTCTGGCTAGTTAGAGCATGCAGGTTAGTGGCATTGGGTACATCGACAACTTCATTGAACAGTTCCCACCATATAACTCCAAGCTGATTTTACCATCTCAAAAGAGAAACTCTATCTATTGAACAGGCATTCCCCATGCCCACTGCCCCAGGAGGAACAAACAAAATGCTCAGTAACAGGTGAGTGGATTGAAAAAGGGACACCTCAATTCGTGGAGTAGTGCTCCACCAGGATAAGGGAGGAGCTCTGAGCCATGGCTGGAGGTGCGAGATCCCTGCATGGGAGAAGCCAGGCTCCGCTGCTCAAGTCCATTTATGCAAGACATCCAGAATCCCAAACTTGTACAGACAGCAGATTATAAGGCCATTTCTTAAAATAGGACAAGAGTGGTAATAGGGTGTTTGGGGTAAAGATCCAGGCTCTGGATCAGACGCCTGTGTTCCTATTCTGATTGATCCTGTCACTGGTTCAGTGAGTTATCGAACCTTACTCACCTTGGTTCCCTGGCTTTGATAAAGTGATAACAACACAAAGCTGCACTGCAGTCTTGTTCTCCAGGCAGGAAGGTGAGTGACACACCCAAAAGGTGCCTGAAGCTGAGGTCAGCACAAAATGTGCATTTCTGTGAACTGCTGTCAGCCGTGTTTCCATGTGCTCTGAGCTGGGCACTTGGGAACACAGACAACTTCAAAGCAGGTGCCCAGGGCCTCTCCCCTGTCCGAGGGAGGGCAAGTGGCTGGCATTGACATTTCACATGGGACAGACCTGGAGATTCACAGGTTCCCAAGGAATGAAAAAATTGCTAATGGGGGGTGGGGATGCCTGGGTGCTGGGCTGTGAAAATACCCTGGAAGCCAGCAGTCAAGGTGGGTGTCAAACCCAGAACATACCCAAAGCCACTTTCAAATGGTTGAAGTGGGGAATTTCATCTTGTGTGAGGTTGACTGTTTAATTCTTGTTATATGCTATATGTTTTTGTATTGCCTTTCAAAAACATTTGCAATAGGTTAAGAGTTAGACATTGACAAAGAGAGAGGCTAAAACCATCCCAAGATTGCTGACAAGAAAATCTAGATAATGAAAAAAAGAAAAGAAAAACTAGATAATGTCTGGTTGTCGTCAGATCTGAGATGAACCTAGCCAAGTGAAGAAGTAAAGGAACACAGATGATCACAGGAATGTGAAAACATGAATTGTAATGTAGATAATAAACAGGACCAAATAGTGAGATGGTACATTTCACCTAATAAATCAGCAGAAATGACCACACACAGAAATGACCACAAGCCCCAGTGCTGGTGATGCTGCAGGTAAACAGGCTCCACTGTGACTGGAAGAGAATTTCCTAGAAGCTGGCCTGCAACCTGTGTTTCAAGCATTTCAATTCAGTTTACTCTGATTCAGTCAGTTTCACACTTACTGTTGAGATTTTAAAACCACAATTGCAAAGATTTACATTCAAGGTAGAATCATCTAAAATATTAAAAGATGCAGAAATAATTTGTGTCCATGAATAAGGAATAATTTAAATCAATTCTGCTTCTTCCATACACCAAACGCCAAGCAGAAAATATACATATTGCCGAAGAATCTCTAGTGAAATGGGAAAGCATCCAGGACATCGTTAATGAGAACGTATATAAAAACATAAAATCACTTGAATCTGTTTCTTAAGAATTTGCACAAATGAATATTCACAAAGAAAGTATTAATTGTTGAATCTATGAAACACTCACTGTTCCTAAAACCGTGGTAAATACTTTATAAGCCACATAAATCAAGAAACGTTAACATCCCTGTTCTGCAGACAAGCAAAGCGGCCTCAGAGAGGTTAAGGAACTGCACCTGGTGTCTCTGAGTGTGGAGACCCCAATGTTGACCCTGGAAAACTTCTGGCTCAGGACGCACAGTGTCCAACTTAGGAGTATGAAGTTGATCTACAAGGTCAAGCAGAAGGGATCAAGGGATGGGCAAATAAATGGTCAGAGGACAGCATCTTTGGAACCAGAACTCTGATCCACAGTCTCTAGCAGGTAATCCAGAAAGCCAGCCCCAGGACACCAGGGGCTGGCTTTATACCTGACAGCTCCCCTGCTTCCAATTCAGGAAACATAGAAATGCCCCTCTCCAGGCCCTCGGGACAGCCGCTCCCCATCAGCTTGCCCCCGGCTTCGGAGGTCACAGGGGCGCCTTTCTGCCTTCCTGCCTTTGCCTGTAGCCTCTCCAC
>JAJEJO010046717.1:15256-45898 GCA_020662805.1 Glaucomys volans
ACAAAACTAGGACATGTCCCCTAAATCTACTAGACATCAGAGCAAAACCTCCCTGGAGGGATGTATCCTCCAGCAGTCCCAAAATTTCATTCACAATTAAATGAGTTCACAATTAAAAATCACAAATGACACAAGGAATCCAGCCACCATTAAGGACAGCTAGAAGAAATGTCATCTGGAAACACTGTGGAGGCTGGGTGGAGGCAGAGATGGGGTTCGGCACCTCCAGCTCCCCTTGCCTCTGCCACCATTTCTCAGCTCCGCTCACTCCCTGCCCCCCCACGACACCACCACTGCCCTTAATGTCCATCCACCTTCCCTGTCACTGTGTGTACCTAGAAGACCCTGACAGAGCCCTTCCTCCTGAAGCATAGAGAATGGATAAGACTGTGGTTTCTCCAAAGTCTTTTACATTTCAGCACCAAAGAAAAGTCATATGTCAAAGAAGTTACTCTCTAACTTGGAAATCTCAAGACTCAAGGAAGACAAGAAAGCTTCTGGAAGCAGCAAGGAACTTGGCTTTGCACTTTCCTGGCACTTCCTGTTTGCCTGGGTCTCCTGGCTTCTCCTCAAAACATTCCTCACCAAATAATTTGCTTACCGTTATGATCATGCATGCTGGCCCCTGAAAACTCCAACTGAAGCTTCTTTTTGTGCTGAGCCAGCAGCTGTGGAGAGAAACAGGAGGTGTGAGCACCTGTCTTAGAATCTTTGCCGTAAGGCTATCCCTGTCCCTACTGATCCACAGTTGGAGGATGTTGGGAGGGAGATTCAGGTGAAGATCTGATGATGGGGCAGCTTTCGTTGCAGTTTCCTCTGAACCTGGTGCATGCTTTGCAGACCTTCTCCCTGCACCAAGGTTCCTGAAATGTTGACCCAGTGCTGGCCAGCAAGCTCATCCTTGTTTTAGAACATCTGCAGTCCCCTTTCCCTCAATGCACACAGCTCCCCACCCACAAAACATGTCATTCAAATCTCAGCTCAAATGCCCCTTCCATGGAGTAGTCACTCCTGACTGACCACTCTTAGCTAAGAATCCCCACCTAGACCCTCCCCACCAGCAGCCCTGTCCTGCTGAACAGCAACTGTTGTCTCACAACTTGTCTTGTTCAGTTGTTCAGCTGTATGGGAGCTGCATGAGAATTTGGAGCTTGAAAGTTTTGTTCTTCTTGTTAATAAACCAACAACCTGCAGAAAGCCTGGCATCGACCAGGGCATTCCAGCATCACTTATTAATAGGAAGGAAGTGAGGAAGGAAGGAAGAAGCTACCTGGAAGAGGTGGAACCCAGGTGAAGGGAGTGGGTCCTGTAGGGCTGTGTATTGTCTCAGGTGTACCCCTCTCTCTCTCCTCTTTCTCTTTCTCTCTCTCATACCATGAAGTTTGCATCCTCTCTCCACCATGCCCTCCTGCCATGATGTCTCCATCTCACTGCAGGCCTGAAAGCTAAGGCTCCAGCTCACCACAGAGTGAAGCCTCTGAAACCACAAGCTAAAAAGCCAAAATTCACCTTTCTCCCTTTAGTTGATTTTCGCAGGTATTTTATCACAGCAACAGAAAGCTGATTACACACACACACACACACACACACACACGTGCAAGAAGGAAAATAATCATGTTAGGCCAACTAACTGTCCTCTTTCTGGAATAGGACATTCAAGGAGTAGTGATTCCCGGATTTGTAAAATGCACAATCCATGCACAACCCACAACAAATTATATTCCATACATGCATGCTTATATCAAAAGGAAGTATGATATTCTGTAGAACTGTATTGCACTAATGAAAGCATGAAAAAAGAAATTGCTGCCCTAACAGAAAGTGTTTTTTGGTAAAAATCTTCCAACTTCCACACCCACCACCCAGACTCAGGTAAGCATCTCCTTCTCTGTTTCTGTAAGTTGAATTTTCAATACTCTACATATCCGTGAGGGCAGGTAGTGCTTGTCTTTCTGTGCCTGGCTTGTTTCACTGAATGCCTTCCAGGTTAATCCATGTTGATTAAATGTGCTGGGATTTCCTTATTTTCAAAAGCTTAGAAGTATGTCACTTGTGTGTGTGCCTCATTTCCAGTATTCAGGCATCAGTCAACATGCTGAGGTTGGTTCCTTGTCATGGATATGGAGACGCTGCTGCAGTGAACACAGGGCTGCCCTTGTGTCCTGCACACACTGGTGCACTGTGCTTGGCTGCACAGCCACAGAGGGGTTTCTAGGTTAGGTGGAGTTCTATTTCTAGCTTCTGAGAACCATGAAGCATGCACTAGTTGCTATTCCACTCAGCAGTTCAAGAGGATTTGCTTATCTCTATACAAACCAACACTTCTTATCTTTAAGTTCTGATAATATCCACCCCAGAGGCATGAGGATATGGCAACCAGGAATCAGAGATAGAGCTTGCCTCAAGAAGGAAAAACCTCTTTATTCCCACTTGCTCCTCAGAATACTCATTCTATGCAATTTTTTTTAAGTAAAATCTGGTCATGTTTTTATTTCAACTGTAAACATTTCAGCATGCATCTCTGAAAGGCCCAAACGCTTTAAAAATAGTCACTTAATCATGCTTCCAGCTTCTTTGGAGCATCTGCATGAATCAACCAAGGAGGAAGCTGGGGTAAATTACCCATGAAAGTGGACATTATTTTTCAGACTCTTGTTCATGACTAGCATGTGGTAGTCATGTAGTGGGTAGTGGGTTCAGTGTGATATTTCCACACATGCAGACAGTGTGCACTGATGGGATCCAACCTTCCATTACCTAGTTCTCTCCATCTGCACCCCACCTGACCACCCCATGTTCAGGTCACCTTTTTTAGCTTCCACATAAGAGAGAACATATGTGGTACTGTCTTTCTGTGTCTGGCTTATTTCCCTTAACACAATGTCCTCCCATTCCATCCCTTTTACTGCAAATGACAGGATTTCAGGATTTCAATCCTCATTAGGGCTGAGTAAGATCGCCTTGGGCATGTGGTCCATGTTTCTTTTATCATTCACCCATGGACTCCGTGCCTTAGCTATTGTGAACAGAGATTCAGCCAGCATGGGAGCCTACTGCCCTTTGGGTGTGCTGATGCCATTTCCTGTGGATACAGACTCAGATGGGATGGAACTGGTTCACATGGTAGATCTATTTTCTTGGGGGAACTGCCATACTGTTCTCCCTAGGGTAGTAATGATTACATTCCTACCAACAATCTACAACTTCCTTTTTCTGTACAAGCTAACTACCTTATTTATTTATTATTTATTTGTTTGTTTGTTTGTTTGTTTATTTATTTATTTATTTATTTATTTATAACAGCCATTCTAACTAAGGTGAGCTGACAATTGTCATGATATATCCAGACTTATAATCTTGAAAATCAATTTTTTTTTTGGTTTGGGGTTATTAAAATACTGTATCTCAGGATTTGTTTCCAAGTCTCTTTAAATCTAGGTCTCTTGTCCATTTTCTTCTTATTTTTGATAAAGATGAGAGAGGACCCCACAGGTTAGAGCTGATTGGTTATTGCCACAGCTGGGGTGGAGCAGAGCCAGGAACAGCATGTGGGTCAAAGGGCACAAAGTCTCACAAGTTTCAGTTACACAGGGGGAGTAAGTTTTAGAAGGGTATCCCACATACAGCCTGCTGACTACAGTAAATAATGCATGGTGTATTTTTACCATTGCTAAAACAGTAGGTTTCCAATGTTCTCATCATCAAAAATGGTAAGTAGGTGAAAGGTGGGTCTGTTTCTTATGCTGATTTAATCATGCTACAATGTCAGCACTTATTGAAATGTCACATGTGCTGCATCATTACATTTCTGGCATCAATTAAAAATTAAGTACCAAATAAATGATACCGATGTACAAGGAAAAGAATCAGGAATTTTCTACAGTATGAAAAGTGCTAACTGCATTTTTGGACCAGTTTTTTTAAATCCTAGCAGAACATTCCCTCGAGTGCATCCATGGCTCATGGGTAGTAGTCTTGTTTCCTGTAACCCATGCTGTGATCTCAGCCTTGCAGCATTTACTCCCTGAGACAGTTTCTAGAAGCAGAACAATGGGCCCAGAGAGAGTGAGAAGTTGAAGGGACATGGTGGGCGCTGGCTGCCTGGCTGGGCAACTCTGTCCCTCAGGGCTGGTTCTCATGGGATTTCTCGTTGCAGGAGCTCCTGCCTCATCCAGGGAGGCTCTTGGTTGCTGCTCTTCGAGGCACAGTGCAATGGGAATCAGGTGGCTGGCCCTGATCTCAGGTGACTGCAGCAGAGGGTTCTCTTTCCCCATGCCTGAAATCCTAGCTTTGTTTTCTTCTCTAAACTTGACACTTCTCCAGGTCTAGCTACATGTACCTGCCACTTGGTAACCTTGCTTTCCAAGTTCCTAGGTGGGATCCCCAGAGTAGGACGAAAAGGGAACCCTTCCAGCAAAGGGTTCTGGGGCAACTGCAAATCCATAGTAGACCAAGCATCACAAAACCTTGACCTAACGCTCACGTTTTATACAAAAAACAAAACCAAAAATTGAACCCTCAAAATGAGCCACCAGTGTGCATGCAAAACAGAGAGCTAAAATTTTAGGGGAAAAAATACTAACAGGAGTTCTTCAGTATGTAGAACTGCAAGGTGTCCTTGGGCTTGACACCAAAATGTGTTTCGTAAATGAGAGATTGAGGAAGCAGATGTCAAAATGTAGGAGAAGAATTCATTTTTCAAAGATACAGTTAAGCGGATGAAAGACAAGTTGCAGGCTGGGAAATATTTGCATCTTATGTAACTATCAGAGATTAGCACCTACAATATATAAAGTGTTCTCAGGTTCTCAAGAAAAAATTCAATTTGAAAATGGCAAGGACATGGAAAGACATTTCACTGAAAGTTTATATAGGAGGCAAATTAACACATGCATTTGAGTTTGATATCCTTGGCCATGTGGGAAGAGCAAGCTAAAGTTGTAATGGGATGAAACTATGTAAACACCATAATTAATAAAATAAAAATAGTGACTCCATCAAATGCTGGAGAACATGCAAAGAACCTGTCACTCATATGTTGCCATGGAGATGTCCAATGGTGCAGCCACTCCAGAAAACAGCTTGGCAATTTCTTAAAATACTAAATGTGCACCCAACCTTAGACCCAACAAATGTACTTATGGTCATTTAGACCAGGAACACAAATATTTATGTTCACAAAATAGCTCATACTGGGGACAGTGCAGATGGCTGTTAATGGCTGAGGGGTTAAATAAATGAGTGCATCAATACCACAGGACACTATTCAGAAATTCAAAGGAAAAAAGAAACAATTTGCATATGGCAATGCAATCCCCAGAGAGTTAAGCTGAATGGAATATGTCAATTCAAACCCTTACCGGGTGGAAAGGCCAGCTTGAGTGAGGAGGGGGGAGAAAAGCTCCTTTCTCTGGGCAGTCATTCCCGTCATGTCTGCCTTGGGGGAGTGACAGTGGACAATCAGGAAGACATAGCTTGCGATGTTCTGCATTTCTGAGCTTGTACCCATGTTTGGCGTGAAGGTTCTGCCAGCACCAGGGCAGCAGGAGTGATTCACCTTCAAGACATCCTTACCCTCTCCAAATCTGCCACAGTGACACAGCCTCCAGGATTTCCATGGTGGGTGCTGTACAGGTCTCCTCTCATCCTGGAGAAAGCCATGGTCACCAGGGTGAAGTGACCATGTCCCCTGTCCAGTGCTGCAGCCCTGTCCTGTGTGACTACTGAGTGCTAGAAGTGCGACCAGCCTGAAAGGTGTAGAAGCAAACTGTGCTCAATATACACACTAGATTTCAAAGACACAATGCACACAAAATGATGCGAACACTTCATTAATAATTTCCTCTTTATTGATTACATATTGGAATGAGCGCACCTTCGTTCCACTGAGTTGTGTAGAATATAGTATTTAAATTAATTTCATCTGTTTCTCTTTGCTTTTTATAAGTGGCCCCTAGAAAATTTCAAAGGACCTGTGCGCTTCACAGTGTTTCTGTTGGATGGGGTGGGGTTGGAGGTCTGGAGTGATAAGGACAGACTGGGGCACACAGAATGGAGATGGGAAGTTTGGCCTTGGGTGTTATACTTGGAGGAAAAGTTGAATTATCTGCTAGGTTTTCAGAAATCAGGACATGACAGCAGCCTGATGCACCTCTCCTGCTTGGGTGGTGTGTGGGGTGCTGGCGAACCTCAGGTTTACACCTGCCTGAAGGAAACTGCAGTGAGGAGAGCACATGCCCAGGCAGCAGGATTCCTCTTTGTAGGAAGACAAAGTCATACAGTGCCCTCCTGAGAAGAGCCTGGGACCCTTTCAGAACTGATCCCTCCTCTTTCTGTTCTAGCTGTCACTGTCTTGCTGGCTTTGTCAGGGTCAGAAGCACAGACTTCTGGAGGTGAGTTTGCTCAGGGCCAAAGGCCAGGAGAAAGGAGATTGGGATCTGGAATGTGTGTATAGGTGAGACACGAACATCGGCCTGTTCAGCCAATGTCATTTGCACAGTTCAGGGGCATTGAGAGCATGCCCCTGTGCCACCGTCCCCACCACCTCTCTCCAGAACTCCCTCATCTTCCCAACTGAACCTATGTCCACTAAGCATTTGTTCCCCCTTCTGTTCCATCAGTACACTTTCTGTCTCTATGAATTTGACTGCTCATGGGACCTGCTAGAATCACACAATATTTGTCTGTTTGTGACTGGCTTATTTCACTGAGCATAACGTCCATGTTGGAGTGGTATTGGAATTTCCTTCTTTTTGATGGCTGAGAATATTCTATTGTATGAATATACCACATTTATCTAACCATTAATCCATCATGGATAGTTGGTTTGCTTGTAGCTTTTGGATATTGTGAATACCTCTGCTGTGAACATGGATGCACAAATCTCTTGGATCCATTGCTTTCAGCTCTTGCTGGATCATATGGTAATTCTAATTTTTAGTTTTTAGGGGAACTGCCATGGTTGTTCCAGGGAAGCTACACCATCTTGCATTCATCCCAGCAGTGCACAAGTATTCCAGTTTCTCCATCACTACATCTGTGTTAGTTTCTTTTACTCTGATGACCTTTTCCTCAATGCCAGTCTCTACATGAGAATAGTCAGGTGATTTAGGTTGATGCAGTGAATAGACTGACACCTGTTTTTATTTTTAAAAATAATAACAGAACTGGCTGTTGTTTTATGGAATACAAGTGCTAGTTGTTGACAGCAGAACTGGTGTTAGTGGCAGAAGAGGGATGTGGGCAGACATTGTGAGATTTTCTACTCAGCAGTGCGATGGACATAGGAAAGGTTCCCAAGAGTACATCCTTCTGACCACAGCCCCTGGTCCTTCATAGGTGGCCAGTGAGGGCTTCCTGGATGAATGAATGAGCAAGTGAATAACTCACTTCTGTGATCTCTGCAGATCACTGCCCTCCATGCTCTGAAGCTGCTGTATGCTACAGCAGCACTCACTTTGTAAAAATGGATTCAAGAACATATGGTGAATGAGAGTCTTACATAACTTACCGCAGGGATGATGGCAAGTTGGTCACAAGGTTTAACTTCCCTCACTCTTTAGCAAGAATTGTTCTCTCTATGAGCACAAACTCATAGCCCATAAAAAGCTGGGGCTCTTCAGAAGACTAATGGGTGAAGTATGACTGTTTTCCAGGTGGACTTGTCCCTGAGTCCTTTGGATAGAGAGAGCAACTCTTGGTCATTGACCCAGGGCAGCTTCTATGTGGTTCATGGGCCTGAGCCCAGGTCCATCAGCAGAAAGATGGCAAGAGATCCAAGACACAAGAGCCTGAGCCAGGACCACCCTCACCTGCAGCCTTTTCCAGCAGTGTGCTCAATCTGCCTGACTCTGGTTCCTTGCTGCAGTTTTAAGTGGATTTGACAAACTGTGTGCTGTGGCATTAAAAGCCCACCCCATCCTTATTCCAGAGAATTGGCATACGACCTTTACCGTACTCTGAAGCTCCATATGCCCTTGGATCTGTTTCTGGACCTGGTCTATCCCACTGGTCATTTTCATTTATTTGCACTACAGTCTCTCAGTGTTTGGTTGAGGTTTATGGCATGCTTTGGTGGGTAATTAATTTGTTGAGAACTGTCATCTTTATAATGTGGATTCATCCTTTCAAAGAATAAGAAATGCTGTTTGGTGTTTATAAATGACCATGGGAAAGGAAAAATAGTATGGTTCTATGTGAATTAAAAAAGTGTTTTCTCTTAATTCACAGGTGTTGATGAGTGTAGGGCCAAGTTGGCAAGTGCAAGGAAATGTTTTGTAGAAAAAAGACTGGGTATTACATCTGCATCTGTGTGGTACAACACCCATTGCTAGAGTTTTTAATAAAGTTCTCTGATGAGGATCCTGAAGAATGTTATGGTGAGAATTTCCAAATGCTTTCCACCCTGGAAAAGACAGTGTGTGTGTGTGTGTGTGTGTGTGTGTGTGTGTGCGCGCGCACATATGTGCTTCTGTAACAGCTTATGCCATGGCAAGAGCACAGAACCCTCTCCCAACTCATCCACATCCCTTTGTTGACCCTGATGATCTTTCACAAGGAGATATTTGGAAGCCCAGGGCATCAATCAACCATCCTTGTATGGACACCCTGTAAATTTGTTTCTCCAATATGGGTCTCTTTTCCAAGCTTCCAAAAAGGTCATCTCCAGTTGTCTTCTGGACTTCAACATTTCTTTACCTCTCACTGACCTTAAATTAGATTTCTATTTCTTTCTGTCTGTCTACATACTACATTTTCTCATGAATTTGCATTAGTACCTCTGATTCCAGTCAATGCCAAGGTTTGCCATAGCCTCCCTCTTGTTTGTGACTTTTTTCTCCAACAAGGAACAATCTACCTGTCAGTGCCTATAACTTATTTGTTCTGCCCCAGTATAATTCCATGTCTTGAGTGCTGCTGAGTGGATATCAGTGGTGACTCCTCCACTTTCCAGCTGACATTTGGTTGGTGATATGACCAAAAAATCTAATCTGTAAATGGGAATAGGAACAGAATCTACTGTGCTAATTATGTGTTGAAGCATAACAATTTACTCTCAAACACAGTCACTTAAACCATACAGAAATGTATTGCTTCATAGTTTCTGTGGCTCAGAAGCCTAAATGGTTTAGCTGGGTCTTCTGCATCTGGGTTTCTCACAGCTGTGATAAAGATGTTACCAGGGCCATGGTCTCATCCAAAGATTTGGCTGGGGCATAGTCTGCTTCTAAGTCACTCACACAGCTGCTGACAGGATTCAGTTTCTTGAAAGATTTTAACAAAGCTCTCAGCTCCTCTCTGGTGGTTTGTGGAAGGTAGCTCCCATTTATTAGAGATATGGGTTTCTTTAGTTTTCTTTCTTATAGAAGCACCTGACACCAACCAGAAAGAGAGCTTGAATGAGACAGAGTTTGAGACTCTTATAACCTGATCTCGGAAGGCACATCCTATATTTGTTCATCAGAATGAGTCATGGATCCATTCCACAGCAAAGGGGAAGAAGTGACACAGGGGTGATAGAGATGGGGGTCACTGGGAGTGTTTCAGCAGTGTGAAGAGGTTTCCTCCAAAATTCATTTCCACTTAAGGAAATGTGACTTATGGTAAGCAGGACCTTTGGAGATGTGATCTAATCAAGTTGAGGCTGTACTAGATCAAGGTGGGCCCTAAATCTAACGTAACTGGTGTTCCTATGAAAAGAGGGAAATCTGATGATGGCCCCAGGGTGACAGATGCAGAGATTGGAGTTACAACACCACAACCAGGGATACCAGATCTCTGGCAGCCAAAAAAAACTGGCAGTGCAGGCTGGACTCTCTTCCCTGAGCCTTTAGAGGGAGCACAGCTTTGTCAATACCTTTTCTCTTGGACTTCTGACCCCAGAACTGAGAGATAGTACAGTCTGTGGTACTGCACTACACACAACAGCCCTAGCAAATCAGTACGTCCACCTGTCCTTTCTGGTTTTATTGCATGTAAAATACTCAGCAGTCATAGGCACTCAGGGAGACTCAATGAAGTTGAGCTACTACTGTACCTAGGCCTGTTTTAGAAACTTCTGTTCCCTTAGATAAGATAGGGGACCTTCTGTACTGTAATGTGTAGACAGAGGCTTCTGCTATGGTTTGACACTGATTCTTTGGGAAGCATTTCCTCACACCCCAAGGTACTCAGGTCTCTGTTGTATGCTCCCATGTCACCTCACCCTACTTAATAAGAGCATCAATTGCAACTTCATTGCTTACTTGCGATTATCTCCTTAATGCCTTTCCTGAAGACTGCAGATTCCACAAGGGGGCACCCCGGGTCTCTTTGACCACACTACATCCTTACAGTTCAATCTTATGCCTGGTTTTAAGTAGCTGCTCCATAAATCTTCTTGACTGAATAATTGAACCAGAAGCCCCATCCTAGTTCCCTTTTGAAAAATTTGATTGTAGAATATATTTTGGACTTAGAGGTGCATCAGGAGTAGGTGCAATTTGAGGCTGACTGACACAAACAAACCTTCAGGAGCAGGGTGCATCTCCTAAAATATAAGTCTGGGAGATGAGGGAGTAAATCAGCTCTCTGCCCATCTTCAGCCTCCCTTGGTATGGAGAAAAGTGCATGAAAGGGAACCCCCCCAAAGCAGGTGCTTCTACAGGCTTCTGAGCACAAGTGTAAGCCCACCAAGGTCACTGTCTTGCCATTTCCAGACTATGAAACCCAGGGGCATTGGGAGAAGAGTCTGCTGGAAGGTGGGAACAACACCATGGACCTCAACTTCACTGGTGACTTCAAGGAAAGCACAGGAGTTACTGGGTCTGAGTGCATTCTTCTGAAGTGCTATGAGCCAGGGTGCTTTCTCCTGTGTCCCATCTAAAGGCTACTTTTCTTTCCCAGGGCACAAATATGAAGGCACAAGCTCATAGGGCAATGTTTGGGTGAGTGGGATAAAGTCTGGGTTCCGGTCACTCTTACCATGTTGTCCTGTGGAGACTCCATGTGGCTGTCAGGATGGAGCAGGTCTCACAGGGGTTATGCTGCCCTCTGTCCCAGGGGCCTCTGGGTTGTCTGGAGGTACTCTTCATTGTCACAGTGTGGGGAGGTGGCTCCTGGCATCTAGGTGATGGAAACCAAGGATACTAGGGCACCCAGGGCAGCCTCCCAAACCAAGAACTGTGCAGGTCCAGATGTCCTGAAAGATGGAGAAACTCTGCCAGGTTCACAGGGCCTCAGCTGCCCTCCAAAGACCTGGGTCACACATGGAGTGTGTCCTACCCACCTCCTATCTGATCAGCAAATGTGGTTGCCTTCTGGGCTTGCCCAACAAGATGTAGCATATTCCTGGTTTCTTAAGTTTTGGTGAGAGTCTAATTAGCTTTATTTCTTTAAAAGGAAGATCTGAGGCAAAATAGAAGTCAAAAGGATTTTGCAAAAGCGGCTACCCACCTACTTCAGCATGTGGAACTGTTTGTACTGAATGCAAGTTCTGATTCTCCAAGAAAGGGTGAAAACACCAGGTTTGATTTAGCTGAGGAATACGACGGCACTGTAAAGGGCTTTCGGACCAGGCACAGTGAATGTCCATGATTCGTGGACTCTGTCGGCTCCCAGAGTGAAAGACCGTCCACACAAAAAACCCTTCAGGAGCAGGGTGCTTCTACCAAAATATAAGTCTGAGGGACGAGGAAATAAATCAGCTCTCTGCCCATCTCCAGCCTCCCCTGGTATAGAGAAAAGTGCATGAAAGGGAACCCTCCAAAGCGGGTGCTTCTACAGGCTTCTGAGCATGTGAGTAAGCCCAACAAGGTCACCATCTTGCTATTTCCAGTCTATGAAATACAGAGGTGCAGAGAGAAGACTCTGCTGGAAGCTGGGCTTTATCTCATTTCTGGGCACCTGGCCGATGGGTGGGGGACTCACAAAGTTTTCAGGTTGCAGGTATCTGCCTGGTGGATGAACAAATCTCCCTGGCCACCAACCAGGCATCCTGGGGAATGAAGTTGTTGGCCTGAGGAGTGTGTGTGTTGCAGCATGCACTGAGGTCAGGATGGGGTCAGTTGGCACGCCTCCTTGAAAGGCACTGGTGGAGCCAGAGTCTGGCTGGTGGTCGGACAAGTTCACTCCTGGCTGGGGTGGCTGGTTGTTGCCTCCACCACTGTTTCTTTTGAGAAGTGTTTTCTGAATGCACAATTTAAAATAGATACCTTGTTTATCTCTGTCCTACGGATCGACCACATTGTTCTGTGAAAGCACCAGATAGCAGATATTTTATGCTTTTAGGGACAGGAGACCTTTTCGTAAATGCTTGGCTCCATCATGGCAGTGCAGAAACAGCCATGGACACGTCATTGAAGGGACGGGACTATGACAATCAGTCTCCATCTGCAGAAGCAGGTGGCAGGCTGGATTTGAACTCAGGCCTTTGCCACCCGCCTCCTTCCCCCTCACAGTAGGTCTGGCAAAGTGCCCATGCTGTCAGAGCTTCCTAGATGTTCACGGGCTTACTGTCCATCTCCCCACTGTGATGCCAGCTCTCTGGTGGCTGGACTTCGTTCTGCTTTCCACTGTATCATAATGACTGGATACACTAGATGATTAATAGGAATCTGGTGAGTGAATGGGTCAAGGATGAATATAAAACATTTCAAAGAGAAAGACCTGGTTACTGTGAGAGTGAGATCCCTGCTAATCTAGTCTCTGCTCCTCACTGTGAGCTGGGGGTGTGGGAGGTGAGTGGTGAAAGTGAGTGGTTTTAAACATGGAGTGAACGAGGATACAGGAGGCAGGTGGCTTTGGCTCCAAGTGGGAGGTGGCCCATGGATATCCCAGCTTAGGAGTCATGCTGCAGAGGGTCTTGAACACATTGGATTAAACTGTCAGTTCATGATCAGGGAGGCAGAGAGGAAAGAGGGGGACAGGACCAGAGAAGGAAGGGGACAACGAGGAAGGAGAGTGATAGCCCATCTAGTGGAAGGAGTCACCACCATGGCTTTCCATTGAGTTAGATGTCCCAGAGGTGATTGGAAGATGGGGTTGAGGTTTCCTTCTTCCACTTCCCCTACTGAGCATGAATACCACACCTCATGGCTGCTTTATTTTATTTTATTTTAATTTATTTTATTTTATTTTATTTTATTTATCTTTTTGTGTTTGTGTACCAAGGATTAAACCCAGGGCTCTAGCCACTGAGCCACTTCCCCAGCCACTTTTAAAATACTTTATTTAGAGACAGGGTCAGAGACAGGGTCTAACTAAGTTGCTCAGGGCCCCACTAACTTGCTGAGGTTGGCTTTGAACTCACATTCCTCCGGCCTCAGTCTCCTGAGTTGCTGGGATTACAGGTCTGCACCACTTTGCCTGATGTGACTCTGCTTTTGATGCCTAAGGGCTCATGTATCTGTATGACCTATCAATGGACTTGTTTTACTCCTAGTAAAACAATGGCCACATTATGTGGCCGTTGGTGTTACAGATCCCAAACTCTGGACTCCACACCTCTTTGAGTATATTCCATGTTCAACTTAAGTAATTTCCAAGGGCAGGGTTGATTGTACATTGTACACCAGACGTCAGACACTTGGGTGTGATTCCTTCAACTGTGGCCATCCCCTAATACTGCTTCTCTTCTGTTTTCTCAGGCAAGAGCTTAGTCCCTCTGATCACTTATGGATCCCTTGGGAATTTCCTGAATGGATCCTTTTTCAGTGGTAGAAGAGGGAAACTGGGAGTGAGGCTGAACTCCCTTGTTGTGAGTGGTACTGTCGGTTTGAAAGACAAGGTCTCCCTGTCTGAACCCATGTTCCTGACTTTTCAGCACACTCAGGTGAGCAGAATCCCAGCCTAAAGGTTGAAGCTGACAAGGATGTGGAGGAAAGGCAGCCCAAGCACACCCCTGGTGGGAATGTGCATCAAGCACCCATTGTGGGGGCAGGATGAGGACAGTATAAAATGGAACCATGACAGGATCCAGCAATCCCAGCACTGGGGCCATCCACAGAGGGATTAGCTGAGCACCTAGGGAGACCTCTGCTCCCCATGTTCACGGAAGCACTGGTCCCAGTAGACAAGATGTGTCAACAACCCATGTCCCCAGCAGATGAGGGGATGAGTGAATGTGAACACTACATGACAGAGTGGTGTGCAGCCTCAGGAAGGAAGGCACTGCCATTGGCAACAACATGCCTTAACTGGGAGCACATTCTCTTAAATAAAATACACCAGACACAGAAAGATAGATGCGGCATGATCTCACGTGTTGGATCTAGCAAAAGTCAAAATCACAGGAACCAAGTGTGGAATGGTGGTAACCAGGGAACCAGGTGGGAAGGGGGACACATTGGTCCATGAGAATGAACTTGAAGTTATAGGAACAGCAAGGGCTGGAGCTCCTGTGCCTCATCTGGAAAAACAGAGCATGGAAAAAAAAGCTAAGAGCAATTTGCCATACAGCTGAAATTTCCCAAGAGAGCTGGTCTCCAGGTCCTTTCCACAGCAAGGAAGTGTGAGGGCACCCATATGCTAATCAGCTCCATGGTGGCAATCTTATCATGGTGTCACATATAGCAAAGCATGTCACACAACTTAAATGCATACAATTCTTACTTGTCAGTCACATCTCAATAAAGCTGGAAGAGAAGAGAAATGCCATGACCCCCAGAGACTTCCACAGCAGGAAGCTGGGAAGTTAGGAAGGCCACAGGACATGAGCGTTCCTGAGCACAATGAGCACTGGAGGCAGGGAGAAACTGGAAGGGAGTGTGAATGAGACACTCCTGGTCTCTCTGTTCTCACCCAGTGTCCTGGGGGAAAGCAGCTCTTAAGGGTCAATACCCTGGGCACTGAGATGGCTATAGAAGGGGAGAATAAATGTAGAATAACCCTGAAGGTGTCTTTCTAATCTGCTTTCCAACTTAGTACATTAGATGAAGCTACAAATTCAGAATAATGACATCAGAAAGAGACCCAGGTTCATGCTCTTCTCTTTCCAGCCTGGTGGTAAGACAGGAAAGTATCTCTGTGTCTACTGGGAAGGATCGGAGGATGGGGGTAGCTGGTCGCCCGAGGGCTGCTTCCACATGGGCAGCAACGCTTCCCACACCACATGCAAGTGTTCCCACCTGTCCAGCTTTGCCATCCTCATGGCTATGACCCCCAAGGTACCAAGGCTCCAAGTTCCCTTGAATGGAAGCTCTAGGCTCATCTTCTGCAGAGCTTAGAAAAAGGTTCTATAGTAAGGAGTTAAGTGGCTTCCATGAGAGGTGATTCTTAGAAGCACCAGGAGGGGCTTGGGAAATGAAATGGGGAGAGAATAGAAGGCAATGCAGAGATTGCCAAACCAGTAGCCACTGTGGGTCACCAGAGCTTATTTCCCCTGGGAACCCAGGAGTCAGCAGGCAACACACACCTCCGCATCATCCGGAGTGGTGAGGAAGCTGGGGTATAAATACACCCCTGCTGTCTGTAGTGATTTTTTTCCAGTTGTGTTCAGGGGCTATTAATCCTCAGACACATCTGTAAGCCTGGGCAGAGTGAGCTCAGGCCAACAAGGAAAGTCCTTGGCCATTGGGAAGTTGGCGTGACAGCCTCTCTGGTGCTGAGGGAATCTGGGCTGGAAAGCATCTATTACCCTGCAAAGGAGGGTTACAAACAAACCTCCCTGGTCACACCAGGGTGCAGGCAAATAACTGTCACCAATGACACAACATAACTCTCTGGACATCCCAACCAATCTGAGATATCTCAGGTTGAAAGAAACAATTCACTTCTTCCCCTAGGTCTTTTTAGCTCCCACAGGACAAAAACATACACGGCCTCATTTCATTCATTTGGCAGATGTCTGTTGAATGCTGTCTTTGAGTGCCAGACTTGCTCTGAGCATTGAGGGTGCAACAGAGAACAAGATAGGTACAATCTCCAGCCAGCCTCCCTGCAGACTGCTGCTGAGTGCTGTGCTGTTGGTAAGACCACCAGCCACATGCAGACACTTGAGATATGGATGGTGTACCTGAAGCACCAAACTCATAGTGTCATCAGTTTCACCTGTTTCTTTTTATGTTTCATTTTGGCTACTAAGAAATTTACAATGACACACAGGGTTCCTGTGTTCAACACCTCTGTGGGGCAGTGTCCATCTGTGACTTCACTTCTTTATCAGTCCTGTTAGACAAATGCCCCAACTCTCCCCATTTTGCAGTTGAAACACCAAGTCTTAGGTTAAGTCACTTGTTTCAGGGACTGGACAAGAAGCCCCTCTGACTCTGTCAGGAAAATAACAGCAGAGTTGGAAACTCTAACACGCCCCTCTTGGATGGCCTACAGGAGGATCAGATCCTGACTGTGATCACCTACTTGGGGCTGGGGCTGTCCCTGCTCTGTCTCCTCTGGGCAGCCCTCACCTTCCTCCTGTGCCAGTCCATCCAGAACACCAGTACCAGACTCCACTTACAGCTCTCTCTCTGCCTCTTCCTGGCCCACTTCCTCTTCCTCACAGTCATCAACATAACGGAGCCTGAGGTAAGTGACTTAATCAAATTACCTCCTTGTTGTAGTCAAATCTAGTGTCTTAATCTAAAAAAAGTAAGGAGAGAGACAGTCACAAGCAGCATCAGTGTTGGGAAGACCAAGTGTTCTTCTTTCATCTCTCCTCCTCTGTTACTTGGAGACCATCTTTCTGAAGACCCATGGAGTGATGGGGATTCCTGCTGATGGTGTTAGACAGCAGGACCTCACCTGCCATAACAACTGAACTCCAAAGTGTCAGAGACTTAACCCAATATTAGTTAATCTTTCCCTATCAGTAGAGGGTGAGCAGATAGATTGCAGGGTGTCTGTCCACCCTCAGGATGGAGGAGGCTGTTACTTTCCATTCAGTTACCAACCTCACCCTGTAGTCTCTCCTATTTTAGCCAATGGGGAAGGGAAAAAAGCATGACAGAGTACAAGGGGGGAGGTTAATATGGACTGTACCAGGAAGTGCTGCATATCACCTCCCCTCATATTCTATTGACTGGAGTCCAGTCATATGGTAGCACAAAATTGCAAAGAGTGCTGGGAAATGTAGTCATTGATGGGGAATTTACTTCCTAAAGAAAAATCTGTGCTCTAGAATGAGGGGTGGAGAAGCAAGCGAAATGCTGAAGGACAGTGGCTGTGCCTCTCTGATCTCAACTACTCATCCTACTTCCTGCATGACCTTGTTGAAATGACTTCCCCATTTTATTTATTTAAAGTTATTTAAAATTGACAAAGTGGTGACATTTATTTTGCAAAACACGTTGTTTTGAAACATACACTATGGAAATGTTATGTTATAGTTTGAATGATTTCACCCCGATTTAAATTTTGCAAACTGAATCCCCAATGCCACAGTGTTAAGGGGTGGGGACTTATAATACAGTAGAATAACTGTGATTGACAATGACTGATTGAATATTTCAAAACTGGTAATAGGATTTTGAATGTTTCTGGCACAAGAAATGACAAATGTCTGAGGTGAGGGAAATGCCCAATTACCCCAATCTTACCATTATGCATTGCCTACATGCATTGAAATGCCACATTGTGCCCATAACTATATACAATGAGCATGTGTCAATTCAAAAAAGAAATAGTAATAATAATAATAATAATAATAGCAATAATAATAATAAATTTGATAAGAGGAGGGCACTGCCCTGTCCATGGACTAATGCTGTTAACACAGAGTGACTCCTCATGAAAGGGAAGTTCAACTCCTCTTGCTCCCTTTCCCCTTCTGCCATGGGCAATGCAGCAGAAAGCACTTGCCAGACCTGGGCCCTTAGTTCTTCCAGAACCATGAGCCATGTTTCTGTTTGCTGTGATCATCACTGTGAGATTCTGCTATGGTCACCTGGAATGGACTGAGTCTGAGTTGAGCTGAGCTGAGGGACAGGAACTGCTCCCCCCATCCCAATACTCTTGTTCAGGATGTGCGACGACTTGAAGCAGCTTCTCGGTCATTTCCAAGCTGTTGCAGGTTGCTGTTCTCAGAAGCCATCATGTTGCCAGCAGCTCCACTCTGACTTCCCCTTCTGAACTTCCCCTCTGCAGTGGGAACTAGGCATAGGGCCAGCAGGGACCCAGCACAAGACCATGCAGAAGGCCAGTGCTGGCCTTGTTCACCATGCTAATTGGCATTCTGGTCACCATTACAAAGGACCAGGGCTACAGGTTCTAGGCTGCTTTTAACCCACAGACTGTGGTCCTCCAACTGAAAGGTTTCAAAGCACCACTTACTTTTCCTAGGAAGAGCAACACTGCAGTTAAGATGGTAAACTTGTGAAGTGGTGGACATGTCAATGAACTTAACCCTTCTGCAATGTATACATATAGCAAAACATCCTGTTACATAGGATAAGTGTAAATGCTTAGTCATTTATCACTTAAAAGGAAATTTGAAAAAAGAATAATTAGTTTCTGGAGACAGTTTGGGTCCAAATACACCTTTATGTTTACCAGCTGTGAGACCTTGGACAAGATTTTAGCTTCTCTGGGCCTCAGTTTCCTTATTTGAATATAAGGATAATTTGGAAAAAGATAGGCCTCAGGCAAATCTGGCCTACCCTCTTTTCTGTAATGTCCTTTCTATTTAATCCCAGCCACTGTACCCTTTTGTTTGCATATTGTAGAGATGGACCTGAAAAGCATAAAATATTTTCTATGTGAACCTTTACAAAAACAGCATTCAGAGGGTATTTTCATAACAATATGCATTCACAGTCACAGGTGATTAGATCAGAGCTCACCCATAGTGCTAGGTACAATTCTGATAAGATTTTTAAACGATGTATTTAAAAGCTATAAAGAGGATATTCTAGTTAAGATGGAGTTACCCTAGTCACCTTGAGAACATCTGGCCTACATCATGCTCTGTATTGCTACCTCTGGATTGCCACTCAATCACCTGTCCACCTCTCACTGGATTCACTCATTCGCTGATGTTCATAGAACCCCAGGTGACAGGCGCCTGTTGAGCCCCCTTGTGAGGAGGGAGCACACAGCCTAGAAGGTGTGAGGCAGGCTGGAGGACCACCACTGTGCAGGGTGATGCGGGGCCTCAGTACTCTGCCCTGTGGGTTTTGAGAAAGCCACCAGTGGGGATGAGATGACTCAGTGGCAATTAGGTGGATGAATTTGCCAGATGTGGAGAACATTGAAGAAGACTGACAGCATTTCCCAGGGTCCTTTGCAGTGAGGTTGAAGCATGCGACTTTATATGGCCAATGGAAATAAGATATTAAGACCCTGCTCTTTTTTCTCCCGCCATTTGACACTGGGATTGAAGCAGAGTTCCTGTACCAATATGATGTATCCCCAGGCCTTCTTTATTTTTAATTTTGAGACAGGGTTTTGCTAAATTTCTAAGGCTGGTCTTAAACTTGTGATCCTCCTGCCTCAGCCTCTGGGATTACAGGCTTGTGCCACCATGCCCTGGGAGTACCCTGCCCTTGAAATGCACTTTCTTTAGTGTAAAAGAGGGAGGGAGGGTAGAAAAGAAGAGAGAGAGAAGAAAAAAGAAAAGGAAGAGGAGGAGGAGGAGGAGGAGAAGGAAGGAGAGGGAGGGAGGGGGTATATTGATTCAATACCGATGGTGCAACCATAGCAAGTTACTCCCTTTTAAATGCTGGAGTGGCTGAGAGCCTGGAGGTTCTTTGAGCTGGCTGTGGCTTGTGAAGTGCAGGTGGGTCTGACTCTCATGTGTCAGTCATGGAGCCTCCTCTGTGTATACCACCAGCCGGAGCCTCTGTGCCACTTTGCAGAGGACACCTGTGTGATGGCTCTCAAGGGTAAATGGGCTCACTGGTCAAGGACAGGTAGAAAGGCTTCCAGGTAGAAGAAACAATGGATGGATGGCTCTGAGGCATGTGAGCATAGGACTTGAGGGCATGTGACTCGGCTCCCTTCTTGGGTCCCATTGGTCCACTGTGGCTTCCTTACTAACTCTGGCCACCCTCTCCAGGAGGCTATTGCCTGACCAGTTTGAACTGGCATCCAGATGAACCTCTGGGGAGAATGTTGGGGAGCAGCAGAAAAAAACACTGAGGGACATGGCTGGCTTGTGAGGAATTGGAGTGGGAACCGGGCTGGGGGAAGTGAGTCAGACTGGAGAAACGCCAAGCGACATTGTTAGGACTTAGGGTCTCATGTGCATGTGGCAGTGGCATGTGTGAATGAAAGCAGAAATAGCAGTGTCTGAGACTTTTGGCTTGGGAGACTGGTTAGGCGGTTGGTGATGTCATTAGCTAAGCTACAGCAGAAGGACTGAGGGCAGAGAAGACCCTGCTGTGGGTAGATGGAGTTGGGAGCATGGGTTCCAGTGTGATACTGCACAGCAGGGTGACTGTAACTAGCACAGAGCACATTTAAAATAACAGGAGAGGGCAACCAGCACCCAAAGATACATGCACATGTGAGGCAAGGGATGTGCTCTTCACCCAGTCACGGTGACCTTTGACCATTACACACATAGGCATTGTACCCACAGACTTGCAGTGATCACATCCAGCCAAAAATAAAACAAAATTAAGATGATGAAGGCCAGTTTGCATTTGCTAGTGAGGTGTGCTGGGTGGACGCAGGTGGCAAGACACATGGTGGACAACTGCAGACAGGCATCTTGAGCACTGGGGAGACTGGGTTGTGAGTGACACCAGAGTCTTCTCCATGAAGGAGGCTGTTCTGGACAGGCATTAGTAAGCTCAGGGTGTACAGGGCACTGGGAAGTGGATCTAAGCTGGGGCCCCATGGAAGACTGACAGTTATAGATGTAGAAGAGGAAACTACACCAGAATATTCACAGAGAAACAGCTTTAGGAGAATTACTGAACAGCAGGTGTCAACAGTGCTGGCCAAACTCTTCCCAGAGGTCAAGTAGAGAGTCTGCTGGACTTGGTAATTAGGAAGTTGTGGTGGCCAAGGTTCTCCAGGAAATGGACACTGTAGAATGTGCATAAGGGAGTAGGGAGGGAAGGATCTGTTTTAAGGAATGAGCTCATGGGATTATGGAGGCTGTCAAATCCAAAATTCACAGGGTGGGCCAGGAGGCTGGAGAAGCACACAAGAGGCTCTCACAGTCCTGGTCTGAAGGCTGCCTCCTAGCAGATTCTCTCTAGCCTTGGGTCACCTCAGACTTTGTTCTACTTGTGCCATCAACTAACAGGATGAGGCCCACCCACACCGTGGGGGCCAATTGGCCCTTTCCATGGTCCACAATTTAAATGGTAATTCCATCTGAAAGCATTCACAGAAACATCTAGAAGAATGTTAGGCCTAAATTTGGGCAGTGTGGCTCAGGCAAATTGAAACAAAGGTGAACAATTAAGTCTGTAAATGAGGAAAAAATTATTTGAGCCTCTCATTAAGCAGGGAGTTGTCAGGGAACTGTGAAGTGAATGGTATTGGTTCTCTGTGGTATCTTCCATTTCTCACCTTATTATGTTCACCTTGGTTTCCCTTGCCTTTTTGAACATATATCATTGTCAATCAAGCAGAAAAGCACCTACAGTCCTAGGTGGTATAATTTGGATAAGTGTCCCACAAAGGCTGTTTGTATATGTAATTCATATGTATGTATAAATTAGTTTAGTAAAGTGCTTTCAAAAGTGTGGTACTTCAGATGTTTTAAGACCAGAAGTAGACACACACTTTGAAATTTATCAGTGTCTATTTTTATGAATGCTGATGACATTACCCATCTGTGGAACGTGAAGTAAGGTTCCCCAGAAAATTCACTTACTCATACCAAAACTGCCCGAGTGAAGGGCACATTCTGCCTCTCCTTGGATCACTAACATTCCATGCTGAGGAGAGATCCTGCAGTGAGAATTTGAGTGTGAGTTGTTTATTTGGAACTGATCTAGGCTACGTTGGCCTGGGAGGGAAAATGAGCTGGAGATGGACATAAAGCTGACAATGGGAGAATTTCTATTGTGGCCACTGGGGGGTAATTCCAGGAGGACTTCCAGGGGACAGTGTGTAGGGTGCATGTCTTCATTCTCCCACCCAGAGTACCAGGGCATTGGAGTGTTTATTGGCAAACTCTCTTCCATTATGCAGGTGGGGCTGCTCCCAGGGCATTTGTTCCTTGGTGCTTCTGGCATGCTGTGGGCATTCAGATAGCAAATTTCAATGACCATTAGAAGTTCCCAGGACATATATTACACAAGTGTTCAAACTGAGATTCCATTCCTGGCCAGCATCCAGGGAGTGGATAGTGCGGAGGACAGGCAAGTGCAGCCTGCCAGTGGTCATACCCAGCTCTTCTCTCCCTTCCAGCTGCTGTGCTCCATCATTGCAGGGGTATTACACTATCTCTACTTGGCCTCCTTCGTCTGGATACTCCTGGAAGGACTTCAACTCTTCTTCACCATCAGGAACCTCAAAGTGGCCAACTAAACCAGTACAGGAACATTCAAGAGGAGATTCATATACCGCCTGGGCTACGGCATCCCAGCTGTGATTGTCACTGTGTCTGCAATAGTTGGACACAAAAGTTATGGCACAGACACTCAGTAAGCATCATGGGTGTTTGTGGTGGAAATGGTATTTGCAGTCCATGTGTACTTTGAAAACAAAATGGTGAATTGCCAGTCCTTCTTTAAGCTCCACTGATATTTGATTTTGGAAATTCCTAGAATGATTGTTCTCCGCATCTTTGGGGTTGGATCCCATTGATAACTGTGGTGAAAACAAAGCTCCATTCCCTAGACAAATTATATGCATACAAAAATTTGGATACAACTTCTGGAAATTTAGGGACAGGTAAAGCTAATCTGTGGCTCTGCATTAAGAACCTAAGGGATACATGGTTTTAGGATTTTGAAACATAGGTGGAAGGGTTGAGATTCATTTCCAAACCATGAAGAATAACAACTGTCACAATTGTCAAAGACCAGTTATAGATTAGAGATCATGCTTCCTGTAAGCCTTAGCTCATGTCATTCCCACCATGACCGGACATGAACTTGGCAGTTTACTATGTCATGCACAGGCAGCTGGGGCTTACTGCACTTCATGCTCTTTCCCAAGGTCAGAGTTATAAAGGAAGCTGGACAGAATTCCCAGGCAGTGCTCTTAGCAGCCATGCTTTGCTGCCTCACTGGAGAAGTTTGCAAAGATTTGTGCAGGAGAAGCTGACATTCTGTTGGTGCTGCTTGTGTTAGGAAGAGCTTGTGCATGCAGTGACACATCAAGTACCTTGTTGTTCCTCTTAAGTTCAAGGAGATGCCCTTCCTCTAACTTGAACCCTGTACCCTGCCAGATGATCCAGGAGACCAACTGGTAGAGAAGAGCAGAAGCTGATGAAATTTCCCCTAAAGGGACTGATGGTAACTATTTTTGGCTCCACAGGTCCTGTGGTCACTGTGGCAACTACTCAGTGTTGCCTTTCTACTGTGAGAGCAACCATTGACAATATGCAAATGAATTAGGGCAGCTGTGTTTCAATAAAACAAGTGATAGTGTAGGTTAGGCCAATGGCCTGTAGTTTGCAAGCCTTGTGCTAGTACTTAGGTGTGGAAGCTTTTCTGCCCCCTCTTAGCTGAGGCTTGTTACTTTCACCAGATTCAAACTTCCAGATCTCCTTCTAGAATGAATTATACTACCTTTACCAACATTAGTCATGACAGAACACACAGTGGTTGAGGATAGAGAACTTTGTATATGGAACATTCAGTTAATGTTGATTGTTTTTATGGCTATAGTTAAATTATTGTTTTTTGCTCTTTCTCATCATGACAATCATTGTTGTCATAGTAACTACATTGAATGAACTCTTTGCCAGGAGCCACCTACAAAAGCTTCACACACATGATCACATTTCATCTTTTCCTACATCTTTTCTGTGTGAGAAAACTACAAAATGCTAGTGAGAGAAATAAAAGAAGATTGAAATAAATGTAGAGGGTCTTCCATGTTCATGGACAGGGAGATTCAATACTCTCATGACTTCAGTGCTTCCCACCTTAGTCTATAGATCTCCCACATTCCCAATCAAAAGCCCACAAAATTATTTTTGAATATTGATAAACTGTTTACATGGAAGAGGAAGAAGATCCAGAATAGCCAATACAGTACTTAAGACAGGCAAACTTGGAGCACTGGCATTACCTGACTTCAGTCCTTAGTGCACAGCTATATGAGTCACCTAATCTCCCAGAGCTTTGATTAGTTGCACTTTGCACTTAGGGAAACCAAGACTTGGTGCACACAACATGTGTCAGATGAGGTCAGTGTCTAAAACCTGAGGTCTGAACTCAGTGGCTCCTTGTGCCACTCGGATCTTGCTCCAGGAGCCTGTATGCAAACCCCTTTCCTCTCTGGAGGAAGCTGAGTTAATGCTTGTCTTTTGCTCCACAGCTGCTGGCTCAGTCTTTTTTTTTTTTTTTTTTTCTTTTTTATTTTTTATTACAAGACAGGGGCTCACTGAGTTGATTAGGGCCTCATTAAGTGCTAAACTGGCTTCAATCTCATGATGCTCCTGCCTTGGCCTTCAGAGCCAATGGAATTACCAGTGTGTGCCACCATGCTTGACTATAGGGATTTTTTTTTTTTTTCGCATTTCATTGTATGTACATTTTATTTTTTTTTTATTTTTTTTTATTTACTTATTGATTCATTGAACACAAATGGAGTACAGCTATTGTTTCACTGGTTGTACACAAAGGAGAGTCACACCATCTGTGCATTCATGCATGTACACAGGGCAATGGTATTTGTCACACATTGTTATTAATTTTACCCCCCACCCACCCCCACCCCTCCCTTCCCTCTATGCTAGCTATCTTTCCTCCATTCTTGCCATCTTTCCCCCCCACATTATGCATCATCATTCATATATCAGAGAGACCATTTGGCTTTTGGATTTTTGGGATTGGCTGATCTCACTTAGCATAAGAGTTTCCAACATCATCCATTTACCAAAGTGCTATACAAATTCAATGCAATTCCAATTAAAATCCCAATGACGGACCTCATAGAAATAGAGCAAGCAATCATGAAATTCATATGGAGGAATAAGAGACCCAGAATTGCTAAAGCAATCCTTAGCAAGAAGAGCGAAGCAGGGGGTTTCACAATACCAGACTTCCAACTATACTACAGAGCAATAGTGACAAAAACAGCATGGTATTGGTACCAAAATAGGCAGGTAGATCAATGGTACAGAATAGAGGACACAGAGACAAACCCAAATAAGTACAGGTATCTCATACTTGACAAAGGAGGCAAAAACATGCAATGGAGAAAAGACAGCCTCTTCAACAAATGGTGCTGGGAAAACTGGAAATCCATATGCAGCAAAATGAAACTAAACCCATATCTCTCACCCTGTACAAAACTCAACTCAAAGTGGATCAAGGACCTAGAAATAAGACCAGAGACTCTGCACCTAATAGAAGAGAAAATAGGTCCAAATCTTCATCATGTTGGCCTAGGACCAGATTTCCTTAACATGACTCCCAAAGCGCAAGAAATAAAAGCACGAATCAATGATTGGGATAGAGTGAAACTAAAAAGCTTCTTCTCAGCAAAGGAAACAATCAGCAATGTGAAGAGAGAGCCTTCAGAGTGGGAGAAAATCTTTGCCACACACACTTCGGACAGAGCACTAATCTCCAGAATCTTCCAAGTACTCAAAAATCTTTACACCACGAACACCAATAACCCAATCAATAAATGGGCCAAGGAAATGAACAGACACTTTACAGAGGAAGATCTACAAGCAATCAACAGATTTATGAAAAAATGTTCAACATCACTCGTTATAAGAGAAATGCAAATCAAAACCACCTTAAGATTTCATCTTACCCCAATTAGAATGTCTTTTATCAAGAACACAGGCAACAACAGGTGTTGGCGAGGATGTGGGGAAAAGGGTACACTCATACATTGCTGGTGGGAGTGCAAGTTGGTGCAGCCACTCTGGAAAGCAGTGTGGAGATTCCTTAGAAAACTTGGAATGGATCCACCATTTGACCCTGCTATCCCACTCCTTGGCTTATACCCAAAGGACTTAAAATCAGATTGCCTCAGTGATGCAGCCACATCAATGTTCATAGCTGCCCAATTCACAATAGCTAGATTATGGAATCAACCTAGATGCCCTTCAGTAGATGAATGGATAAAGAAACTGTGGTATATATACACAATGGAATATTACTCAGCCATAAAGAAGAATAAAATTATGGTATTTGTAGCTGGCTCAGTCTCGATGCAGGATTTATCTGGAGCTTCATGGGACTAGTGGCTGCCATCATCTTGGTAGGTAATAGTTATTTATGGGTGTGCTGGCCCTGGGTTGACCTGGCATAGAGAGTGTTTCTTATCTGAGAAAGTGGAAATGAGATAAAGATAGGAAAATGCAGCTCAGTGTGACCAAACTCTGCTTCTGACAATATTGTTAACCTTTCATCATTTCCCCTAGTGTAACGGTTGTTCTTGGAATAATGCAGCCCTTTGCTGGGGCCAGAATAAAAAGCCATGCATTCATTCATTCAGCAAAATTCAGTGAGTGCTTACTCTGCACAGAGCAACCCAGCCTCCTGTTTACCAGGAGTGTCCTGATTGCACCTAGTGCCTGGTATAAAGTGTTGGTAGCAGCCTCCCACTTTCAGAGTGTCCTGTTGGACAATAGGTGATGGAGCCACCATGCCAGTCAAGTGCTACAGGACAAGCCAAGTGCTACAGTACCATACCCTGTGCTGCACATGGTGGACCTGAGTGTGTCCCTGCTGACCTTACAAAGCTGGTGTCCTTTGGGGACAGATTCTCAGATATAACTCAATTTGGGTTGTTTGAAATGGAATTGAAAGAAAATTCCAAGTCTTTTTTCCATGCTTTTCCACAGATAAACTTGGTGTTCTACTTACAAATTATGTGGATTTTGAGAAGCAAACTTTCCTCCCTAAATTAGGAAGTCTCTACCATTAAGGCACCAAGTAAGAAGACACTGGAATTGGTAATAGCCACAGATTTGTCCTACAGGACCACCCTGCCTGAGGAAGAGCAAGTCCATTCAAAAACATGACATGTGGCTGGACATGTAGCTCAGTGATAGTGTGCCAGCCTAGCAGGCAGAGGCCCTGCGTTTCTTCCCCGACAAAACAGACAAACATTCTTCTGCTATCTGAAAAGAGGGACAACTTACAGAAGGACAAACTGGGCTGTGGGTACAATTCAATGGTAGAGCCTTGCCTAGCATAAGCAAATATCTAGTTTCAAGCCCAGACTATCACCCCTCTCCCACAGAAAGAAGTAAGCACCATGAAAACACCATGATTTTCAGGTAACTTGATCCATTGCTTCACTTCTTTATTCAAGAAGCATTCATTGAATGGTTCCTTGGTATAACATTCTTCATATTGAACTGTTAGGAGGAGTATAAATATTATCCTTTTCCCAGCTTCTAAGAGTCCACTGACTTCTGGAATCCACTATTCATGATTGTAGAAACTGTTCTCAATGATGCCATCTAAATTCTTAGGCATAGTAAGTGCTTGGCCAAAAACTCTAGCTGATGATGTTGATGTTATTCTTCCCCCTGACAATACGAACCAACCAGCTAACTGTCCAGCTTCTCCAAGATGGTAGTGATATGTGTAGAACTAGCAGGAATATCTGTCCAACCTCTGGCTTGACTTTGGTCTCATTCACTTACCAGACGAACTTAACATCCCTTGTCCTCCATTTCCTCAGTCCTGGAGGGTCAGTGTCCCTCTTCTTGCTGTTTCCCCACTCCGAACATGTGCATGTGCAAGTGAAGTTTGGGAGAAAGCATTATTCTTAGCAGAAGTGTTTGAGAGGATGGGTCCTGCCTGACTGTCAGAAAGTGTAGACCTCGTGTCAGTCACTAACTGCAGGTTCTTATCAGGCTCAATAAGGCCCTGTACTAACAAATTCACAGTGTTCCATTAGGCTGCCATTAATACTGCTCTTTTCCCCAGGATCATGACATTTAAAGCCTTTGCTCAGCTCTTTTTCCTCGGATGATCCTGGGGCCTTGGTTTTTCATGGTTGAAGAAGTAGGGCAGATGGTTGGATCGGTCATTTCCTACATGTTCACCATCATCAATGTCCTGCAGGGGGTTTTGCTCTTCGTGGTTCATTGCCTTCTTAATTGCCAGGTAAGACTGAGTGTTTTTATTCCCAGCCCCACCATCTTATTGAATGGCTGCATATGTTCTTGCCCTTTTCAGCCTTTTGTATTGGTACTTAGATGTTGCCTTCTATTTGGGAAGGGAGTTTAGGGTCTTCTTGGGCCTGCTGTGTCCTCTGGGTTTCACCCACTTAGCACCCTGACATATCTCTTAAGAACATGTGTCAGTCAGGGTAAGGTAGATTATGTTGCATTAACAAATAATCCTTTCCTAAAAATTACCCCAGTTTCAGTGGCTAACAAAGATAATGATATTTCTTGTTTATGCTGCATGAATAGGGCTTGATCTACATGGTCCTCACTCAGAGATTCAAGTTATGGTATGGCTCCCAACCTAGAATATTATTGATGTCATGACAGAGGGAAAAGAGATCATGACCAAAACCAGTTTACCCCGCTTAATACTTCTGCTTAACTGTGACACACATGAGTTCTGCTGCCATTTTATTTCTCAAAGGAAACTGCGTGGCCATTCTTGAGTTCACCAGGGAGGGGATGAATGCTCCTCCTGTAATGAGGAGGGACACTGGAATATTTGGTAAATCTACCACAAGCTCAGAGACTTCACCACTAATCCCAGATCTACTACTGAGAGGTTGCTGTGTAACCTTGAGCAGTATGCCTGCTCTCTCTGAGCCTTGACTTTCTCATCTGCAAATTAGTGATGCATACCTCTAACTGTTGAGGATCCCCATCACCACCATAACTATCATCACCACCATCAACATCAACATCACCATCATCACCATTACCATAAACACCATCACTATCACCACCATCACTATCACCACATCACCATTATCACCACCATCACCATCATCACCATCATACCATTACCATCATCACCATCACCATCATCAACATCATCTTCCCCCGCCACCCTGCACCCTCCACCTCCTTCCTCTACTTCACTGCCTACCCTTCTATTTCACCATCACTACTATCACTGTCACCTTCACCATCATCATCACCTTAATTACCTTCATTTTCACCTTCAATATCCTCCTCACCACCACTATCACCACCCTCATTTTTACCTCATCATCATCATTCATCAAGTTCTTATGGTGTCTGATGACCTTAACTTTTTATAATGGAAGGAGTTGAATTTCACTAAGATGAGTCAACCAGAACAGGGCAGACATCATACAGAAAGCCAACCAAGGAGTGACCAAGATCCAGGCTTGGCATCCGGATCTTCAGTTTCCCATTTTAGAGCTCTTTCTCTTGGGCTATGCTCTGTCTGTACCACCAACTTTTGTATTTCTCAAACTTCTAGGTGTGAATGGAATACAAGAAGTGGTTTAGTGTGGTGTGGAAGGGTGAAACTGAAAGCACAGAGATGTCTCGCTCCACTACCCACACCAGAATGGTAAGCCCAGTGAAAATATTTGTGAAAAGATAAAACAATGGGGGAACCTTGTGAAATAGAAGGGAAAGCAGTAACGTAGAGGAAGGAGGTGGAGGGTGCAGGGTGGCAGGGGGAGGAGCTGCAGGATGAAACTGACCATGTACATGTATGGGCAGATCACAAGGAATCCCAGATTCATGTGTAAGTATACAGCACCAATTAAAACACAACCAATGGCAAGGAGAAAAACCACTAGAGCAGAGCAAGGGACTGGGGTACAGGGAGGAGGGCAAGGGAAAGAGCCAGGGTTGACTCTCTTAAAGGGTGCCAAATCTCTCTGGTGTCAAGAGTCCTCCTGGAGCTTCAGGACCTTGCAGAACTCCTAGCTGGTCTCTAGGGAAGCTTGAAGTTTTGCTTAATTTCTGAGGTAGTAATTTCTCCTTTCCTCCTTGTGACCTCCCCTGCCCTCTGCCATGCAGGAGGAAACAGGGAAGTTCTCATAACTGGTTCACTGAAGAGACACCCTCTCCTTCTGACCGCAGCTGATTCAGCTCCTCCCTGCTTTTCAGCTGGGGGCTGAGAACTGGTTTGAATGTCCACGGCTCCTGGTGTGGGTGCACAGTGATTAGACTAATGCCACCCTTTAGCCCTAACCATGAAAAGTCTGGACTTGCGTATTTTGGCTTCTATTTCCATAGAAAGAACAGGGACTTGCACCCATATTCACAGTGCAACAAAGTGTTGGAAAGACATTGTTCTCTGAGAGGGAGAATTGTGAATTCTCTTCCTCCAAATATTGCCACCTTGCCTGGGACGCTGGAGCTGGCGTCTGGATTCAGCTCACAAAGCAGCACTCCAGGTCCACAGAGCCCATATGGAAAACAGAAATGGCCTGGCATTATTTGTTTTCATCTTCCATTTCTAATTGCTTTTCCAAAGTTATTTGTTCTAGGGTGTGTTTTTCAGCACACTAACAAACATCACCACTACATTTTTGATCTGAGGAATTTTTCAAAATCATTTTTAAATTATAATGACTGTCCATGTTAAAATAACAGGCAAGAGTCACCATGAATTATTTGGGGAAATTTGAAATAAGCTGAAATTCGGTGGTTTGATGTGTGTTTTTGAG
>JAJEJO010046717.1:45998-75247 GCA_020662805.1 Glaucomys volans
CTAGATGCAGAAGACAGTTCTCAGGAGTCATGACAACCAAAACTCTCTTCTGAAATTACCCTGGGGAACAAAGTTTCACCCAGATGAAGAGCCCTGGTCTGGGGATTCACTCCCAGCCAATGACAAAGTGGCTGTAGTGTTAACTACAGACTTAGAAGGTGACTTCGAACAGGAAAGCTGTGGAAGAATAGCCTTTCAGTGTGCATCTGACAGCAAGATCAGACCCAGATCTCCTTTTGGGGATTTAGACTGTATAATATCAACATATGTCACTAGCATAATTCACTTAGTTTTGAAGAACTAGGTAATACCTGAATTCTACCTTGGGCTTTCTTTGAACTATGCTGAAACCAGGTAACCTGAAGTATTAGAAGAGGCAAAAAGTTTAAAAAGTCCAAGTTGTGGAATGGGCCTGGCTGCCTCCCAGCAGATGACCATGGATGTGAGCACAAAGGGTTCAGCCACAAAGAACAGGGAGACAGGACACCTGCAGTAAGACGGATGGAGCTGGAGGACATGATGTTAAACAAAAGGAACCCAGCTCTGAAGGACAGTGTCATAATGTCTCTCATGTGTGGGATCCAGGGGGACAAATGCAACCTGTCGAAGAGCAGGTCTGCTGAGGAAGGGGCCAGAGACCAGGGGAGAGGCTGAAGAGTGTGACAGGGAGGTAGATACCATCAGAGCACCTTGCAGGCAGATGTGGTGAGCCCACTGAGAAATTGAATGTGTAGTCAAGGAGGACATGCTAGTGGCTATCATTTTAACTATCTAGAGGAAACAGAAGCATTGCAAGTATTTGGAAAGAGCCTTGTGAACTAAATACAGTTTTTGGTGAACGAATGCTTAATAAAGTAGCGTATTTTTGCATTCTCCATACTCTGTGATTCCTTTAGCACACTGTATGCAGCAGGATGCCTGGATCAGAAGTTGTGCAATAAATATTCATTCTGTGATGGGTAGAAGTGAGTTTGTGCAAATCTGTGGCTCTTTTTCTACATCTGACTTGAATACAAGTCTTCAGGGGCCTGAGAGTGAACACTGGATGAGCTCAGGTGCTCAATATTAGGCTCATGTTGTTTTGGTAGGAGGTTCTTGATGGAAATTTAATTTTTAATAACTACAAAGAATGAATTTGGTGAGTGTAATCATATGACTTCTGTTTCCCTATTGTGGAAAGGTGAACCAAGCATGATAAAATCAATTATATTTTGAAACTTTATGCCTCAACATTATATACATTTTTAGGAAAAAAATATTTTGAAAACATTTTATTGGTTCATTGTGATCATGCACAATAGTGAGACTCACTGTGGCACATTCTTGCATGCACACAGTGTGGTCTGGCTGAGTTCCTCCCCAATCCCTCCCCTTTCACTCTCCTCCTTCCCCTGAGTCCCCTTCTTATTCTCCTGGTCCCTTCTCTTCATGACATCCACTCTTCACTTTTTTCTCTCTCGCTTCCACATATGAGAGAAAAAATGACCCTTGACCTTCCAAGTTGGATTACTTCACTTAACATGAAATTCTCCAGTTCCATCCATTTTGCTGCAAATCATTTTGTCCTTGGTTTCTGCTGAGTAAAACTCCACTGTGCCTACACACTACACTGTCCTAATCTGTTCATCTGTTGATGGACACCGAGGCTGGTGCCATGATGTGGCAATTGTGAACTGCCTGGCTTGTACCACTAAGTACCAAGAGCATGGGTGTGTCTCCAGGGAGGGCTGAGAGAGATAGATGCCTGCTAATGAGGTTTGTTCAAGGCAGAGTGGTGACATTTACACACCTGCACCCTCAGCATGGCCTTGAAGGAGACAGCCTCTAAGGGGAGAATCTGCATGTAACTGGAATGAGTGACTCTTCAGAAACTGTGGACAACTCCCCAAGGATTTCTCTGAGGTCATCAGGCATGACTGGCTGGGAGAGATGGAGCGTGTGGGGAACCACTCCAGTTTCCTGTGGGAACTGCCAAACTCCAGGGGAAGAACCCATTAACCAAAACCCACTTCCTCTTCCACCCAGTCTGGTGCATTTGCCAGCTTCCCTGGAGGTCAGTGTGGCCACACCATCGAGTGCTAGCTAGCCCAGGAACCAGAGCCACATGTGAAGATTCGAGGTGGGGCCACAAAACCCTCCACTGTGCTTCTGCCTGTTGTTTCCTTCTTCTAGCGCTTGGAGATGGAGATGACCTTAAAAGATTTGGGGGACAAACATTGGTGTCATCAGAGTCCCCAAACTACTGGGTTGAGGGAAATTACCCATGTAGATCAAGAACAACCTCCCTGGACTTTGACATGGAACAGAAACAAATTTGTTGTATGTGAGCCATTCTACACTTTTCGGCCAGCAGCTAGTGTGATGGTAATACCCATCCAACAGCTGTTCTTACCCAGTCTTACCAAGCTCAGGATTGGAAATCTTGGGCCAATAAACCTCTTCCATGCAGCTCCAGAATTAGACCTGAGAAAGGTGATCTTTGGGGAGATATAGACAGACACAAACCCCTTTGTGAGTGTGAGCAGCAGGTAAACAGCCTGACCCAAGAGAGGAGGCAGATGTGGATTAGGCAGACAAGTGTATTGAGTATTAGGAAAGAGAAGTGCTCTGCACTATGAGAGCCTGAATGGGGGCCCTAGTCTGGACCCTAGCCTTCCCTGAAGGCTCCTTGAAAGAAGAGTAGGGTAGTATGTAGGATCCAGATCTATAGGATCAGGCAGAGCAGGGATCCTGTCCTACTTGTAGAATTTACTGTGTGAGCTTGGGCAAGTGGCTTCACCACTCTGAACTTTAGTTTCCTCATCCACAAAACAGAAGTAATAATTAATTCAAACAGGTGTTCTTCATTCTTCTTCAGACCTACTCTTTCCTCTTCTCCACTCTGCAATGCTGGAGGCTGAGTTGTGTGGGCCAGAAGGTCAGTGGGTTTCTGATCAGAAAATATAGCCATGAGCTATAAAGTGATTTAACTATCTCATATAATGTGGACCATCCTGTGCCAGATCAAAGGTGGTCTGCAGTCATTAGCCATCTTTGCCAACCTGAGTGTGGTGAAAGACAGCTGGAGAATCTTTTGGCATCTTTTCTGTGTTCTGGGGTAGAGGAAGGTCCTGGTACAATGGAGTGTTTGATGGCTCTCTGTCTGCTGTCATGCCAATCAACATAGCACCCACTTGGGTGACTGGCTGTCCCGAGTTCCCTGTTGCCATGTTCACAGCTCAGTCATACTAAGACAGTGGGACAGGCTGTCAAGATGCCAGAGTCAGTACCAAAGATGACCTTCAAGGCACCAGGTTTACTGAGAATTGTTTATGAGAAGTTCCAGTGATGACAGCCTCCCCTGCCCATCACACTTTGAAAGCTGCTCTCCTCTCCATCATAGGGAGTTGCCCAGCAGCAACCAGCTGGTGAGTGGTGTGTGTTCTTCCCACAGGGCCCTTGGTTCTGCTTGGCTCTGCAGTTGCCACTGCCAGCAGGCTTCTCCATCAGGCAGAGAAGCAGAGCATCATCAGCATCTGCTCTCTCAGTCTGTTGTGTGAGCCACATCCCAGGGAGCAGCAGCTCCCTGCAGATGACATTCTGTAAATGACATTCACTTGTCCTGCTTCCCAGTATACTTGAGAGTGAGCAGCGCCCTTCCAGATGGTACCCACCTGCACACTCTGCACAAACTGCTCTCCTGTTCCCTTAGCTCAGCCAGGCTTTGGGGAATGGAAGTGTGACACTTAGGGACATGTTGTTCTATTGTCCCCCTTTTCTTGAAGGATGGTCCAGTCTGGGACAGGAGAGATCCTCTGATGTAGGAAACTGGGATGGCCGGTTTACCCTAACTCACCTAATTCCCCAGTAAGAACAGAGGCTGGTGGCAGGCTCTCCCTGACAGGGCTTGGGCTACTGCCCAGGTGAAGTCTGACAGGGAGCATGTTGACTGCAGTTCTACCAGGCAGTGAAGCCCTCAGTGGCTCACAAATGCAGAAGTAGAGAAGTCTGATATTCACAGGGATGTTTGCAACAGGTAGGGCTGGGCTGGGTTGGTCTTAGGAAACTCATTTCCATGTAATTTCTGAGTGCCCCCAAGATGACGTAAGGCGGGGAGAAGACAACTGCCCCCCCAAGGTGCAGATCTCCTTCTCCCACTGCTTACCCCCACCCCTGCCACATGCTCAGCTCTGAGTGCACAGGTTGTTATTCCAAATCTCACTCTGGGGCTTCGTTTCAGTTTATATTTTAATGTTTTATCGAGAAGGTGGGTCTGGCATTGTGGCTGCCGGTTTGGTCACAGCATCTCAAAGTTAGCAATATTCTATCTACTTGCCTGATCTTGGCCTATGGGCACTGTGTGAAATGAGGGGACCAGAATGTTCTGCAAGGGAACAATGAGCTGGTGACATACTGCAGAACTGTGTGTTTGTTACAATGCATTAGTCAGACCTTGGGCCAAACTGGAAATTCTGCCTTCTGGAAACCCCTGAGGCTGTTCGCAAAGCAGCAAATGAGACCATACAGTTTCCTGCCTGTTTTCATAGCTGTCGCTAAGAGAACTGCAATTGTCCTGTGTGGTGAGTCTCAAACAGCTTTTTTTTGCCCTTTGGTTCCAGAAAATTTACATTTTATTTCACTAGAGCATCAGATCTGGATTTCTAAGTGCGTGTTCAAATATAGTCAGCATTTTTACCATTTCCTTTTATTTCTAGATACAAGGTTTAATTTCTCTGGAAATAGGAAAAACAATTAAGGCAGGGTCCTCAATGGGGGGATGTGGTTTTGTTCCCCAGGGGGACACTTGATGGTGATCTTCTAGTGCTTTCTATTTTGACTGTAAATATTGGCTGTATTTATACAAATGTTGGCACTTTATGTTTTCACCCGCAGATAAATTTCACCTTAAATTTGGCAGTCCTAGGGATTTTGAGAGAAGAAGGTTTGGAATGTTGAAAGGCTCCAATGTAAGTTGTATTTATAGGAATTTATACCATATGGGATCTGCAGTATGGATTTTCCAGGTGTCCAAGAATATGGCCATGTGGCTGGCAGGAAGTGGGAATGGTGGGGCCAGGAGGATGGAGAGGAGGTTTAGTAGGCATGCTACCTGCCTTTCCTGGTTGTAATAAATGCTGGGATAAATAAGCTCAGAGAGGAAAGGGTTAATAGGCCTGTGGTTCTGGAGGTCTTGGTCCAGGTTCCATTGGCCCTGTGGCTTTGGGGCTGTGGTGAAGCTCTCGCCATGGCAGGAGCAGGTAGTGGAATGTGCTGCTCACGTCACGGTGGCCAGGAAGTGGAGGGAGAGGAAGGGGTGGCAGGGTCCCAATGCCCCTCAGTGGTCCGCCCCAGGACCTAACTTCTCCCACAGGCCCCTGGAGGCTCCACCAGCTCCCAGAGCTTCTCAGGCTGGAAGCCACCCTCCACCCACAGCCTTGGGAGACACTCATCTAAACCAGGGTGGTTACCGAGCACCTGCACTGCTTGCCAGGAGCTGATGGATCCAGGAGGTAGAAGGAGGCATGTCCTTCCACAGCGGGGGACAGTGTAGCATCCACCTATGTGTTACCTTTACATAAAAGTTTCTCCTCTTTTCTTTGGATTCCTTTAAATCCAGAGCTAGTAAGCTACAGTCCACTGTCTGTTTTTCTACAGCCCTTGCAATAGGAGTGGTTCCAATGTTTGATTTTATTTTTTGACGTGAAATCTTGCTGTGTTTCCCTGCTTGGTCTCCAGGGCACCTAGCTGTGTTTCTCTTCAGCCTCCTGGGTAGCTGGGGTGATGGGTGCACACCACCATGCCTGCCTGGTGGCTTTTATTCATTGTCATTTTCATGGCCCGTGTTTGTAAAGTGCAGTCTGATGCCTTTTTACACCTACAGTGTGCGGTGGTCAATTCAGAGTAGCAACATTTCCATCCCCTGAGGTGTTAAAAAGTCCTCTCAATCTTTCTGACTTTCTACATGGTTCCAGCCTGTCATCCATTTGAACTACCTCTTAGCCTGTGATGCTGAAGTGTGGATTGGATGGTGGTTTCCCCTCTCGAGCTCTCAGGTCACTAGCAAAGTGACTGATGAAAATGAGACTGAAGGGGACGGTGCAGTTCTATGTTCTCCATACTTGAGCATTTTGATGATTACTATGTGGCACGCTTTGAGATAACACAGTTGTTTCTGGAGGGGGCACGAAATCTGAAGGAAGGTATAATATTCATGGGTTCCAGGGACTAGGACACACATAACTGTGGGGGGACATTTTGCTTACCAGAAGGGCAGAGTGTATTTCCCTCTTGTAAAGCAACACATTTCCTGGATGATTCATACCTTCCAAGGTGGAGAAGACCTGCAATAAGCAATGGATATGGTTTTTGGGGCATTTTTGTATAGTTATTCCAACAGTATTTAGAGAGGTCCCCAAGTTATGGGGTTACTTTGGGAGATTGGCTAGTGACAGTAATTAATATGCAAACACTGGTTTGTCTTGAAATTTTTAACCCCATTCAGAAAAACTTCGTAGTAATTCATTATCCACCAAACCCCTCACCCCTGAAATAGAAGACTTATATCCACATTGGGGCATATATTTTTAATGTCAAGAATTTTAGTTCATGACATCTTTAACAACCCAAATATGTGTATCTTTGCATTTCTTAGTTCAAAGATCTCACTTGCTTTAAGTCAGACTCATTTTCCTGAACTATTATTTTCATTAAAATTCCAAGAGTACTTTGGTCAAGATTCAAGTATGTACTGTTCTCTTGCCAGTCTAAAGAGTTTGAAAATACAGGTATCATCTTGCAAAGGACACATAAGAGTGTACGTCAGCAACTTGACCAAACTGGGTGCAGACTATTACTCGGAGGTGTTCTGCCACTGGTGCCCCCTGTTATTTCTGTCCTCATAATTTTTTAAGACAGACTCTGGGTTTCTCAGTTTTTCTAGCCTCCTGTTGTAATGAAGTGATTTTCACCCTCCCTTGTTCTTGAAATACACTTGTTCCCACATACCAAGGATTTGACTGAGTTCTGTTATTATTGCCTCTCTAGTTCCTTGTTCTTTGAACATAGACTGAGCATATCCAGCTACTTAAACTCATTCTTAAGATACATATGCTGATGCTTTAGTCAGTTTTCTGTTACTATAATGAAATACCTGAAGCTGGGAACATATAAGTAAAAGACGGTTACTTATCTAACAGTTATGGAGTGTGAAAGTCTAACCAGAATTGCACTGGCTCTGGCCAGGTCCCCTTGGTTGCACCATCTCATGGTGGATTTCATCATGGTGGTGGGAATGCATGTGAGAGGCAGAGACCACATGGTGGAACAGGAGTGAAGGGAGGGCCAGTGATGAGCTCCCACTAAGCCCCTCCTCTTAAGCTCCCACCATTCCATCACTGCTGCACTGAGAACCAAACCTCCAAGACAATGAACCCTTGGGAAAAGAACCAAATACAAGCCAGAGCAATGGGTGTCTACTGCATTTACAGTATTTACAATACTACTGAGATTATTCTTCAGTATTACCTGTATTAGTAAACTTTAAACTAAAAGCCATTAGTTTCATTCCAGAGAGATTTTACATACAATTTTTTCTTCCCAAGTCCATTAAAATCTAAATACAGTAAGTGAGGCCATTTTAAGAACACTTCTACTTCCTCTGTTGTCAATTTCTCAATGACTTTCCTTGCTTTTAGAATAAAGTTCACAAGCCTTAAGTGGTCTGTATAATCCATGTTCCACTTACCTCTTCTCATAACCTCTCTTCCCTCTGAAGGTTTCAGCCACTCTGCCTTCCTCAGTGAACACTTCAAAGCTGAGCCCCACCTCAGGACTTTTGCTTAGGATGTTCTCCTGCTGATGATGCTCTTCTTTGTACCTCTTCATCCTGGCTCCTCCCAATCCAAGTTCCAGTTGTCTAACCTAATCCATTAGGTGGCTGGTGCAATTCTTGGATCACTGGGAGACTTCTTTCACCCTCAGCTGAAGAACCACATTGGAGAGAACAGAAGGAGGCTTCTACTACTTCATCTTACCTTTCCTTCAGTGCCCACCTGCAGTCAAATTGTGTGTTCACAGATTTCTCAAAGATGGGCCCTGGGTGAGGACGTTCATACACGTATTTAGAGGAGAAAACAAGTTTCCCTCCATCCCCCATACACAGGCTGGGGCTCAAGCAATCAATAGAGAATGGCAGATGAACAGGAGAAAAGGTGCCCCTTTGTAATGGCCTTAACATTTTCATACACATGGGCGTGTCACAGAAAGCAAGTGGAATGGTGAAGAATTCATTAAATTTAGGGTAGAAGGTAAGAAAGAGTAAGAAATCATTGACAAGCACCTGGAAGACAGACCTCAGATCTAGCTCCAAGAAGTAGTTGGTTGGCCATGGAGGCCCACACATCCACTGAGCAAAGGATGAATGAAGCTGGGCTTCTAGGGGCAGAGTAGATATGAGGTCCAGGGGCAGCTGGATGGCCAACAGCAGGGCTTTTGCCTTTTTCCAGTGAAGTTTGAACAGTTATCCCCAGTAGTTCCCAGGGGCTTGGCTGCTGTGATTGGCTGCCACTTAGTCAATTGCAACAAAGCCATACATTCTAGGTTAGGCTGAATACTAAGCTAGGTTGCAGTTCATCATGTAAGGAATGGGTATGGCAGTCCCCTAGGGCCAAATTTAGTTAGACTTAAAAAAAGTGTGGTTTCTTTTGGAATAAAACCTGAGTTAAATTAATGTAACATATTGAGAGGTCCAAAAACAGGTGATATTCATATAGGAATTTGGTGTATTTAAAAGGAATATTTCATATCCTTAAGGAGTGAAAGAAGACTCAATAAATACTCTTGAATCATTGGGTAGATTTGGCTAGATGAAGGAAAGGATTCCTTATGGACTTCCATGATGCAAATCAGCACAACATATAAAGAAGCCAAGGGGAAGACAATGTAAAGGTGAATCCTACACACACAACTAAGCAGGAGGAGAGGACACAGATGTAGACTTAATTAGATGAAATGAAAAATGCTGTTATATTTAAAATTGAAAAGTTGATAGCTGTAGTGACTGTAGCACTAGAAGAAAGAGTTTCTTGTCTTTGAAGGAATTCCCATAATGTAACTTAAAATCTGACTCTTAGATTGGTGTAGCATTTTCTTCCGGTCCCTTCTTAAACTTAGGAAACACGAGTTAAAACACCAGAAGGCTTGCTAACCCCACAGAGAGTTTTATCTCTGAACTAATGTAGTGAGTTCCCACCTTGCCTGAATAAATTAATGTAGCACTTGGGGGCAAACATGCAGCCCAGGAGCACTGCACTGGAAGCCAGGATGGAGAAGACCGCCACAGACAACATGACCTTGCCCTTGGTGCTGTGGTACACACAGAGGAAACTGAGCCAGACACTGCAGAACACCAGCATGCTGAAGGTCAGGAACTTGGCTTCATTGAAAGTGTCAGGCAGGTTCCTGGCCAGGAAGGCCACTGTGAAGGTTCCCAGGGCCAGAGAGCCCAGGTATCACAGGACACAGTAGAAGGCAGTGACTGAGACCTTGTTACATGTGATGACGATGTGACCATGTTCAGAGTGAGTGTCTGTGTCCACAAATGTAGGAGAGGTCCCCAGCCAGACTCCACAGAGAGTCAGTTGGATCAGGGAGCAGGTGGGAATGATGAAGTTAGGTGCCCCCACCACCAGCAACTGCCTCATCCTTCTCCCTGGAGCAGTGACCTTGAAGGCCAGAATCACAGTGACAGTTTTGGCCAAGACAGTGGAAACTGCCTCAGTGAATACCAGTCCAATTATGGTCTGCTGGAGGATGCAGGTGGGTGTGTTGGGACGGCCAATGAAGAGCAGAAAGCAGAGAAAACAGAATGTGAGGGAGATGAGCAGGATGTAGCTGAGAGTCCAGTTGTTGGTCTTGACTATGGGAGTGTCTCTGTGCCTCACAAAGACCCCAAGAACAGCAGCTGTGAGGGCAGAGAAGCAGAGAGCTGAGCAGGCCAGAGCCATTCCCAAGGGATCTTCATAAGCCAGGAATGTCATAGCTCTTTGGAGACAGTGGCTTTTGTCTGTGTTGGCATACTGGTGATCCGGATACTTCACACACTGATCCATATCTAGGGAAGAATGGATTAATTATCCTTAGTCCAGGTTCAGTGTTCCTCTTGTACCACAGCCCTCAGTGGGCAGACCTTTGGACTGTGTTAGCCATGCTGTCCTTGTTTGCTTTAATCACCAAATAAAGAATGCTCTAGAGAGAATAACTGGATTTATACTGTTCATCTTTATGGACCCATAAACCAAGCTACCATTTCTTCTCCTGGTTTAATGGCATGATTTTCTGCCATTAGTAATATCATTATTTCTCTTTTTCAGAAACTAGTGCACTGAGCTGCATTGAATTCATCTAATTTGATCATGATGTAAACTCTTTATCAAATACAACTTGATTTGAAATAGCACAAGTGAATTTATTTCAAAAGAAAAAAGTCGCCTGAAAAATTCCTTTCTTGAAGTGGTATTCTCAGAAATGGGATTTAAATTTAGCTATTCTCATGAAACGAATTGAGTTATCCAGTTTTGTGTTTTCTGAAGGATTGAGTAAATGAGCATCAGTACATTCTGAAGGTCTGAAAAACTTCACCTGAGAAACAGCTGGTCATCAAACAAGTTGTGGGGAAGGATTCCACTGGGATTCACCTTTGCCAATACATATGGGACTACTGAGATTTTTTATTTCTCATTCACAAAGACAGAGCCTGTGGAGTTTGACATTCTCCCCCAAATACAGAAGGAGCAGCTGGTTCCTTCCCCAGGTCTAGCTCCTCCCTGCACAGCATCCCAGTGGCTCTACTGGAATGAATGTCATTGCCTGTGGTCTTGTTCATCAAGAGCCAGGGTGAGCAGGGAATGGAATGTACTCACTGAGGACGTTTTCACAACTATGTCATGCAGCACAGACATGTTATTTCTTAAACCAAACACAAGTGTTCTGAGCACCTGCTTTGCCTCCAGAATAGGGCAGGGTACCGGGAATGTGGGGTGGACAGGATCCAGGTCACCCACGCAGTGTAACTGCAATGTCAGAGAAGAGGTGCTGGTACTGAATAGTGCATCCGGTTAGATTCCATGAGGGGTGTGGAACGCTGGATCCCATGGGTGGTGTGAAGGGATTTCCTTGTAAAAACAATGCCCACAAGGGATCTAGAGCACTGAGTGAAATAGGAGGTCAGGTCTCAGAGTGCACTCTTTCAAGGGCAATATCATGCACAACAGTGAGCTTGCCAACTGGAGGAAGTGAGGGCTTTGTCTATGTGAGTCTTTCCCTGATCCTTCCTAATGCCTGTGTGGTTTGGGGCATGTTCAGGAGAGGCAGGAGAGTTCTTCCTAAGACATGCACTTACCTGTCTGGTTGGAAATCTCATCCCCTGGGTAGGGGATGCAGCCAAAGGAACAGGTAGCCTTTCCCTCCTGCGGGGACTTCCTGAGTCCAGGACCACAGCTCTCACTGAAGACTGAGCGGGGAGTCTAGGAAGATCAGATGGTGCTGGTAACTGCTCAGAACTTTCCCCAATACTACAGCATATGCACTCTTTTAGAGAATTGGACCATAAACAAACACAATTTCTAGATCTATAAATCCAATTAGTTGATGCTGCTGCCACAGTTTGGAAGTCCCTCAAAGGTTCATGTGAGGAATGGAAGGCTTGGTCCCCACTGCTTGTGCTACCCATAGGTGGTGGGACCTTCCAGAGGTGGGGCCCAGTGGGAGGAAGTTAGGTCCTGGGGTGCCCTTAAAGGGGATATTGTGAACCCAGCCCCAGTCTGTTTCTCTCTTGGTGTCCTCCCTGTCACTAGGTGAGTGGTTTCCTCTTCCACCCTCTTCCAGCATGATGTGCTGCCTGAAAATAGAATCCCAGAAACTGAGCCTCCAAAACCAAGTCAAAATAAACCTTCATTCTTCATAAGTTACTTTTGTCAGGTACTTTGTCTTAATGATGGAAAGCTGAGCAACAGAAATATCATGTCTCTCATGATATGAAAAACAGAGAACTTAGAAACATATTGATAAACGAACTAGTTCTTTTCCTATTGGAGCCAGTTAATAAGAACATTTCTTAAATTGGGAGTTGTTAAATGTACATTGGGGCCCAATAGGGAAGAATCAAGGGCAGAAAATAAAGATTGAGATTGTTAATTCTCATGTAGCTCAGAGCATTGCATTTGGGTCCACCCCACCTTCCTAATCCCTGTGGCCCACTCTATCATGTCCTCAGATAAGGACAACTGTTGACCACATGGAGCAGATGGGGAAAACTTTCAGCTTTCACCTTAAGTCCAAGACCTTCTGGGAAATTCTAGAAGTTGAGAATGTCATACTCTGCATCCAGTTTCCTTTACTCATCCAATATCACTTGGTCTCCAGCAGGGTTTGCAAACTGGATGCTCTTCAGGAAGGACTGCACCTGAAACAGAGGCATAATCCTGTGATGAAGGGGGTCCCTTAGTAAAGCCTGAAAACCTGATTTATGAGATGCCCCTCATTAAGTCTTTAATCCCTGGTTCACAAAGTGTCTTTCACACAGGTATCAATGAGGCAGAACAAATGGAAGCCTCTAAAGAGCTATACTACCCTGTGTTTCTACAATGCCAGCCCACGTCAATGCCAAACTCCCATCCAAGTTCAGTTGTCTGATGAGTGGGCATGGGAATCTGCACACTTCATCCTCCTGGTAAAAGTTAGTCATACCCATTTCTTTTCCTGTAGGTACCCAGAACACCTGTCTGCAAAATGAGGTTAACACGGAATTAAATGAGGTCATTTATGTAGAGTATTTATACTGCAAAGCAGCACCAAGGCACATAAGAAACTAGCTCTCTTCTTGTTGAAGAAATCATGGTGGAAATTTGGATTTTTTTCCTCTTGAAAACACCAGCTCTGTAGGATGTTGGGGTCATTTATAACACAACTTCCATGTGACTTCAATCGTGTTTGCTCTTCATTGCTGCCTCTTGTTCTCAAGACCTTTTACACAGGTCAGGATTTTTCTCCTAGATGGTTCAACAAGTGCAGTTTCTCTTGCATTGTGGAGCAAGATTTGTAAACTACTCAGGATCCTTTAGAAAGTCACCTCAGTGGTGGTGTGTGCCAGGCTGTGGAAGAGACATTACCTGCCAGGCGGAAAACATATCCTGCCCGCTTCCCCTTGGCAGCATTTCTGTGTGCTGAAGAAGCATCTCCTGCAGGCTGTGGGCCACGGCATACACAGCACTGTACACACTGTAATTCTCTTCAGTCATGGCCGTGTCAAGCAGATGCCTGGTAACCATCCCAAGGAGGTGTTCAGAGGACAGTTCTCCAATGTTTTACAGTCCAACTCAGAAAATGAGCAATTGAAAGAGAAAAACCACAACCTAGCAAGATAATAGTCTTTTGGATATTTCTAAGGGTTAACTGTGCTGACAAAATTTGTGAACTCAGATAAGTCCCCATGGTGGTGCGAAAAAATGAGCATCCCATGCAATGAGTCAAACATGAAATATCTCCCAACAATGGTAGCATCCCATTGTGAGTTTGTGACCAAGACTTTCCACGTCATTAAAGCTCATCCTATATTAAACATTAAGCTTCTAAGAAACCCACTGTCACCATAGATGATAGTCACATTAGCTGATGATGTCTTGAACTGTTGACAATTCAACCAGGCTTTTGGGAAGTAGGAAATGGCCCCAGATGGGATCATTTCCACAAAGGCTGCACAGACTCCATTCCTGCCCATCTCCCCTTTTGGGTCGGAGAGAAACTGAATGCCTTTGTTGTCTTCTGAGATGACCAGCCCCACCCAGTTCTAGCTGAAATGAACCATCAAGGACAACATGCCAGGGGCCAGAGAGGTGTCCTTGGGAGCCAACTGATAGAGAGAAGGAAACTGGCCAGGGTCACTCAGGATGGGTTCAAAAGGCCCAAAGGTGAGTTGAAGGGAAAGAACATGGAAGCCATGTGAGGATGAGGATGGCCACCAGACACCCGCTCAGTCCTGAAGTGTGGGAGGCAGCAGTTGAAGGTGGTAGCAATGGATGTTTCTCAGCCCATCTTTAAGACCATCTCCCACTCACTGAAAGATTTCTAGAAAATTATTGACCAGCCTTAAGAGTTCCAACCCCTTCCCTCCTTGCTTCCTGCTCTGACCTTTTTTTTCTGTTGCAAACCAAGGAAACATGGTACCCCTCCCTCTCAGAGGAATCTAGTTTGAGACTGCATACTTTGAGAGATGCACAGATCCAGTCTCCTCCTTCCTCCCTCTTCAGGTCTCTGAGTATTGCCCAAGAGGCATGGGTTCATCTCCCTGCTTCCCACGCACCCTCACCTGTGGGAACTTGTAGAGCTTCAGCAGTGTCCCCATCTGGGCAGATGTTGCCCATGATATGTCTCTGAGCATGGCCACTGACTTGCTCTCTCTCCTGCAAGTGCAATTAGGGATTTTCTTGTCTATTCCTGACTGCCAAAGGAAGGAGCTCTCCAGTGTGTTCCATTCACTAAACAGGATGTTGTAGAGATCAAACTCCAGAGACACGGTGGGCATCAGGTGGACATTCCTGTTGATCTCCTCAATGGCAATCACCAAGCTGGTAGTTCTTCAGCTTAAACCTGTGGAGGACATAGGGATTATGAGGGGTGGACTTCAAATCCAGAACAATAACCTGTAGATTTTCTTCACAAAGCCAGTGTGTTGAGACCTTTCCCCTAGCTAGATGGAATCAGAACCTGGGGCCTTGTGTAGGTCCTTAGGATTAGGTGAGGCTGTGAAGGTGGAACCCTCATGTTTGAGATCAGTGTCCTTATGAAAGACAGAGGGAGCTTGCTTCTTCCCTCTGCCCTGCATGGTTATGCCAACAACATGCTGTCTGTGAGTCAGGAAAGAGGCTCTCCCCTGACACCATGTCTTCTGGTGTCTTTATCGTGGTCTGACTAGCTTCCAGAACTGAAAGTGACATCATTGTAATTGAAGTCACCCAGTTGATGGTATGTAGCTTTATGGTACCAGAAGCTGACTGGGATGCCATCTTCATGAAAGGTGGAAACATACTCAGCTCAGCCCATCTGTGGCCATGGTTGCCTCTTCTAGACAAGAGTCCATAGTGGGAGATGGCACAACAGGTGCTGGGTGGCCCACCACTTGCACGGAGGCCAGTCACTACATGGATGGTGAAATTGCATTGATCAGAAGAGTAGGTCTCATCAAGGTGGCCTTGTGCAAATCTCTGATTCAGGCACTGAAAGGGTTATATCAATCCACCATTAAGTGCTCACTCGGACACCATGTTATCATCTTCATGTTGGAGAGAGTCATGGGGAGGGGGGACAATTCCAACCCAAGTTTATGGGTGAGAATGGAGCCAGGACACATGTGGGTTTAGGATGGGGAGGCAGAATTTTGGCTGTGAGCTGACCTGAGCCTCTGCACCATCAGACTTGGCATCCACCCTGAGTCAAACCAGGAAACCCAGAGTACCACCGGCCTGGGGAGTCACAGGAAGACTGGACCTGGGAGATGGGTGAGGACTGCATGTGTCTATGAGCTGATGGCACCGAGCACTGTGAGAAACTTAGTGTCCTCTTCCTTTTAAAAATGATAATAAAGTCAATACAAACAGCTGCCATTTATAGCAGTGACTGTCCAAATAGCCTCTCTCTCTACAGCCTTCCTCCAAAGCAGCACATGAATCTAAGCACAGCCCCTGTATTTCTGTTGCCTGAGGAGTGGAATTCCAGAAGGAATAAAAAATGAGGCTCATGTGTTTCCAAATGTCTTAGGGGCAGAATGCTGATCACTGGGCTTGGGAAGAGTTCATATTCTTCAATTTTGGGATCCAGGTTTCTATACACATCCAATAAATCAATATTGTAATTTGTTTTTCAGAAGGCTTTTTATTGCATATGTGTTCTTTTGGGAGAAGTTTGAAATCCCTCTGTATATGTGCAATTCCCTACTTCTCCTCCTGTCTCTTTCTCTTCTTCCTCTGCTCTTCCTCCTCCTCCTCCTCCTCCTCCTCCTCCTCCTCTCCTTTTCTGATTCAGCTTCTCTCTCTCTCCTCGTTTTCCCTCTTCTATCTCAGGTTGTTATTTTAAAGTGATACATAAGTTCATAAGTACTGTGTGTGATGGATTAAGCATTTACCTGATTATGAATGGGCCGCCTAATTCTTTTCTTTTTATTAGTGCATTATAGATTTGAACATCTGTGGTTCATTTTGACAAACTCATGAGTATGTTTAAAGCAATTTACTTCATTTCCATCCCCAGTAGTATCACCTTCTGCTCATTTCTCCCTCCCCATTATACCCTAACTCTACCTATTTGTCTTCCTTCTAATAATTTATTTTCAAAATTGGGACGACCTGATTTTTCCATGACACCTCTTTATCTAGTTTATCTGGTGTCACCAGATCTATCCTGGATTTTCTTGTTTGGCATGTGCCCATCTGTGTCTGTGTCTTCTGCCATTCTTTAAAATATATGTGTTTCAATATGACACAGGGTAATTTCACATTCATGGGACATAGTGTGACATTTCAATGCATGTAGACACTGTGTAATTATCAGGTCAGCAGAACTGATGCTTACATGAGCTCACTCATCAATCACTTTTTTGTCCTGTCACCCTATCTCTGCTGTTGATCGTCTCTCCCAGCTCTCCCTAACACCTGTCACTTCCTCTGGTAATGACCATTATCTTCTCTACTTAGATCAATGTTTGGGCTTTCACATGTGAGTTAGAACATGTGGTATTCATCTTTATTGATCTGAGATTTTTCACTAAGCCTAATGTCCCCCAGTTAAATCCACGTCACCACTAACAACAGCATTGAAAGTTGGATATAATTCCACTGTGCATGCTTGTATTTTTGGTTAATCTGTTGGTAGACACCTAGTTTGCAGCCGAGGTGTGATGAATACAGAGCAGCAGGGCCCTGCACACAGCCAGGTCAAAGTCATGAGACTGCATGTCCTATAGTGCAGAGGGTGAGCACAGTTCACAGAACCCAGTATGTTTTTCCTGAATCCCTGGATGGAAGGAGCTGAAAGTCACCATGCACAAAGTAATGCTAAGGACTCTGCACGTTTCTAAATATCATGGTATCTTACTCACAAATAAGTCCAATTAACACAGGTTAATCAAAGTTTTAAAAAAATTCAAATTGGAAGTGTTGAATTCCCTGATTTTAACCCTGCATGCTGTGTGAATACATGGAATTATTATAGTATACCCTCAAAATCTGTGCAATTAAAATTGTAATACATTTAAATGTGCTGGAAGAGATTTTTTTTTCCTTTTTCTTAAATGATCTTGGCATAATTACTTTGGTGGTTCCTGGCAATTTGAGAACTTGCCAGGATTTTTAGTGAAAATCAATCAAAATGATAAAGAGATACCATGGTTTTTCAGAAACCATAACAATTTGGGGAGTATGCTCTATTTTTGCTTCTTCCTGTGTGACCTCACACGATGGTGGGACTCACCATTGCCCACCTGCACACACACAAACACCCCATAGCAATAGTCTTTGCCAGCAGAGCCACAATAGTTTAAACAGGTGATAGTGGCAACAGAACATGTGGGCACATCAGGAGGACTAAGCAGAGAATGGAGCCCTGCTGGGGTGTGTGTCTGGATGCTCCAGTCATCGTGGAGTTTGTATTAAAAATTAGGAATCAGCAGTGAATCCATCACTGGCTCAGTTACAGCTGATGGAAGGAAACTATTGCACAAGGTAGAGCCTGCCAACTACTCATGCTGGTGCCAAAATAAATTCCAGAAGCTCTGATAATTTCTGAAGACAAGTAAGTTAGTAAAATTGAATTTTTCTTTTTTAAAATTATAGATTTTGGATTCTTGGTCAAATAAAAGACTAAGAAGATTTTCAGATTTTACTCCACCTGAAGGCTCTCAGTCTTTTCAATCTGAAGCACGATGTACCCAAAATATTTAAAACAAACAACAACCTGGCAAAATATTTCTAGGCTATCTGACAACCAGATATTCCTGTTCCTCAACATATAGAATGTCCTTAAAGTGAAAAGGTGTGTAATAAATAGCAAATTATATAATGCAACTTATCAAAATGTATTCTTTTGATGATCCATAAACATTTTATCAATCTGACTATTAACGTGCACATATAATTGAAGAGAAACATTTTTCACAGGTGGAATTGGGGCGTATTTTTAGGTACTTGTGGAGGAAGCAGCCCTGCCCAGCCTGGCACATGAAAGCATCCGTCAGTGAGATTCTGCAGGTGGTTCCATTGTCAGCATGAAAAGAATTTAGCATATGCAGAGCCTCGACCCAGACATGGCACTTCTAAGAATCTATTTGCATTAATCAGTGAGCAAAACTCTATTAACTATGTTCTATTATCCATCAAGGATCTATTTACTATCTGCCTAATTATGGCAACATAAAAATAGAAACCTATTCAAACACTAGGAACATAGAACAATTCACATAGGGCAAAATTATAGTAACCTCACAGTCTGTGATACTATGTAGGTAAGATGAGGATGTTTGTGCCTGCAGAAACATTTGTGATGCTTTGCAATGAAAGGAAAATAAGTTACAGGGATCCAGACAGCATAATACCCCTTTAAAATGTGTTTATGTTTGCACATGACTATGAAGGATATGATCAGATTCATGATATAACTTTTATGCTCAAGAAGTACATAAACTTCATGTGACCCATGTTTCAATGAAAAAGGTTAAAATCGTGTTTTGCTAATGTGTTTATAAAAATAAACATACTAATCTTTTAAAGTAGCACATTTTCCTGGCTCCAGAGTTATTTTGTTCTTAATCTTGGTTTTAGGAGAAATTTAATCATTCTTCTGGGCCCCTAACATCCTGTGCCCAGTGGACAAGTCAGTAGAACATGAAGGTCATGCAGTGGCAGGGAGGATACTTCAGGCACAGGTTCATAGGCTCAGGTTTTAGAGAGCCACCTGCCGAGGCTCACTCTGAGCTGGTGAGAGTGGAGAGTAGAGGATAGAGCAAGGTGGCCTGGCCTTGTCTCCTAAGGACAGAGACTCCCTCCAGACCCCTGCAGCCTGCCACTGCTCCCACATAAAACACAACCTTGTCCCCTCATATGGAGATTTGCTCCCCAAGTAAACTTGATTCTTCTATAAAATCTTTTCAATTAGACTTCAGATTTTGGACTTGGATGATTCCCTTTCCAATGTCCATTTTAGAACAGGTCCGCTAAGAGGTCCTTACTACTTGATGACATCTGGCATAAGAGCACCTCCTCATCATCCACTGTCCCTGAGGTGAGGTCTGGTCACCCTCACCTGCCATTAGGAAAATCAGTACTAGTTCTGTTTGGACAGAATCACAAGACACCTGTGTTTCCTCCTAGTCACTTTCTGCCCCTGGCTACTATCCTGATACTTGATTCAAGTCCCATTTGAACATGGTGTCTTCTGAAGGGAGATCAGTCCTTCTCCCCACCACTGCAGTGGTCCATGTATCTATGGCAATGCTTTCATGCAGTAGAAGATTCATTACTGTTTAACAAGCACCCCACATAATTTTTTAATGCATCCCAGAGATCCAGACTAGACTTCCCTGACAGTTGTCCCCAAATCTGGCAGACTTGACAAGAGCTAAAAACAACCATCAGCAGCAACCTTCAGAGACAAAGTGTGTCCATGAACACATCAATACCAGTATGCAAACATACTTTGGGAACTTATGGGAGGAAAAAGCTAGGCAAACATGGGGAAAACATCATAGAATACATGGAAAAGAAATAACAGAACAAGCAGACCAACATCCAGACACAAGAACGGAATAGGAGACAGGTACAGGCATCTTCCAAAGCAGGAAGTAGGCCCCACTTCCTGACCTGCCATGGCTGCTCCAGCATGGGCAGCTACCATAGGCCCCACTTGAATGCTTGTCACCTGGCATCTGACAGGGATGCAGCAATCGCTGATCAGTGACACTGTCCCATTCTCAGTAGCACAAACAGCCTGGTATAAATTTATGAAATTCTGCCTCATCCATATTAATTAGAACTCTGCTTTTGACCAAAGGTGGGTATGTGTACAAATGAAACAGACTCAAATTGGAAGGAAGAGGATTCCCACAGATGACTCAGCTCTTATTCCTGGACTGGCCTGCCACTCCAGGAGGCATGGAGCATGCTGGTAAGCAAAAAGGGACCTGGAGTTACCTTAAAGAGTAGCTGGATGTCTGCATGAAGAAGTCTGTACATGCATCTGGGTATAAAAATTCTTAATATCCCTTCAGGAGATATTCAGAATTCTCTGTGTACTAAAGGATCCTTGACTGGGTAGAAGACAAATTTGCTGTAGCCTCTTAGTCCAGAACTCATGCCAGGGGCTTGGACCATTTCTAAAGAGCACCACCTGAGTCTAAGCAATGAGAGTCCAGGCTGGAGGAGGCACAGAAGGGGGAATAGGGTGGGGAGATTCCAGTCCTGAAAGGGGAAGATAATAGGAAAAAAAAGATCATCCTGCTCCCCCTTGAAGGAAGAAAGTGTCAAGAGAAAGACACAAGTATACTGAGGGACAGTCAGGTCTGGATGGGTGGGGACGGCAGGGTGGAGGTACTGATGTGGGCATCCACAGGTGCCTGGGTATCATTCACCCTCAGAATCCAGCAGCCCAGGAAAAAATGAGGAAGGCACTTACCCTGTATATGACATGCTTGCTGGGATCACTGCTTCTGCCCTGTAAGAGCAAAGTGTACAGGGGAAAGAAGCCAGCAAATACCACATCCCCATCCTTGTACATGCTGGAGTTCATTCTATAAATGCAGTCAGACTTGTTAAAAGGGCACACCTGGAGGGGCAGCAGCAGGAGCAAGAGAACAAAACTCAGAGGGACCATTGTAGACATGCCTGCGATACCCAGTCCCAGGTGCAGGTGGAAGCTGTGGTGCCAGGCAGATATATGCATGTGCCATGTGTTTGTGAGCGTGCTGCTGTTCAGCCAGCCTCCTCCACTCCCCTGGGGGATCTGGAACTCTTTGTGCCTGGAGGTCTGCATCTGGGTTCTTGCATCCAGGTGAGAAACACAAGTTGGAAAATGTGTTTGTGGATCATCCTCTTAAGCCCCAGGTGCCATGATTTCATCCAGGACCATAAATAACAAAGCCCTTGGGATGAACTTCCCTTGAGCAGATTTAGTCCCAAGCCTATTTCAAGAAACAGTCTGCATAAAAGCCACTGGGGATGATGGAAATGAAGTCCATCAGAGGATGCCACGTCAGGGGCAAGGTGAAAGGCTCAGAAGGGTCCATGCCTGTCACGGACAGCCAAAATGTCTGGGGATTCAGAACCTCCAAAATCCAAGATAGGGAGGGGGAGCCTCAAACACCCAGGGTCCATGGTAGCTACAGGACATTCTTTGAATGATCCACACAGGTCTGCATACCAATCCCACAGGCAGAAGGCCCTACAAGTGTGAGATTCCCATGGTCTTGGGGAAAAAATAATCATGCTGAATTCAGAAATTCCAACATAGGACCAATACAGAAATCATGCTGTGTGTGCCTTCTGAACGATGACCTTCCTGATGATTGTTACCTTCTGTTACCAATGCTAAATCCATGGATCAATTCACTGTCTGATCCTCCTCTACATCAACAGTATTGGGTTCCCCCATCACTTCTGGTTTGTGGAGGATGTGGGACTGTGTGAGAAATCCTTCTCTCCCCACCCCCTGAAATATGAGACAGTAGCAGAAAAGCACTCTCTGTTTCCTACTTTCCAAAATACTGAGGGCAAATGTCAGTTGTGCAGACTCCTAAGGGCCAGGAGCAAAGGCGATCTTCTGTGCAGCAACACTCTGCATGATAAGCAGTGGCGGGCATCAGAGACCATATGATAGACAACAGCAGTGTGACCACCATGTGAATTCTGGGCATCACATCAGAGTGATGGGTGGATACTGACCAATCAGCTGATCTGGGTAACACAGGAGTGAAGACTGAGAGGGGAGACGTGGCTCTGAGGAAAGTGATGTACACAGGGACCAAAACTAACATTGCTCTGAAAATACAGATGACTCTTTTAGAGAAAGACATGGTTTCTAATCAAGTTGCCACAGGTTACGTCATGACTGAGCATTTGAAATGCAGCTAGTCTTATGGCATTTGAGGTAGGTGGATGGAAATGGAAAATAGCATTCTAAGCAAAGAAGCCAGGCTCAGAATGTCAAGGGTTGTATGGTTTATCACATAGGCAGAAGCTTAGCCAAAATAAGCAGGGAAAGGCAGGAGTTATCCTGTTTAAGTAAAAGAAAGATCAGTGGAGATGAGGATGGAGGCAGAGTGGGAGGGAAGAAGGATGGGAAAAGGGAGGACCTGTGAAATGAAACTGACCAAGTTATGCCATGTACATACATGGATATACCACAGTGAATCTCAACTTTATGTGTGTATATATAAAACAAGTATTTAGAACAACAACAAATAAACAGAAGGAAGACTGAAAGAGTAGAGGGAGAAGAATAGGGTGAGGGAAGAGGGGGAAGAAAAGGGAAGCACTGGGGAATGAATTCAAGCAAATTACAGCCACACTGTGTGATTATGTAAAAATGAACCCCAATATTATGTATGATTCTAATGCATCAATAAAAATGTAAAAGGAAATAGCTAGTCTGAACAGAGAAGTATCATGAGCATAAAAGTGAATTTTAAAGATTTTTTAATGAAAATGAAAAGTTTAGCACTTCAATTATAATTTTCATAATCAAATGATATGATACTAAAACTTTGGATATATTAGTTTAAGTAATCACAAGGATTAGGCCACATAGCTTCAGCCTCCTGGGGTGGTGGTGACAGCCCCTGCCACATTCCTGTGGCTGATGGGGCAGCTCAAGCGAATTCCACATATTGGCTGGGTGTGCAGAAATGTGGGGTTTGCAGAAAGCACATCAGATCACGTGTGCCTGGTGGCAATTGTGGTTACAGTGAATCAAGATGACACTGTAATAAAGACCAAAATCTATAAATCAGATACACCAGCTTCTGCAAGAGACCTGGGAAAGGAGCTCTTAGAACTTTGGGGAAGAGGGTGAGACCCACTCTGTGCAGGAGCAGCTGGAGCAGATTGAGCACATCCTCCAGGCATCTGAATACAAGACCTTGGGAACAGCCTGAGAGGCTACAGGACTTCTTTGATTCCCCAGCAGGAAGGTTCAGTCACCCTGAGATAGGCCAGAGTGTTTCTGAGCTCAGGGAACAGCAAGCATGAACATAGCTGCAGCAGTCCTGGGCTGCTGTGATCTCCGGCTTGGCTGCATTCCTGGCACACACGTGTTATTTCTTTATTCCCTGGTATTGCACTTTGCTGTGATTTGACTGGTGATTTCCCCAGGTGTGGGTCTGTTTATTTTTCAATTGAGCAAGAAATGTGATATGATTTCGGCACTGAAAGAGGCTACAGAAAGGAAGTGGTCATGGAAATGGTGTGCATGAAGACTGGACAGGGGTGTATGTTTCAATGAAACAACTTAGTAAGTAAATATTAAACACCTTGAAGAAATAAAAATCTTTTGTGGCAACAGAGTTGGGCATTGAAAGATGCACCCATACCCACACAGAAGAGAATGGATGAATGGATCCTACCTTCTGCAACTGCACCTCCATTTATTACATGCCACACTAGGCTCACCTCCTCTGACTCAGAGGAAGATCATTGTTATTGAATGAACTCTACAAAAGCATTAGCATATTGGGGAGACATAAAATGGCATACGGAACTGACTTTTCATTGGAGAAGGATCTCAAGATGTGATTGGGATCTGGTACACCTTGTGTTCCCTCACAGTATTTTAAAGAGAAAGAGACATTGTGAAATTCACAATGAACTAGAGACATCTTTCCATTCAATTACTTCTACTTTCAATTCTGAGTATGCTATCTGAACTCCAAGATGTGTTTTATTCTTGAACCCATGTAGAGAGTTTCTCTTCAATTTTGAAAGTAAGTTTTGCTGGATATAAAAATCTTGCTTCGTGCTCATTATCTTTCAGGTTTGGTATGTTATTCCAAGCCTGTCTGACTTTTAGAATCTTAGTTGAGATCACAAGAAACTCTACATGGCCTACTTGTCAAAGTGACCTACCTTTTTCTCTTGTGGCTTTTAAAATTTATCCTTGTTATGTATCTCAGACAGTGTAATTATAAATTATATTGGAGGGAATCTTTTCCCATCTTCTCTATGTGAAGATCTAAATGCCTCTTGAATTTGATTGCCATCATATGCCTAAATCTTGGAAAATTTTCTGCTAGGTTTTAATTGAAAGAGTTGTTCATTACTCTAATTGGTGTTTTTGAGCTGTCTTTGACATCAGTAATTCCCACATTTGGTCTTAATATCCTCCCAGATTTCTTGAATATGGAAACAGTCGCTTAACAGCTTTTCTTCATTGCTAACATTATTTTCAAGGTTAGATTTTTTCTCTGAGGCCTGAAAATCTGTCTTCAAAGTGGTCTAAAATTTTGATGATGCTTTCAACTGAATTTTAAATCTGATGTATGGAGTCCATTTCCAGGCATCCTATTTGGTTCTTTGCCAGAATCTCTCTCCCTGTATTGAAAAGTTGTTTTACTTCTTGTATCTTCTCCCTTCATTCATTCCTCATCTGTTCTTTTTGTTCACTGAAGATTTTAACTATGGGTTTCCTAAATTCTTCATCCAAAGTTTCCTCCACAGGTGTCAATAGGATCAGCTGTTGATGGGCTGGGAATTGTTTCTTGCTTTTTCATATTGTCTGTACTCCTTCCCATTTGCTTAGGATGATTCTCTCCTCCACTTCTATGAAACGGACTATTAGAAGACTTCTTTATCTCAAGTTCCCAGGCTGGGTGAACATCTAAAGTAATGACACACCCAATCTATGGCCACCCTCTGTTCAGCCCAATTTCCTGCATGGCCTCAAGAATTTTTACACATGTGGGGGTGTCTTAGAAGGCAAGTGAAACTTGAAGAAATGGTTAGACATAGAGGTTTATATACCCTTAAAAAAAGTAAGAAATCATATTAGACAAAGGTGGCAAAAGCATGCAATGGAGAAAAGATAGCCTCTTCAACAAATGCTGGTAAAACTAGAAATTCATATGCAGTAAAATGAAATTAAAATCCTATCTCTCACCCTGTACAAAACTCAACTCAAAATGGACCAAGGATCTAGGAACCAGACCTGTGACCCTTCAACAAAAATAAGAAAAAGTAGCTCCAAGCCTTCATCATGCTGACTTAGGACCAGGCTTCCTTAACATGACCCCCAGAGCTCAAGAAATAAAAGCAAGAATCAATAAATGGGATGGATTCAAACTAACAAGCTTTTTCTCATCAAAGGAAACAATCAATAATGTGAAAAGAGAGCCTACAGAGGGGGAAAAATCTTTTCCACACATACTTCAGACAGAGCATTAATCTCCAAAATTTATAAAGAACTTAAAATACTTTACACCAAAGATACAGAAAACCCAATCAATAACTGAGCTAAGGAATAGGGCAGACACTTTACAGAAGAAGATATACAGGTAATCAACAAATATATGAGAAAATGCTCATCATTGCTAGTAATTAGAAAAATGCAAATTAAAACCACCCTAAGATTTCATCTAAGTCCAATTAGAATGGCTATTATTAGGGATACAAGCAATAATAAGTGTTGCATGGGTGTGGGGAAAAAGGCACACTCATACTTTGCTGGTGAAGCTGCAAATTGGTGCAGCCACTCTGGAAAGCATTGTGGATATTCCTCAGAAAACTTGGAATGAACCCACCATTTGACCCAGCTATCCCACTCCTTGGATTATAAAAGACTTAAAGGACTTAAAATCGGCAATGTAGTAATGAAGCCATATCAATGTTCCTAGCTGCTCAATTCACAATAGCTAGATTGTGGAACCAGCCTTGATGTCCTTGAATTGATGAATGGATAAAGAAACTTTGGTATGTATATAATGGAATATTGCTTAGCCATAAAGAAGATTAAAATTATGGCATTTGCTGGTCATGGTAAGTGAAATAAGCCAAGCCCCAAAATCAATGACTAAATGTTTTCTCTGATAATTGACTGATGATACATAACATGGGGGGGGTAGAGGAGACAATAAAAGAAGGGAGGAACACTGGATGGTGTAGAGGAAAATGGGATGGGAGGGGGTGGTGGAAGGAAAGATAGTAGAATGAGACAGTATTACCATATGTATATGTAAGATTACATGAGTGATGTGAATCTACATTGTGTACATCCATAGAAATGAAAAGTTGTACCACACTTGTGTACAAAAGTGTGGAAAAATACTGTCCTGTGTAACTATGAAAGATAGAAATAAAAAAAAATTTAAAAAAGGGTAGGAAATCTTGGAAAAATGCCTGGAAGACAGACCTCAGATCTAGCTCCAAGAAGTAGTTGGTTGGCCATGGAGGCCCAAACACCCACTGAGCAAAGGATGAAGGAAGCTGGGCTTCTAGGGGCAGAGAAGATGTCAGGTCCAGGGGCAACTGGATGGGTGAAAGTGGGGCTTTTGCATTTTTGAAGTTTGTATAGTTACTGCCGGTGATTCCCAGGGTCTTCGCTGCTGGGATTGGCTGCCCCTCAGCCAATTGCTATAAAGCCATAAACTCTATGTTAGGCTGAATACTAAGCTAGGTTGCAGTTCATCATGTAAGGACTGGCTACGGCACGCCCCTAGGGCCAAAGTTACTTAGACTCAACAAAAGTGTGTTTTCTTTGTGAACAAAACCTGAGTTACATGAATGTAGCATATTGAGAGGTCTAGAAACACAGTGATATTCATATAAGAATTTGGTGTATTTAAAAGGAACATTTCATATTGCTGAAAGAGTGAAAGAAGACTCTATAAATACTCTTGACTCATTGGGTAGATTTGGGTAGATGAAGGAAAGAGTTCTTTATTGATGTCCATGATGCAAATCAGAGCAACATATAAAGAAGCCAAGTGGAAGACAATGTAAAGGTGAATCCTAAAAACACACAACTAAGCAGGAAGAGAGGACACAGATGTAAACTTAATTAGAGGAAATGAAAAATGCTGTTAGATTTAAAATTGAAAAGATGATGGCTGTAGTTTATCAGTGACTGTAGCATTAGACATAAGGATCTCTTGTCTGTGATTGAATTCCATATTGTAACTTAAAATCTGACTCTTAGATTGGTGTAGCATTTTCATCAGGTCTCTTGTTAACCTTAGGAAACACGAGTTAAAACTCCAGAAGGCTTGTTACTCCCACAGTGAGTTTTATCTCTGAACCAGTGTAGCGAGCTCCTACCTTTCCTGAATAAAATAATGTAGCACTTGGGGGCAAACATGCAGCCCAGGAGTCCTACACTGGAGGCCAGGATGGAGAAGACCTCCACAGCCACCATGACCTTGCCCTTGGTGCTGTGGTACACAGGGAGGAATGTGACCCACACACTGCAGAACACCAGCATGCTGAAGGTCAGGAACTTGGCTTCATTGAAAGTGTCAGGCAGGTTCCTGGCCAGGAAGGCCACTGTGAAGGTCCCCAGGGCCAGGGAACCCAAGTATCCCAGGACACAGTAGAAGGCAGTGACTGAGCCCTTGTTGCAAGTGATGATAATGTGACCATGTTCAGACTGTGTGTCTGTGTCCAAAAAGTAGGAGAGGTCCCCAGCCAGACTCCACAGAGAATCAGTTGGATCAGGGAACAGCTGGGAATGATGAAGTTAGGTGCCCCTGATACCAGCAAGTGCCTCATCCTTCTTCCTGGAGCAGTGACATTGAAAGCCAGAATCACAGTGACAGTTTTTGCCAAGACATTGGAAACTGCCAAAGTGAACACCAGTCCAAATGTGGTCTGTTGGAGGATGCAGGTGGCTATGGTGGGATGACCAATGAAGAGCAGGGAACAGAGGAAACATTGAAGGAGGGAGATGAGCATGATGTCGCTGAGAGCCCGGTTGTTGGCCTTGAGTATGGGATTGTCTCTGTGCCTCACAAAGACCCCAAGAATAGCAGCCGTGATGACAGAGAAGCACAAGGCAGTGCAGGCAAGGGCCATGCCCAAGGGATCTTCATAAGCTAGGAAGGTCACCACCTTGGGGAGGCAGTGATTCCTCTTATTGTTTGGGTTCTTGTGTGGGGGGCACTGGATACACTGCTCTGCATCTGGGTAAAAAGGGAATTTTCAGTGTTTCTTTTTCACAAATTCTTCTCTTTTGACTTATTATAGGAAGTGGTTATTTTTGTAATATCTCTATGAGTTCACACTGCCTAATGGAGAAGTTTCTCCATTCCTGACCTCATGAGGATGTACTCAATTGCAAACCAAATTCCCTCCTATGGGATCCTCTGAGTTTGTCAGCTGAGGTCCCTCAACCTATGGTGGGTGATGTCCCCACAATCTGGGTTCTTCCACCCTTTCCCCCTTCCTCTCCCCGCCCAGAATCTTCCTCCTGTTCATCCTTGTTTTGTCACACTTACACTTACTATTCAGCCAAGAAGGAGTTCCTAGTCACACCCAGATGGGTAGGCAAATTAGGAAGACCTTCTGGTGCATCCTAGCTAGGAAGGTCCCCAAATTTCTGGGGCTGTTTTTTATAAATTTCCTCACTGGAAATGATCATTTTCTGTGAATATCTGTTTCAAATTTTCTCACTTCTTCTCAAATTTTCTCCCTGTTCCCATGGAGTCCTTTCTGGTTTAGGAATATGTGCTGTGAGTCCCAGGATGCCCAGTGTGGATGAGATTCCCTTTTACTTGGTTTCCTAGAAACCACTTTTCAAATACCATTTGCTAACTCAAAGCATTATTAGAGTGGCAGTTGTGATTAAGTAACCAGAAACTTGTATTTCGGAGGAGCATTAAGGAAAAGGAGTCAGGCACACCTGTGAATTTGGTAATTAAAGAGCATGTGCAATGTACAGCTGTAGGCCTTGCCCACTTGGGGTTGAGTTCTTTCTTGTGGGACTCACACATAGAAAATCCAAATTTTCCATGGGTATAATGAACCCTGTGTAAGAGAAAATGTGATTGGAGAAAGGAAAACAGCATTGAATCTTTTTTAATTTACTTTGGAAAATCACGGAGTTTTTAAATTTGATACTTATTTGACCTTTTGATATTAGTTTGTTTACCCATCATACAATATTCCTTTTCATCAGAAACCAACTATAATTAGCAGTAGACACACACTTTAAATAGATTCATCCCTTGGTTATTTTCCTGGTTTTCTCTGAGA
>JAJEJO010046717.1:94889-115198 GCA_020662805.1 Glaucomys volans
GCTTTTTAGTTTGACTCTATCCCAATCATTGATTTGTGCTTTTTTTTTCCTTGCTCTTTGGGAGTCATGTTAAGGAAATCTGGTCCTAGGTCAACGTGATGAAGATTTGGACCTATTTTTTCTTCTATTAGGTGCAGAGTTTCAGGTCTAATTTCTAGGTCCTTGATCCACTTTGAGTTGAGTTTTGTACAGGGTGAGAGATATGGGTTTAGTTTCATTTTCCTGCATATGGATTTCCAACTTTCCCAGCACCATTTGTTGAAGAGGCTGTCTTTTCTCCACTGTACGTCTTTGGCTCCTTTGTCAAGTATGTGATACCTGTATTTATGTGGATTTTTCTCTGTTTCCTCTATTCTGTACCATTGATCTACCTGTCTATTTTGGTGCCAATACCATGCTGTTTTCATTACTATTGCTCTATAGTATAGTTGAAGATCTGGTATTGTGATACCTCCTGCTTTGTTCTTCTTGCTAAGGATTGCTTTAGCTATTCTGGGTCTCTTATTCCTCCAAATGAATTTCATGATTGCTTGCTTTATTTCTATGAGGTCCGTCACTGGGATTTTAATTGGAATTACGTTGAATTTTTATAGCACTTTTGGAAGTATGGCCATTTTGATAATATTAATTCTGCCAATCCAAGAACATGGGAGATCTTTCCATCTTCTCAGAAGCTCTTTAACTTCTTTCTTTAGTGTTCTGTAGTTCTCATTTTAGTGGTCATTCACTTCTTTGTTAGATTGATTCCCAAGTATATTATTTGATTTGAGGTTATTGTGAATGTGGTAGTTTTCCTAATTCCTCTCTCAGAGGATGCATCACTTATGAATAAAAATGCATTGGATTTATGAGCATTAATTTTATATCCTGCTACTTTACTGAATTCAATTATGAGTTCCAGAAGGTTTCTGGTGGAACTATTGGGGTCTTCTAAATAGAGAATCATGTCGTCAGCAAATAGGGATAGTTTGAGCTCTTTTCCTATTCATATTCCTCTAATTTCTTTGGTCTGTCTAATTGCTCTGGCTAGAGTTTCAAGAACAATGTTGAATAGTAGTGACGAAAGAGGGCATCCCTGCCTTGTTCCAATTCTCAGGTGGAATGGTTTCAATTTTTCTCCATTTAGAATGATGTTAGCTCTGGGCTTAGCATAGATAGCCTTTACAATGCTAAGGAATGTCCCCACTATCCTTATTTTTTCTAGTGTTTTGAGCATGAACAGGTGCTGTATGTTATCAAATGCTTTCTCTGCATCTATTGAAATAATCATGTGGTTCTTGACTTTAAGTCTGTTGATGTGGTGAATTATATTTACTGATTTCCAGATGTTGAACCAACCATGCATCCCTGGGATGGAACCCCCTTGATCATAGTGCACTCACATTTTAATATGCTTTTATGTGATTCGCAAAATTTTGTTAAGAATTGTTGCATCTATATTCATTAGAGACATGCGTCTGAAATTTTCTCTACTCGACGTTTCCTTCTCTGGTTTTGGTATCAGGGTGATAATAGCTTCATAGAATGAGTTTGGAAGGGTTCCCTCCTCCTCTATTTCATGAAAAACTTTGAGGAGTATTGGAATGAGCTCTTCTTTGAAGGTCTTGTAGATCTCGGCTGTGAATCCATCTGGTCCTGGACTTGTCTTTGTTGGTAGGCTTTTGATGACTTCCTCTATTTCATTGCTTGAAATTGATCTGTTTAAGTTGTGTATGTCCTCCAGATTCAGTTTGGGTGGCTCATATGCCTCTAGGAACCTGTTGATATCTTCCAGGTTTTCTATTTTGTTGGAGTATAAATTTTCATAGTAGCTTCTTGTATGTTTTGTATTTCAAGTGTGTCTGTTGTAATATTTCCATTTCAATCATGAATTTTAGTAATTTGGAGTTTCTCTCTCCTTCCCTTCATTAGCGTGGCTAAGGGTTTATCAATTTTGTTTATTTTTTCAAAAAAACAACTTTTTGTTTTGTCAATTTTTTGAATTGTTTCTTTTGTTTCAATTTCGTTGATTTCAGCTCTGATTTTGATTATTTCCTGTCTTCTGCTACTTTTGGTGATGATCTGTTCCTCTTTTTCTAGGACTTTGAGCTGTAGTGTGAGATCATTGATTTGTTGACTTTTCATTCTTTTATTAAAAGCACTCCATGCAATGCATTTTCCTCTTAGTACTGCTTTCATAGTGTCTGAGAGATTTTGATATGTTGTATCTTTTTTCTCGTAAACCTCTAAGAATCTTTTAATTTCCCTCTTAATGTCTCTGTTATCCATGCATCATTCAATAGCATATTATTTAATCTCCAGGTCTTGGAGTAGTTTCCATTTTTAACTTTTTCATTGACAACATTTCATTCCATTATGATCTGATAGTATACAAGGTATTATCTCTATGTTTTTGTATTTGCTAAGAGTAACTTTGTGGCATACCATATAGTCTATTTTAGAGAAGGAACCATGAGCTGCTGAGAAGAAAGTGTATTCACTTTTTGATGAATGGAATATTCTATATATGTCTGTTAAGTCCAAAATAGCGATTGTGTCATTGAGTCCTATGGTTTCTTTGTACAATTTTTACTTGGAAGATCTGTCCAACGGTGAGAGAGGAGTGTTAAATTCCCCCAGTATTATTGTGTTTTGGTCTATTTGGTTCCTGAAATTGAGAAGGTTCTTATTGACATGCATGGATGCACCATTGTTTGTTGCACAAATATTTATGATTGTTATGTCTTGCTGATTTATGCTTCCTTTAAGCAGTATGAAATGTCCTTCTTTATCCCTTCTGACTGACTTTGGTTTGAAGTCTGCTTTATCTGAAATGAAGATGGAAACTCCTGCTTTTTACTCAATCTATGTGCATGGTATGTTTTTTCCCAACCTTTCACCTTTACTCTGTGGGCATGTTTTTCTATGAGATGATTCTCTTGAAGGCAGCGTATTGTTGGGTCTTTCTTTTTAATTCAATCTTCCAGTCTATTTCTTTTGATTGATGAGTTTAGGCCATTTACATTCAGGGTTATTATTGAGATATTACTTGTATTTCCTTTTATTTTAGCTTTTTGGGGGTTTTAACTTAACTTTATTTCTCCTTTGTTTGTCTCTTTCTTTAGGGTAATTCCTCCCTATGTTGGCTGCGATTGTTGTTTTTCATTTCTTCCTCTTTGAATATTTTGTTAAGAATGTTGTGTAGTGGAGACTTTCTCTTTGTGAATTTTTAAGTTTTTGTTCATCATGGAAGGATTTTATTTCGTCATCCAATCTGAAGGTAAGTTTTGCTGGTATAAGATTCTTGGTTGGCATCCGTTTTCTTTCAGAGCTTGAAATATGTTCTCCCAGGCCCTTCTTGCTTTTAGGGTCTGGACTGAGAAATCTGCTGATTTCCATATTGGTTTCCCCCTGTAGATGATCTGATGTTTTTCTCTCGCAGCCTTTAAAATTCTATCTTTGTTTTGTATGTTAGGTGTTTTCATTATAATGTGCCTTGGTGTGGATCTGTTGTAATTCTGTGTGCTTGGTGTCCTGTAAGCCACTTGTAATTGATTTTCCATCTCATTCATCATATTTGGGATATTTTCTGATATTATTACATTGAACAGATTATTCATACCCTTGGTTTGTATCTCTGTGCCTTCCTCAATCCCCAAAACTTTTAAATTTGGTCTTTTCATGATGTCTCTTATTTCTTGTTGTTTTTGTTCATGATTCCTAATCATCTTCTCTGTTTGTTCAACTTTGTTTTCAAGATTAAATATTTTGTCTTCCTTGTCTGAGGTTCTGTCTTCCAAGTGATCTATTCTTTTAATTATGCTTTCTATTGAGTTTTTCACTTGGTTTTTTGTTTCCTTCATTTCCTTGTTTCTTTCAAGGATTTCTGTTTTTTTTTATTTTTTTTTCTCAGAACTTCTATCTCGTTATTGAAATGATTTTTTGCTTCCTGCAATTGCTCTATTAGCTGGTTATTCATAACCTGAATCTGCTCTCTCATCACATCATTCCCTTCTCAGATCATTTTAATTATGAACATTTTGAACTCCCTTTCTGTCATTCCTTCTACCATGCTGTCTTTGGTTCTCTTGATATATCATCTCGACATGGGACACTTTCTTCCCATGTTTTCTCATGTTGCTCAAGTATCTTCCGCTCTAGTAGTGTAAATCAGAGGGAATGCATTTTTCCTGTGAAGACTTGGAGTGTCTCTGAAGGTTTCCAGTAACTCACCTGATATTTGAGAGGTGCTTGATCAAGCGGTGACCCAAGAAAGCTGCTGTCCAACTTCCTCCAGTTTGGGAATGATTAATGCTTCTGGGCAGAGGCAGCTGCTGGAGCCAGAGACTCCAGCCCCTCCAGGTCAGACCTCCCAGGAGACAATGTGCAGTGGTGGGGAAGACTGGAACCTAGCTCTGCAGACTCAGGCAGTCCCAGATGGTCGCTCTCTGGCAGGGAAGCTGAAAAATGGTGCCGAAGGTTCCAAACTCACTGCTGGAGCCAGAGACTCCAGCCCTTCCAGGCCAGACCACCCAGGAGATGCAGCGCAGTAACAGGTGTAATTATATAGATCAAAGCATCTAAAAGGTTTCAACTATGTTTCAATTAGAGCACTTTATAAAATATTTCCTCTAATTAAAATGGAATAATTTATCAAAGTTCTACAATTTCATAAGAGTTGTTTCAAAAGGTGAAGAAAAAATATCAACAGATAGGAAGGAAAAAATAAAAGGCTCTGAGCTTGGAAATATATTTAGTAGAAGAAAGAAAAAAATATTTCTGGGCTGGAAAGCCCTTCTGTGATGAAATACAGGAGGATCACGTCAGTAAAGGACAAATTTCGAAAAATTTGTGTGTAACAAGTTGGTTTTATATATTTGAGAAGGTCAAACATTAATGTGCTACTGTAAACCGAAGTGTAATCTACATGCTAAAATGACAAGGATTTCTTAGGAATACTAATTTACCCTTAACATTATGTAAAATTTTATTCTTTCAAACAATTAATCTTAAAAATTGGAGTTTATACAATTATGGTCACGCAACAACTGTTAGAATATTTATTGTACTATTCTTCAGAGCCTAATTTTCTTTAAGAACTAAATTTGGTCAGCATCAAGGTAATTATGCTATTACTCTTCATATTTTACTATGTTCATATTTTCCACGTATACAAGTCTTTTAAGCAAAAAAATTAAGGGAATATCTTTATTGAGATGCTATTCTCCAAACTAAGCTTGCCCGTAATGGTAATTTTAAACTTATAAAAATAGTAAACTTTATTGGAGGTTTACCTATATAATTTAGTATTATACTATCAATAAGGTATATGGTGTCTTTTTACCCTGAGGTAAGATTTTAAAACATAATTTATAAAGAAAGAATAGAGCTTAATATATTTAAAGTCCATGTTATAATACTTGAAAACATTTTGCTACTTTGATACACAAAAAGTTAAAAGCTCTCTCAGCCTTTCTTTAATTTATATTTTAAACATAATGATATATGTTAACTAATACTTATGTAAACTCTGAAAGCAATTTATACAGACTTTATAATGTAACATTTACAATAGAATGTAAAAAATAATAATAGAAAACAGAACAAAATACCTATGATTGAAGGTCCCTAATGACTGCTCAGCTGTGGAAATAGTCTTATTCAAAGGCCAAGGATGCCTAACTACTGTAGCAATGCCCTGCATGGAAAGGCTCTGTGCAAAGTCCTATTAGCTCTGACCATGACCTCAAGCACACAACTCCTGGGCAAAAAGAAATTATTTTACTAAACAACAATGGTTCCCTAGCTTCACTTCTCCAGTTCCTGCCCACCTTATAGTAACTCTAAACAATGGAATTTCTTGAGAGGTACACAGAGCTCCTAACGTTACACTTTGAAACTGTAACTTTCCTGGATACAAAAAAAAATGACTCTTACTTGGTCTTTAACCTGCTAATGAGACATATATAGGTAAAGATTGGTGGAAACTCTTTAGATTTATATTTCCATCAGAGAATCTTACTGGACCTACAAGCTTGCTCATGCTGGTCATAGCAAAAGAGGCAAAATTTAGCTTTCGATCTAAAGCACTTTACCTAAGATTTATAAGGAGCCCTGCCTCACCTTAACTCAGCCTCTGCCTCCCGCCTTACTGCATGTCAGAATGGCTCCAAAATAGGTCAAACTTCAGTTTAGTCAAACTTACTTTCAAAAAATTCTTTGTTTCATAATGGTCACTTGGAGAACAAAATTGAAAGGGAAAATAATCCCCCTCCAGAGACATCCTTTCCACAGCTTACAAATAGCCTTATTTACTTTAATTTTTTGACTTTTGATAAACAGGGTCTCTTTCTCTCTTGCCTGTAAGCACTGCTGGAGTTCCTTTGCTGATTAAATTGGACTGCAATACTGCCCCTACCTTTCAAATTTTTCTAAAGAGTTTTAATATTGATCACACATCAGGTATACCCTCAAATCCCCGAGGTCAGGGAACATTGAACGAGTTAATGGAATACTCAAACTCCAAATGAAAAAAGAAGGGGGGATACACCCCTGCATTCTCTTTTAAATCTAACTATACAAGCTCTTTTTACATTAAATTTTCTCACTTGATGATAAGGATCTCTCTCCTATTCATAAACCCCAGGGTTCTCTGATGCGACCCCCAACACCACTACCACTAGTTTGGTGGAGGGACCCACTAACTAGCACATGGCATGTCAACACCCATTGCTAACCCAAGGCAGAGGATTTGTTTGTGTCTTTCCAGAAATGACAAACAACCTCTGTGGATACTGTCCAAGAACATTCATCCTCATGTCCAGACCCCTGACTCAGGAGTTGGAAAATTTGCTGCTGAATGACCAGCACCCTCCAGGTGGTGGACCATACTGTCCTCAAAGTACAAGAGGTCACCCTGCACAAAAAATAACTTGGGGAGACATCAAGAGTCTTGCAGATCAAGAAGAAACCTTGGCTCAAGGCCGAGTCCAGGAGCCGGGACTTTATTTCTTTTAATGTGTGCTATTATTACTGTAACTCAAGTGTTGCCAATGCCACGCCTGCTCCATTGGATGCTTGCTTGCTATGTAACACATGGGTTCATTTGGCATTAACTGTAAATACTTCTGAGATTTGTATTCGTCAGGGTGTTCATGAGGGTATGATTTTAGGCTCTTGCCTTCTTGCAGTCTGTCGTCCAGCACAGAAAATAGCTAATATGTCTATATTTTCCAACATTAAGAAAAACATCTCTTATAAGGATACATACAGTTGGGGTCCTCCCCAATTCACAAAACCTGCTAATGCAATGGAGTTACTCCCATTGTTGCCTTCAATAGTAATGCCACCTGTGCAGAGATTCAATATTGCACTACCAACTGTAGATCTCTTGGCAACACTTCCTTTAACTGTACTAATATTGAGCCTATTAGTTATGCAAATGCACATGTTCCCTTACCACATGGCTGGTTTTTCTCTTATGAGTCACATACCCTCAATCATATCCCAGCATACATGGTCCTTGGACCCATTGTTGTCTTAGTTGATTAACTATTTTTCACCCCTCTCACAATCAGCTTGTTGGATATCACCCCACACAAGGAATTAATAGGAGATCTACACCACTTGATGAAATTTGTGATGGCTCAGTACATCTCCTAAGGTGGAATACACTGCTTTAACTCTTTCTCTTGTAGGCATCCCAGCCCTAGCAGTGGGAGCCTATTAAACAGCTACTATATTGGCTTTTGCTAAAGTTAAAAATGTTAATTATACCTCTACTGCCATAGCTATGTTAAATGATGAACAAAAACAACATCAACAGGCTATTCTCGACAATAGGGCAGCAATCGATTATTTATTACTGTTACACTACAAGAGATACAAGAAAGTAAAAAATATGTGTTGTTTTAATCTCAGTGATAATATTGATGCAATTACACAAGAGCTCACTTGCCTTAAAAACGAAGTCATTATGAGGGGGTTCAGAATTATGGGATTGGTTAACATCTTGGCTGCCCAATATCACTTGGTTAAAAGTCTGTTCTTTAGTGGAGTTATTGGTATATTTCCATTATTTCTTTGTCTCTATGGATTTCAATGCAAGTATAACCTTTTTAACAGAGAGCTGAAAGAACATATCTAGCAAGCACAATTGGTAGATAAAGTCCTGTCAGCATCTATTAAAGGGGAAAAAGGGAACCAAACCCACAAGCATTCATAGTCACCCTCACTGATCATTAATATAATTAACAATTCACACTACTGAACTTTTCGAATTTTACTAATGAGATTTGCCTCATGTATTTTTATACTATGGAAATCTCAAATCTTGTTATGCTGCCAAGTCTTTAAAATTTTTTATTGGGGTCTACCTCACATATTGTAATGTTACTGTTGCTTTTGATGAGCTATTCAATAACAAGCACACAGTTAAAAAGAAGGGGAGAACTGTGGGGATGTCGGAAGAAGTCACTGAGGTATATGTTCCCAAGGCTGTGGAATAATACAATCCTGAAGAACACTCGGAATTATTCATGCTTGGGGGCACACTATCATGTGACTAGACCTGCCAATGGCCATTGCCTCAGGAGAGATTTACCCATCCTCCTGTCTCCCCCTCCCTTGCAAAACTGTGTGACATGTAAATGGACCATCCTCACAAGTTATCATGTTCCAGGCTTCCTTGTTCTCAGACTCCCCTCTTGTATAAAAGGGCTGTACTTCCTTAATAAATTTGAGACTGCATCTTTGAGTATGTTCTCCTGTAGTGGGTTGCTCCATTGCCTTCCCTCCTCCAGAGGGAAACTCACACGACTGACAACATAAGAAGAGAAGTGGGGAAAACCATAAAACTAAAAAGGGGATCAGTGAATGAAGGGAGGGGATGAAGGGGGTGGGTGGGATGAGAGAAGGAAGGAATGATGGAGTTAAATTGACCAAATTGTGCTATGTACATATTTGAAAATACCACAGTAAATTTCACATTGATGAATATGTAGAAATCACCAATTGCAAAAACAATAAATAAAAGGAAGAGCAGTACAGTAGAAGGGGAATGTTGGAAGAGAGGACAGAGAGCAATAGGAAGTACTGGGGCATGGAATGGAGCAAATTATATTCCAGACATGCATGCTTATGTCAAAAGAAAGTATGATATTCTGTAGAACTGTATTGCACTAATGAAAGCATGAAAAACGAAATTGCTACCCTAACAGAAAGTGTTTTTGGTAAAAATCTTCCCACCCCCATACCCAGCACTCAGACTCAGGTAATCATCTCCTCTCTGCTTCTGTAAGTTGAATTTTCAATACTCTACATATCTGTGAGGGAAGGTAGTGCTTGTCTTTCTGTGTCTGGATTGTTTCACTGAATGCCTTCCAGGTTAATCCATGTTGGCTAAATGTGTTGGGATTCCCTTTATTTCAAAGGCTCAGGAGTAAGCCGCTTGTGTGTGTGTCACACTTCCAGTGTGCAGGCATTAGTCAACAACATGAGGTTGGTTCCTCATTATGGATATGGAGATGCTGCTGCAGTGAACATAGGGCTGCCCTTATGTCCTGCACACACTGGTGCACTGTGCTTGGCTGTAGAGCCACAGAGGGGTTTCTTGGTTAGGTGGCATCCTACTTCTAGCTCTGAGCACCATGAAGCATGCACTAATTGCTATTCCACTCAGCAGTTCAAGAGGGTTTGCTTATCTCTATACAAACCAATACTTCTTATCTTTAAGTTCTGATAATAACCACCCCAGAGGTATGAGGTTACCTCGTGTGCTTTTAATGGTTATTGTTGTTGAGTATTTTAATCTTACTTTGTGTTCATTTTCAATTCTTTTTTTGAGAAATGTATATTAAGACCCTTTGTCCATCAATCCATGGGGTTTCACTTTCTTTGTATTGACTTGTTTTAGTTCCTCATATATTTTGGATCATAGGCCCTTATTAGATGTGCCATTTATAAATAAATTCATATTCACTTGAGGCCTGGATTACATTATAGAGATGTATTGTAAGGTGATTTTGTGCCTGTGCAGCTTCACAGTATTATGAACAAGTCTAGGGAGTGCTGCCAAATACATGCCAAGGGTATATTGTGTCTGTGTAGGGTGTGGCCTGCTGCAGCTTTTCCCATGCTGAACAGAACAGAAGACAAGTGAAGCACAGAGGACAGTGGTGCACTCAAGGGGCAGAGGAAGAAAAGGTGTAGGAGGCCACCGTGATGTGAGGTGGCATATTAATGCACATTAAAGTCTTCTTCAATAAGTGGAAGAAATATGCTCTGTAACAATGATAAAAGTACAATGCACTGATTAAAATGATAGTGGTGATGTCCCTACTAATGATCATAGTAATGATAGAGGAAGGGCAGTCGGGGAGGGAAGAGTTGGAGAAAAGCTGGCAATGAGACTGAACAAACTACATTATGTGAATGAATTCATGTGGCACCGCATGTCTCATGATATGTGTAATATAATGCACAAATAAAAAAGGGTAGTGCAGAGCACACTAACCCTATAAAACAGTCAGTTATCATCATCAAGTATTCTGGCCTAGACATGATCACATATGCTGTCCTTCCTTACACCTGAGAGCACACAGTAAAGTTGCTTACCCCAGCATCACCATGAACATACAAGGGCCACTCAGCAGTTTGACACGATGAGAGTTACCTTTCCCAAGGTGCTAGAAATATTGCAGCTCCAGGACAATCATAAACAACTCCTATCAGTATGATCTTCATTGTATATAGAAGGCCACAAAATGAATGGGCCATGGGCTCTACCTTTCTACAGGTTGTGTCTTCTCCCTGTGGGTTGTTTCCTCTCCTGAATGAAAGCCTGCTAAATTGATGTGCCTCTGGTTTTCTATTTTTGCATTTTTTCCCTACTTCTGAGGTCATGTATGAGAAATTTCTGCCAAGATCCATGTCATGGAGCTTTTCCACTGTGGTGTCTCTAAGAATTGAAGGCATCAGTTGTTAGGCCACTTTGAGCTTCTATTTGTGCATTGATAGAGGTATGAGTCTTGTTTCACTCCTCTTGGCTTGGTCACAGTTTCCCCAGTGCCATTTATTAAAGGGACTCCCTTAGGCCTATTGCGAGTTCTTGGTGTCTCTATTGAAACTCGACTGATATGTAGCTGAAGTGATGTCAGAAGGTGGCTGACTAAAGAGGACAGGGCTGCTTCATTCTAAAACTAAATGAGCAAAAGAAGGAAATAACTTCATTTCCCTGTAGCATGTGGGGGTGAGAGCTGACATGCAGTCGAAAGGTGACAGAGACACTGCAGAGACAGGACTCAGGATGGCTGTGTAAAGACAGGAGCAGAGCATGTGGCACCAACCATCCTTTCTCCTCAGCCCATGCTGCTCAAAGAGGCTTCTGCATGTAGAGACCAGGATAGGCTGGAGACACCAGGAGTCTCCGCTAATGCCACAGATGCCTCTAGTTTCTGCTGCCCTGGGGTCTGTCACCTTCACAGGACTGGGGCTTCTGGGGAATCTGCAGTGCAGCATTCACATGGAGGAAACGCCCAGTCCATGTTGTGACCTCTGCTACCATGGCTCCTGCATTGCTCTGCCTTACTGTGTCTCCCACCCACAGTCTCAGAAGCAGCTGAATAGCTGGCCCTCTGGTGTCTCAGGCATCAAGACTCTCCCCTGAAGCCTTGCAGAAAAGCTGGGCAGCACTGCCTGACACAGGTGAACTTCCACCCTCAGTGGCCAGGAAAAGCATACAAGTGCACAGTCTGAGAGGCTCAGAATTGAATAAACCCAGTAAGAAACTTCTCTATGCCATTCATGTAGCCATGACTCAGGAAGGTGTGTGCCACCCTCCAGCCCTCCTTGATCACCATCAGGTGACCCTGCTCACACATCTGAGCAGGATTTGGACACCAAACTCCGATTTTGTGCAAAGAAGCCCCAGGAAGAATCCAGGAGAACCTCACACATATATCTCATACACAGAATGGAGTATTGCTCAGCCATTAAGCAGAATGATATTATGTAATTTATCATTGAATGGATGAAAGGGCAGAGCATCACCCTAAGTGTAATAAGTCAGTCTTAGAAATGTATGTGTTAAATGTTCTCTTTAATATGAAGAAACTAGACAGAACAAAGAAAAGAAAATGAGATCTCACAAAAAAAGAAGGGAGATTGATAGAGTAGAGGAAGTGGAACAAGGGAAGAGAGGAGAGGAGGTCAATGGGAGTATTGGGAAATGAAATTTACCAAACTGTTATATATCCATTTATGAGTATGCCACAGTGAACCTCATTTTACATGTAATTATGATACAGTAATAAAAAAGAAGACCAGCAATGATAGGAGAAGAGGGGGAGGAATGAGAGGAGGAAAAGAGGCAGAATTAGGGTATGATATATTTAATTCATTTATGAACATATCCCAAGGAATTCCACTATAATGTATAATTTAATGAAAAGAGAGAGAGAGAGAGAGAGAGAGAGAGAGAAATCCACCATGTCAAAGTAAGATCCCTCCCAGCTGGTGTTCACACAAACTCATATACTGTACCCCATGAGGGATCCATGGAAATCCTAGTTTTTTAATTAACTTTGTGACCACAAGGTCTGTAAATAGGAAGTAGAGTAGGAAATGTTTATTTAGGCTCATGGTTTCAGAGACTCAGTCCAGGGTCTGCTGGTTCCATTGTGCTGGGCCCAGGATGAGGCAGATCATCATGGTGGAAGAACGTGGTGGTGGGAAAAAGCTCAGGATAGGGCAACCAGGGATCAGATATAGAGCTTGCCTCAATGAGGACAAATTGAAACTCAAGACATGCTCCCATGTTACCTACCTTCTTCAGTCAAGCCCTATCTGACTACAGTTAGTTCCCATTTAATCCATATCTGTGGATTAGTATAATAATTTCTTCAAAACTCTCATAATCTAATGCTTTCACCTCTGAAAATTCTTACAATGACTCACACATAAAACTTTGTGTGACATTTCATGTCTAAACCATGATATTCTATCCCTGTTCCCCATAAATCTCATGCCCATCTCATAATGCAAAATACATTTAGCCCATTTCCCAGAGTCCTCATAGTCTTAACAGTTCCAGCATTGCCAAAAATTCTAAGTCCAAAATTTCAACTGAGGCTCAAAGCAGTCTCTTTGATGTCACATATAGCCAGTATTTAATGGTACAGAATAAACATTTCCATTCTACAAGGGAGAAATATGGGCATAGATTTAAGGTATGGGACCAAAACAAGACCAAGATCCATTGGGGCAATGAAGCCCAGTATCTCCACATCCAGAATCTTGGGCACATGTCATCGTGATGTTCAAATCAAATGCCTTGAGCAGCTCTGCCCCTATAGTCTTGCTCAGGTAATCTATCTCTTTGCTTGATTCTTTTTGATTACTGCAGCTACCCTAGCAGACACCACATTTTAATGACATGTCTTAATCCTTGGGTTCTCATGACAACTTTGGTTTCCTTCTCACTTCTTCATGCATCACATGCTCATAAGAAGCCTCTAGAGGAAGACTGCTATACTTTGCCTAGCCTCCTAGGCCTTCCTTGGAAATCTTAGGTGGAGTCTACATGGTGCCCTAACTTCACCATTCTACATTCCTACAACCACCACCTTATGCTTGACACCAAGGTCATCTATAATCTGGAATAGTAGCCAAGCATCCTGGAACCATGTTTCCAGCAACCTCTGTTTGCCTGGGCTTGTGAGCATGGTGAAAAAACTTCCTAGGTTCCCTTGTGTAAATAGGGTGCTCCCATGGTCTCTCTGAAAGGAATTTTTACTTTTACACCTTTGATCCAGAGAAGAGTATTGTCTTGCCAATTCCTGAGATGACCTCAGGAAATCTTTCCTATTGTCTCTCTGCAAACTACTTAGCATCTCTTCAGTGGCTATAATGACTTTAATAACCATAACATTCTTAGCTCCAGTTTCACTCAGTTTTCTGTACAAACCAGTTTTCATGTTTTCTGCTCTTTTTGCTATTCCTGATTTCACAGTAAACTTGGTTGGATGCTGCTATCAATATCCATGCCTTTCCCTGCATGCTGTGCTTCCTTGACAGATTAATTAGGCCTACTTCTTTAAATTCAGCTTTACAGAAAATCCCAGGACATGGCAAATTATAGATAACTTGTTTCTCAGGAAGCAACATGAATGGCCTCTAGTGTAATTTCCAAGAGGCTTCCTTCTCTGAAACCTCATAAGCCCAGGCTTTCCTGAGTGCTTTTCTATCAGTCTTTCCTAGTAGACTTCTACCAGAATCTTCCATTAAGCTCTGCTTACAACATTCTAAAGTTTCCCAGTTTGAATGTCTAAACCCTTCAAAATTTCCTCCTCCTTCAAGCCAGCTTTAAAAGTTTCTGAACCACAGAGCCAGATTAGTCACAGCAACAACACTTCTCCTGGTACAAGAATTGGTACTAGTCAGGGTTCTCTAGAGAAACAGAGCCAACAGGACACATAGGTAGGTATGATTACAAAGAGGGCATTTATTACATTAGCTTACATGACCAGAAGCTTGGAAGAACTGTAATTGCCATCTGCAGGGTAAAGAGCTGGAAGAACTAGTGACTGCTCAGTCCACAAAGTTGGAGCCTCAGAGAAAGTGGGACATAGTCCATCACCAAAGGCCTGGTAACTCTCCGGAGAATTGTAGGTCTGAGTCTACTTTGGAAGAGTGAAGGAGCTGGAGTCATGTCCTCAGGAAATCACAGCAGCAATCCAAACTCCTGCTCAACAAGAATCAATCTTGCATCTACTGCTGCTTCCTTGTTCTTCCAACTGTTTCTTCCATCCAGGCCTCTGACCTACTGAACTATGCTGATCACATTTAGTGTGGGACTTGCCCTCAGTTGTATCCCATATGCCCATGAGGCCAAAAAACACCCTCATTAACACATACATGTGACACACACATAAAGACATAGGCATGTCTTAGTCCAATCAAGTTCAAAGTCCAGAAGAACCATCAGTTAGTACTGAACAAGTTGGAGTAGGAACACAGGGTCTACAGTTCTGCGTCCACTCAATACAAAATTCCACCAAGTCAGCCCTCTTTATCCCTCATGTCAAAACTCCAGGAGCAAGACTGTCACTACACAAGTGATAATATAAAATCAGTAGAGGCCATGATCCACAGATGCACCAATATTAATGTAGGAACACAAAACATAAATACCAAGGTGACATGAGACCACCAAAGAACAGTGTAACTCTATCACCAATGCCAAAGTAAAAGAAATCAATATATTGCCTGAGAAAGAAACCAAAATTGAGATTTTTAAGAAATCTTGGTGAGACACAATAGATCTTCATAGTCCAATCACACCAGGGAAACAGTGCAGTTGATGGTAAGAGGCCTATGTCTGCCTGCTTTTGATGACCTCTGTGATGCTAACCTCTGTGGGGACCCATAGGTCTTCGGGTATTTCTTCTGGCTGTGGTCCACAGCTGGGGCACTTGCTGCTTTCCTGGTGCCACAGTTCCTGAGAGTGTTTTGTTCACAGATTGGCGTTGCCCTTCTGCCCTCGTCAATAGTGGAGAAAAGGGGTTTCTGAGCTTTCAACTAGCAACAATCTCTCTATAGGGGAATCCAGGGACTGGTTACTTCAAGGCATTCCATAGGACATACTTCCTGCTGTCTGTAGATGGGGAAAAGTGGCACAGATTCAACTGCTGCCAGGGGGCAGGCTGAGGAGGGGCTTCTACAAGACAGCTGGCAGGTGCAGTTTGCACCAGCAATTTGAGTGAACATGTTCACTTCTCCTGCCCTCAGTGCCTTTGAGCTCCTGCCCTGGTATAATGTGGTCTGTGTTTTTGTTCTCCTGCTGTCAGGGAAGTAAGATTCTGAGGAAAGCCTCTCTCCATTTCTCAACCTGTTATACATCTGCCCTGACCCACTGTGGTCAGGGATCAGGCCTAAGGAATTCTTGCTTTTTTTCCCCTCTGGTTACTAGAGTTTCAGAGTTCCTCTCAATCTGAGACTGTCCAGGACTGTATTTTAGTGTACCCCCTGACATCCCCCATCTGGTCTGCTACTTGCACACTTCTGCTGTGATTCCAGGCAGTAAGGAATTGAGACTGGCTGTCTGGTTTGACCTCCCCTAGAAGTTCTTGTATACTTTAAATCCTTCAGAGAGTTCTTGTCAGGTCTTATGAGAATGATGTAGCACTTGGAGGCAAAGATGCAGCCCAGCAGCCCTGCACTAGAGACCAGGATGGAGAAGACCTCCACAGCCACCAAGACCTTCCACTTGGTGCTGTGGTACACAGGGAGGAATGTGAGCCAGACACTGCAGAACACCAGCATGCTGAAGGTCAGGAACTTGGCTTCATTGAAGGTGTCAGGCAGGTTCCTGGCCAGATAGGCCACTGTGAAGGTCCCCAGGGCCAGAGAGCCCAGGTATCCCAGGACACAGAAGGCAGTGACTGAGTCCTTGTTGCACATGATGATGATGTGACCATGTTCAGAGTGTGGGTCTGTGTCCAAAAAGGGAGGCGAGGTCCCCAACCAGAATCCACAGAGAATCAGTTGGATGAGGGAACAGATGGAATGATGAAGTTAAGTGCCCCTGACACCAGCAAGTGCCTCATCCTTCTTCCTGGAGCAGTGACCTTGAAGGCCAGAATCACAGTGACAGTTTTTGCCAAGACAGTGGAAGCTCCCACAGTGAACACTAGTCCAAATGCTATTGGCTGGAGGGTGCAGGTGGCTGTGTTGGGATGGTCAATGAAGAGCAAAGAGCAGAGGAAGCAGAAGGTGAGGGAGATGAGCAGGATGTAGCTGAGAGCTCGGTTGTTGGCCTTGACTATGGGAGTGTCTCTGTGCTTCACAAAGATCCCAAGCATAGCACCTGTGAGAGAAGAGAAGGAGAGAGCCATGCAGCCCAGAGTCATCCCCAGAGCATCCTCAAAGGCCATAAAGGTCACAGTCCTGGGGAGGCAGCGGTTCCTCTCTTTATTGATGCACTTTTTGGGGGGGCATTGGACACACTGGTTTTCATCTGTGAAGCAATCAAAGCTGCAGTGGTTCATTTCTAGAATCCTTTATTTTTGACACATTGAAGAACACATTTATTTTTACAATTTCATGGTGAGTCCCAAATCCCTGATATGACCCTGAGGTATGTAGAGAAATCCCTACATTCCTGACTTGGGGGAAATGCTCTCAACTGTGGAGAAAACAAGTCCACTCCAGTGGCATGTTCAGAAGTTGGGGTCTGAGGTCGCTTACCCTGTGGCTGCAAACTGTCCCCCAGACCTGGATTCATACACCTGTTCAATACTTGCCCAGAATCTTCCTTGTGTTAACTGTGAGGCTGCACTTATAGCATTGGCCTGGTGGATCAAACTGAAAGCTGCTCTTATTCAGATCAGGTCAGGAAATAAATTGTAGCTTTCTTGCAGAGTCTGTGTTTCCCATTAATATTGTATCTGGAATATTTTAAATATAATTTGATTTCTAGACAGTAATTTTGAAACTACACATAAATAGCAGAAATATCAGTAGAGTCCAGGGAACGATATAGGAAGAGGCTGAATGGAGGGAAGCGTTTGCGCTGGTAGTGATTTCGAGTGACACATATTCCATTTGTTTATGATTATATCACAGTGAATCCTAAAATTAGTTTAACTAAAGAGAACCAATAAAAATAAAAAATAGTTTAATATCTGGTAGCAGGAGTACTGGTAAGTGAATAAAATAAATCATACTCCATGCTTTTATGACTGTTAAATGAAAATTTATAAGACTATTTATAACTAATAAGAAGTAATAAGAATTAAAAATATATCTCCATGTCTGATAAATCAAGATTTTTTATTTTGTATTTTCATTTTTCTGTGACTATTCTTGTCAATTCAAAAACTTGGGATTCTGAATGGATATGTATTGCTGTTGCATTATCAATTTACATTAATCAGTGCTTCAATCTATATAGTGAAGAAAAGGGCAGATCTTTAAACATTTCCATTCATATTAAACAGGCAGCATGGCTGGGTACTCTCCTTTAAGGTTAGCATTTATGGCATCCTGACATGGGTGCCCTGTGCTCCCTCTGCCATGGCTCACACCTGCTCTCCCAGGGAGGACACAGCCTCAGCCATGGGTCTGTCTCTGGTTTAATGCTACTATCTTCATTGCACTAGCCGGGAGTTCCCCAGGTATTGCCTTCATTTTCTTCGTTTTCATTGGTATATGCCCTCATGCAACTGTGCAAGGATCTGTACAAATATCTTCCATGGGTTCTTTCTGCATCTCTTGAGATGATTCTTCTCCCTGAGTGAACGAGGCGCCTGCTGTAAGTCTCAGGGCTCAGCACACACAAGCATGTATAATTTGCATTATGGGTGCTGAGCCAGTGTGCCTTTATTTCTCTTTCTTATTTTATGCACTTATTTCATACTTCAAATAAAAAAATTCAAAGTGAGATTTTATTAGCTTACTTTTACCTGAAGGCATCTATTGACTCTGCCACATGATGGAAACCAAATGAAACCAAATGATGATCAGAAATGAACAGTACTTCTGGGGGAGTTCAATTAATTAGAATATTTTTTTTTCTTTACACTTTGAAATATGGAAGACTTCTTAAATTAGTCATAAATGTTTATTTCGTGAAATTGTTTTGACATACAATGAATTAAAATGAAATCTTTTCCGTGAACTACTCTTATCAAAATAATTTATGGGAGATCCAAGATGGCGGACTAGAGGAAGGCTGCATTCCTACTTGCTCCGTGGATTCCTACTTGCTCGGGATTCAAACAGCAGGAATATGACTCTCAACGAGATTTTATATTCAAAGCACATATAAGGGGTCCCCAGGTGCCGCTCCAGAACCAACTCAGCTGTGCTGGGCTCGGCCAGCCGCGGGCAGCTACCATCCAGGAGTGCCAGACCCTGCAGCTGCTTTGGAGCCACCGACCTGGGTCTGCGCCAGCCAACAAGTGAGTGCGGGTCACTGGCCGCAGCTCCAGCACCAGCCGGCGGCCTCCCAAGCAGAGACCGAGCATCTCAGGCTACCTGGGGCATCCAGAAGCGTCCGGGAAACTCTGGGATCGTGGACTCTGGCGGGGAGATGGAACTACCCCACACCATTTTGGTGGCTTAACTGGAGGAGAAGGCCCATTACCAGCTTCCTGGGGCCTACAGATGCGTCAGGGGAGCTCCAGCCGGGAAACTCTGGGAACGCAGTCTCTGGCAGGGAGTGGAAACTATTCTGCGCCACTTCCGCAGCTTCCCTGGCGGAGAGTGCCCATCTCGGGCTTCCTGGGCCCTCTAGCCTCACCTGAAGAGGTTGGCCCGAAGCCCCTGGGATCTCTGACTCCGGCGGGGAGGTGGAACTGCTCTGAGTTAGGTGGCTTAACTGGCAGAGGGGGTCCATTTCCAGCTTCCTGGGGCCGCCAGCAGTGTCAGCAGTGTCTGGAGTGATCCGGCAGGGAGCTTTAGGCCTTTGGCAATAGCTTACAGTGTCCCCAGGAGAGAGCAACCACCTGCCACTGCCTGAACCCCAAGTGAGGAGTTCAGGTCAGCCTGGGCTCTCAAGCCCAGTGTCTCCATCACTGAGCACAGTTCTGTGACACCACCCCAACTTGAACTAGTGCCCAGGCCCACACCCAGGCCCGTAGTCTACCACCTTGCTGTATCTAATTGTCTATCAACACTAGGCTGCCTCTGCCCAGAAGCATTGATCATTCCCAACCTGGAGGTAGTGGGACAGCACCTTTCTTGGGTCACCGCTTGATCAAACACCCCTCAAGCAACAGAGGGGAAGATACACGAGCACCATGAGAAAACACGGGAAGAAAGTGTCCCAATTAAACCTAGATGATATATCAAGAGAACCCAAAGACAGCATGGTAGAAGGAATGACAGAAATGGAGTTCAGAATGTTCATAATTAAAGTGATCCGAGAAGAGAATGATGTGATGAGAGAGCAGATTTAGGCTATGAATAATCAGCTAATAGAGCAATTGCAGAAAGCAAAAAATTACTTCAATAAAGAGATAGAAATTCTGAGAAAAAAACAAACAGAAATTCTTGAAGGAAACAAGGAAATGAAGGAAACAATAAACCAAGTTAAAAACTCAATAGAAAGCATAATTAACAGAATAGATCACTTGGAAGACAGAACTTCAGACAATGAAGACAAAATATTTAATCTTGAAAACAAAGTCGAACAAACAGAGAAGATGGTTAGGAATCATGAACGAACCCTCCAAGAAATATGGGGCATCATGAAAAGACCAAATTTAAGAGTAATTGGGATTGAGGAAGGCGCAGAGATACAAACCAAGGGTATGAATATTCTATTCAAG